>CANTUT010000580.1:55000-225000 GCA_947687605.1 Reutealis trisperma
ACCCACATTTTTTTACTTTTCTACATTGGTTCTTAGATCAGTGGATGAGGTTTCATATTTCTAGTTTGGGTAATTCTTTTCGGACAGATGGTCCTACAGTCCAAACTATGCTTATCCTTTATTGTCCTTATATTGCGGTGAGTGATCATCTTTCAGGCACCCGTCTAACCATGAATCCTCAAGTTATTGCCTGTAAATCATACTACTTTTCACTCTATATAGACATGTTTGACTTTTCAGATGAGTTTATTACCTTTCAGCACTACATGTGTGGAAAGAACAATGTTACTTTGCATGAAATATGGCCCCTACAGAACTTAATGCTCTATGGTGGGAATTCCCTCATGAGTATTGTAGTAAGATTTGTACTATTAAAGATGATTGGTACCAGAATTGTCTAAGGGAATTATACTGTAGGTATGGTCCCTAGCATATGATGCCTAATGATGACAAGTTCGACCCCATGAATCATATTTGGACTCACCTTATCGAGCCTTCTTCAAACTCTACTGGATTTGATAAGATGGCTATTTACAGCCAGTACGATGATGATGATGATGACGACATAATTAATTTGTCTTCCTAGCATGAGCCTATCAAAAAGTGATGGGTTAGGGACTCGATTGTGGTAATGGCTAGGTAATTATGTTGTGAGGCTTGTTAGGATTGTAGGGTCATAGGGTAGTACAGATGTATTTTCTTTGATGTGATGAAGTAATTTTCTTTTATAATTTGATTGTGATTTGTGCAAGTGTGGTGAGGTAGAAAATAGGACTAGAGACATTACCTCCGTAGGTGGTATGAACCTATTGTGAGGTACCCCTTTCTTGTATAAATAAATGATTATGATGTGAGTGTAAATTTATGTCTAGTGGAGAATTATACTTGGGAAGTAAATCACGATGTGTAGGATAGTATAAGTAGGATCAGTTGATGACTAGTAGTTAAACTTAAGGTTAATTGAAGATGAAATCTATGGATTTCTCTAGTTTCTTAAATTTCATCTTAGTAAGTATAGCATAATAAAGACATTAAATGGTTGATCAGTAACATTAGGTTGATTCTTGGTAGACTAGCTCACTCTATTTTAGATATAACCTCATTTGATTATAGGATAGCAATCTGGTCAATTAATAAACCTCATCTAAGTGGAGTGTAAGTCTGAAATAGTTGTGAGCATATGAGATGTGTTTTAGATTTAACAAAATTCCTTGATGACCTTATTAATAGTAAGATGCGGATATGAATTGTAGAATTAATGGGTTAGTATATTTATTATTTTGTAAGCGTTTGTGGTGATTTCAAAGTGATAAGATAAAGATTATACTTGATTATATATATATATATATATATATATATATATATATATATATATATATATATATATATATATATATATATATATATATATATATATATATATATATATATATATATATATATATATATATATATATATATATATATATATATATAACGATTGTGGTGGTTTAAAGGTCTCATAGATTTATAAGAAATTAATTATGATTATAAGTTGTTAATGTGTACGATTGTAAGGTTTATTAAGTTTGAATATTGTAGTAAAATAGAATGGAATTTTGATGTGGTTTTAACTTAGAATTTAAGGAGAAAAGAGAAGTTGAATTGGGTTATAAATTAATATAGTGTACGTTCGTATGGGATATGATGTATAGGAATGTTTGTTAAGTTTAAGTATGTTTTAATTGATTAGTGAAAGGAGTATAGAATTAGTAGTGTTAGTGAGATATTAAATATGATAATGTTCATTAAGGTTATAATAGACTAAGTAATGATTTTTGGTGTGGAAAGAAATTTTATCAGGTATCAAAATGGAATTATATCATGGAGTACTTTTATATATATGCTAAAGTTGAAATAGGATGACATTGAATTAGAAAGATGTAAGAGTTGCATAAATGTTTTTATTAAGCATCAATTGTATTAGCAAACTCATTATTTCAATTGGTTAAATGCAAGAATTAGGAATGTGAGATATGGCAAGGCATAAGTGGAAATCTAGGTAAATGAAATGGTATCATGAGGTAAGTGTATACAATTGTGAGATAGTAGGTATTCAAATCATAAAATACATATAATATAGGAAGAGAGTAAAACATAATTACAAAGAGAATGTAAAAATGGAATCATTAATTAGGGTTATCTGTTAATTCCTGATATGATCAATACAATAGGTAAGGAATGAGAGTAAAGGGTAAGATATTAATGTTGATGTTAGTATTAGTAAAGATATAAGAGAAGAGCATGCTTATGATTATAATTGATTGATTATGAAATTAAAGGTTATTTTAAGGTTAAAAGATACAGAATTATTGGGGAATAGTTCTAAGATTTATTTTTACAGGAGATCGATGTAATATTAGCTTAAGTAGAATATTTAATATTGTCATTTTAATAGATTGCGAAGTATTTGCCTTGTTGCATTTGATATGTTACTCGTGATTTAGATGGTGTGTCAAAATGCGCGATAGAACCATAGTGAGAAGACTTGGCTCGAGTGATAGTGCCTGTTTTTGTTTGAAAAATTCGAAGACGAATTTTCTTAAGAAGGGAAGATTATAATAACCTGAATTTTTATTTATTTTATAAAAAATTATTTTGCTTGAAAATATATTATTTAATTATTTTCTTTACTAAAGTGTCATTAGAAATTTCATTTTTACGAAATTTTAGATTTATATGATTTGAAAATATATTATTTATTGAAATTTTATTTAAATGTTAATTATGTAAAAATAATCGAAAGGGATATTAGTATGTATTTAATTATAAAGGTATCAAAATAATTATATCGAGAAAGATATTTATTAAATATTTTATTTAATTGATACAAAAATATTAGTATAATTATTATTGAAATAATTATTGAATTGTTTCTAAGATATAAATAAATATTTTTGGAGATACAATAGTTAATTAAATTCTAAATATCAAACAAAAATTCAAGTTTTAAATTAAACTGAAAAACAAGATTAATTTTGTTAATATATATATATATATACACAGCAACGCCATAATAAATCAGCAAATATATATATATATATATATATATATATATATATATATATATATATATATATATATATATATATATATATATATATATATATATATATATATATATACACACACAGTTTTTCACAGTTTCTGATATGTAAGATCTTTAAAGAAAAGGTAAGCAGAGAGCATACTCCTGTTACTTATAAATTAAAATTAAATAAATAAATACAGAATATTAAAGATAAATATACCTCAATATATTTATGTTTGAAAATTTATAATTCACAAAATTATTTTCTGTAAATTATAAAAGGGATACAAATCAAATATTTAAAGGTGCTTGAATACAGAATTTCTAAGGCCTAGAGTTTTCAGAGAATTTCTCTTTTAACCTAGGCTCTCCTAGAAGAAATCTATCTTATTTGAAAAGAACTGCCCTTTTATAGAGAAAGCTAAGTGGTAGTTTTGAAATTTGAAAGGCAGTGGTCCTGTTGGAAGACAGGCCAGCTGGTTTTGTCTTCTGAAAAGTTTGGACTATAGCTTCACAAGTTGGAACTGTAGATGCTTTAAGTCATTTCTTGACAAAAGTGGAGTTCCTGTTTGAATAAGTGGAATAACTGTTGTTTTCCACTATCGACAGAAAAAGTAATTTTGGTAATAACAGTTATCTCTATCCTCATCTTGGACTTTTTTATAAGGTGCTGCATCTATCTCATGTTCACCGTAAAGAGATAGATATTTTCCTAAGAGGTGGATGTTCTGACTGGATAATCTGACTATCTACCTTCCATTCAAGAAGTTTATTCCTAGTGGTGATAGGGTTTACAAACTTGTTTGAATGACATAAATATTTATCTTTTTTGAGAGGATAAGAAATATTATTTTCTCTTACATGTATTATGAACCAATCAAAAAATTTAATTTGAATTTTAAACTGGTTGCAAAGTCATAATATTTTCTTGGATTCCATTTCTAGCTTCCAAGAAGTGTTTGAAAAACTAGATCCTTTTATGTTCATTCTTTTTTTAATAAAAATCTTCATGAAGAAGTTTTTTATCAATTTGAAAAGATTTTTCCAAGGCATTGATTTCTGCTTCAATGTTTTGGGTAACTTTTGAGGGTGTTGGGAAAGAAGGGACAGGTATGTCTTCTGTTTCTTCTTCTTAGTTTGGAGGTTGACTTTCATATATTGATTTGGCTATAGTAGTATGATAGTCCACGTTTTGAAGAGAGGAGCTAGGTATATTTGAGGTTGAATACCTTGGCTTTTGTATTTGGACCAACATTTCAAGCATCTACAATTATTTTTCCACATTGCAAAGAAAAACGGTTTAGTAGTTTCAAAATAAAAAATATCTCTTTTTTAAACTCGTGTAAGGTTTTTGGGTCATTACATTACTCAAGGCACCATTACACTAATTGAAAGATCCCTTGCATTTGCATCATTTAATACTTGCACAAAGTTTATTGCTTTTAATTCATTTATTGGCTAGGAAAATATACAATCATTTAATGTTTGCACAAAGTTTTATGATGGTTACTATGGAACCGTAACCATTGAAAACTCTTCCATATATATATATATATATATATATACATACATATATATGTATGTATATATATACATACATATATATGTATGTATATATATACATACATATATATGTATGTATATATATACATACACACACACACACACACACACACACACATATATATATATATAGACACATATATATATGTATGTATATATATATATGTGTGTGTGTGTGTGTGTGTGTATGTGTATTGAATAGTAGCATCTGATTGGTCAAGACCAATCAGATGCCACCATCATCGTCCCCCCTAAAATTCAAATAGAGGTAGAGAGAGAGAGAGAGGAAGAGCTTCTACAGGCTAGAATGCTACCGAGCCACCCTCACTGGATGACACGTGCTAGCCCAGGAGGAAGAGCAACTACCGAAGAGCCTGTCATCATGAGCTCATCGCCGATCAACGCTGGACGCCGCCGCATGCACCGTTATAATGCCCATCATGCACTAGCCTCCTAAGTAGATTCTGACTACCTTTGACCTTCATTCATGGTGATTTAAGTACTAATGGAATCATCTTCTCATGAGCTTCAATGTGATATATCATTTATAAATTTTGGTTGACATTTTTGTTTCGCTGAAATCCGGTGACACCTTCACTGTTTATGCCATTTTCAGTCATTCTCCAACGAATGAGAGGAAGTGAAATACATTTCTATATTCAACGTGCAATGACAAGTCTGTTGGTACAAGTTTCATCGTTATCCGTTGCCGTCAACATTTTTCTGGCAACCTTACCGATAGATTTAGTTTCTAATATCTATTTGATGATGAAATTGATTATATCAACATTGATGGTCATTTATGAGAATTGATAATTAATTATAATTAGTTAAATTAAAATGAAATTAAAAGGTTATTAGTATATATATATATATATATATATATACACAGTTGAGAAGTTTGGGTTGGTTAGTATGATAATCAAACATAGTCGTGATATCGAGAAATGGGAACTAGGAGTATTGATGTAGTCATGGTCGAGAATATGAGAATTCTTTGAGAAGATTAGAAGTGTTGGTTCTCTGTCACAGTTGGGTAAAGTTTTAGTTTTAGTGTAAGCTTTGCTGAAGTTTCGGCAGAATACTAAGAGTCATTCTCCTTCTAATAATTTTATTTGTAAATCAGTGATGAGATCTCAAATGTCTTTCTATCAACAAAGGTCACGCTCCAAAGGAGAAGTCTGTTAGACATGTCATCAAACTTATGAGTGATACTTTCTAATATATTTTCCTATTTTTCATACATTTGCAATATATATATATATATATATATATATATATATATATATATATATATATATATATATATATATATATATATATATATATATATATATATATATATATATATATATATATATATATATATATGCATTATTATCGCATGATGCACGTTAGCATTTGATTGTGAATGATGAATCAATGTTCATTGTTACATATTGGTTGTGATTGACGGATGGAATTAGAATGATACAGTGCCACTTAGAAAAGTGGATTTATTTATGATGATGTTATGATGATTGATGAGCTATGATTGGTGTATGACAGCTGCTGGCTTGCTCATCGCCTATGCGCTGTTGCCAGTCGAGTTAGCACTGCTGGGACGTCTGCAACCCTTACATTAGTTATAAAAGACATAATTGGATTTAGAGAGCCAGGATAGGGGGATCGACTCTCCATATTGAGGTTTAGTGTTGTAATGTGAGATGTATCTCATTCATGATTATTTATGTGATTTGTTTGTTTTTGTGATGCGTTGCACTGGCATGAACATTAGTGAAATACCCTGAATTTTTAATTATTTTTCTAAAATCCTATTTTTGTATGGAAAGATATTATTTTATTATTTTATTTATTTAAGCAAATGTTAAAGTTATATTTTATTAAAATATATATAATTATACCATTTGAATATGTGTTATTGATAGTAATTTTATTACAATATTATATATGTATATTATTATGAGATATTATAATGGTTATTGGAGAAATTATATTTTGATATTGAATATAAATATTATGTTCGATTAATCTAAATTATATTGCTAATTATATATATTACCGGAAGTTCGGGAATTTATTATAATTATTATTATTATTATTGTGAATAAGCTTATTAATTGGATTATTAGTATGTACATTATGAATTATTCTTATTATCATTATTATATAAACTATGGTTTATTATTATTATTATTATTATTATTATTATTATTATTATTATTATTATTATTATTATTATTATTATTATTATTATTATTATTATTATTATTATTAATTTGTATATATATATGTGTGTGTGTGTGTGTGTGTGTGTGTGTGTTAGTGTTATATTTATATAACTATATGTATGTTGGTGTTAAGAAAGGGAAGAAAAGAAAGAAAAAGAAAAAGGAAAAGAAAGGAGAAATGTGATTGGCTGCTAAGGAAGGAAAAGAAACACGGAGAGAGAGAGAGACAACAGGAGCAGGAGAGAGAGAGGGGGAGTGCTGGGTGGTGGTGAGTCACCACCCGTCCGGCGGTGGGCTGCATCGCCACCACCAGTGGCTAGCCCATCGTCTGATGATCTCAAAGGAGGTGGCAGATCGTTGATCGGCTGACGGACGGCAGAGCACTCGTGTGAAGAAGAAATCCGGCCACCGAGACTTCAATTTGATTTTTTGGCCGATTTCGGCGGCAGAATCTAGCGATTCTGGTGTCGTTCAACTCCTGAGGATGAGAGCTTCAATTTGGTACTGACCAAGCCCCCTGGGGTTCACTAGAGGAAGAGATCGAGAAATGCAAATCGAAACTTCTGAGGCATTTTTCAACCACTGGAGGGCGAGTGACGATGAGTGAAGGTGACTTCTGAGCTCCTGACGTCGAGGTGAACCTGATGGTGTGGAGAGCACCCAGATCTGCCATTGGCAAGGGCGGCGCATGGCCGGCCGGCAGCGGCGCGTGGGACAGTCCAACAGCTCTGTTTCATCATTCCAGCGCGACTCTCGACATTTGTATAATCAAAATTCGTGAAGATTAATCCAAAACTCTTGTATTTCAATTGTTAAATAAGTTATATTATGTTTAGCATACTCTAGTTGATAGTTGTTATGAGTTCATCAAGTCTAGTTATATGAGTTATTCTTATCCTAACGATATCCTTTGCTGTGAGGTATCGGTGTTATGGCGTCTTCCTGATTCTAAAGGCTGCACTTCCGAGGGAAGCTAGTCAGAAGCTAGTCAGAAGCGTCATCAGTTAAGTGAGTGATACTCCCTAATATGTTATTCTGTTTCTATATACATCCGCATTTCTGTGTGTATATATATATATGTATATTATGCACTACTATTGCATATATGCATGTAACATGTGATTGTGAATGATGAGTCGATATTCTTTATGCTATGCTGTATTGTGATTGTGTTTGACGGATGGAGGTCGGGAGGATGCAGTACCACCTAGGAACTTTTGATATGAATATGGATATGGTTACTATTATGATTATGATTCTGTTGAGATTTAGAAGATGAACTATGACTGGTGGTTGCTGGCCGAGCCTGCTCATCGCCAGGGCTGCTATCAGTCGGGTCAAGGCTGCATGGTACAGACCAGTGCTGGCCGGACCCATTGGATATAAGAGACAGAGCATTAGATTCAGAGAGTCAAGATAGGGGGATCGGCTCCCCATATTGAGATTAGTGTATCCTTGCTTGATGATATGAATTGTCTGTCTCTATGACATAGTGCATAGCATGTGCATTAGAAATCTGTCTATAGGACACCAGTCTAATATGTTAGCTAGTATCATTCACTGAGTCGGACGCTCATTCCTGTTCATTTTGTTATTTTCAGTCAGGGAATAAGCCTGTGAAAGAATTGTAAAATGAGTAAACTGTCAATTTCCCTTCGGCAGTAGTTTGTATTATTGAGTATTCAGAAATGTATATAATATATGTATAATTGTAATTATAGCTCTAGAACTCCGCAATGTTACATCTTGTATCTGTATATTGTTTAATATTCAGTTATGTAATTATTGAGTTATGATACTGTTGTTAAACATAACCTTTGGTAATTTATTACATTTATGAGATAAGCGAGTTCTTGAGCCAATGTGATTTTGTTTTGTATTAAGATTTATTTGGATATGCTTAACTTATTTGGGCCCATAGCCCTTTTCAGTTTTGGGTTTTCTGTTGCGTGATTCTGTTAAGCTTACTATGGGCATTAATAGCCACGTGCATTTCCTGTGTCCTAGTGCCAGTCACATGCCCTCGAGTTCGGGGCGTGACAATTAGATACCTGTTTATAAGACACTAGGTTAATATTTTAGTTAGTATAATTCATTAAGTTGAACATTTATTCCTATTCATATTATTTTTCCAGGTCAAGGAATGAACTCTTGAAAAATTTGTTAATCGAGTTATCTACTTTATTTCTTCAGTAGTATTATGTATTAAATTTATTAGTAATTTGTATTATAATTTTAGAACTCCACATTGCTATCTTGCTTATAATTTAATTTTGCTATCCTTGAAATTTCATTGGGTTTGTTGGATATTTTGGTTAAGCAGGATTCATTATAATAGCATTGAAATATATGATTGAATGGGCCTGCTTAACATATGATTCCAATATTGTGATTTGGAATGAGTTTGATAATTGATGTACGGTTTGTCATCTAGTTAGTAAGGTTTACTACATGCACTAATAGCCATGTGCATTATCTATGCCCTAGTGTTGGTCACATGCTATCGGGTTTGGGTCTTGACACAAATACACCCCCCTAACACACTCACACATATGTGCAATCAAATATACAAATAACAAAACACATAAACTTATCTCAGAAAGGGGTCCATTTATAAATATAGTGAAATTAAACCAAACACCTTCAAATTCATTTGCTGTCAACAAACAATGTAATCCCTAAATTTTGATTTTTGTATAAACTAAAAATAAGAGAGAGCAAAAGAGGAGAATTTATGTGTTAGATTGAACGAGAAGAAGAAATATTTGAGTTTCAGCAAAGGGGATAGCTAGAGATATTTTGAGGGTATTTTAGACATTACGCATGGAATTAACGAAAATTTATCGAAATTCACATCAAAAGGATGAAACTATTTAACAGAATAAAACTACTAGAACTAAATAGTGACTTTTTCAAATTGCAGGGATGAAATTATTATTTTAGTCAAAACTCAAGGACTAAATAGTACTTTATCCTAAAATAATTTATGAATAAGTGGAAGAAAAGAAATATGGACATTTTAATTAATTATTAAATACAATGTAAGAAACTATAAATAAAAAATAGTATATGTTTAGTATTGGTTCGGTGAAATTATAAGTGTGTGTTCTTGTATGGGTATATCTACAGATAGAAACATAGAAGAAAAAAAAAGAATTTTTAATTAACACTTACCGTAATTCGTCCAAAAAAAAAAAAACAGTGTTAATATAAAAGACAAGAAAAATTTTGTTATTTCCACTCATCATCATTTTCTTAAATTCATCAAAATTAACTATTCCATGACCATTTTCTAATCATTTCTTTATAATTTTTATTCTCAAAGATGATAAAACCAATCTAACTTCTACTGAAATTAAATCATCTTTATCTCTATCAAACACATCAAAAGCATCTTAAAAAAATATATAAAAGAAATAAGAAGAAAGTTAAAACGTACAAAATAAAATATTATCTCATAAATGATATTTTAACAAAAAATAAACGTACAAAAAAAATATTATTTCATAAATGATATTTTAACAAAAAATACTGTATATACTGTATTTTCCTCTATAATTATAGCATAGCCATTTGCATGTTGTAAATAAATAATATTATATTATAGTATTAATAGGGTATAAATCTTTATTCTTTATAATCTAATTTTTTAAAATAATGTTAATTTTTTTTGCCAAATATGTTAATTTAAATTTTTGTAATTAAGCTTAAATATTTTATTAATAAAACAAAATTTTATAAATAATTTATCTTTCTACATAATTCAAAAATTGTAATTCTAAAAATAAGTTGACTGCTCATGCTTCTAGTCAATATCTTTGTTATATATATACATATTGCATACATGAAACGATTAAAAGATAAATAGTATATGGTATACATATACAAAAATTAGGATTTGGTATATTTTAAGTACATATTTAATATCTACAAGTAGTATATATAAATACATATTGAAAGTATGAAAAAAATAAAAAGATAAAGGAACAGTAAATAATAGGTATACGTTAAGTATGTGTATATTATCCTGAACTAGTTCATGTATATACATATTGCATACAAGGAAAAAAATAAACAATATATGGTGTACATATACCTAAATTAGGAATATGTTAACTAAATTAGGTACACCTAAACTTTATACCTACTTTATATTAATATAGATTGAAAATATGAAAAAAATTAAAAACTCAAAATAAAAGCAAATGCTATACATATATGTTTAGTATCTGCAACTACTTTATATTGAAACCCTAAAATTTTAAACACTAAACCCTAAAACCAAAATCATAAACTTTAATCATATACGTATACCATAAATTGGTATATGTTTTGTACATATTTGGTATTTGCAACTACTTTATATTTATACAGGTTGGAAATATGAAAAAATTAAAAAGACAAGGTAAAAGTTAATGGTACATGTAACCATAAATAGGTATATGTTTAGTATTTATTTGGTATCTGCAACTACTTTATATTTATCATCTAAAATTGTAAGT
Organism: Reutealis trisperma; assembly: GCA_947687605.1. Taxonomy (NCBI): domain Eukaryota; kingdom Viridiplantae; phylum Streptophyta; class Magnoliopsida; order Malpighiales; family Euphorbiaceae; genus Reutealis; species Reutealis trisperma. The sequence continues at coordinate 66,367 of CANTUT010000580.1, forward strand.
CCTAAACCTTAAAACCAAAATCCCAAACCCTAATTGTATAAGTATACCATAAATTGATATATATTTAGTTTATGTTTGGTATCTGCAACTACATTATTTTATACATATTGGAAATAAGAAAAATTAAAAGGACAAAGTACAAGTTAATGGTATACATATACTATAAATTGAAATATGTTAAGCATATATTTGGTATCTACAACTACCTTATGTTTATATAAACAAATTGAAACCCTAAATCCTAAAACTCTAAACCATAAAACTTTAAATGCTAAAACCTAGACCCTAAACCTATCATATACATATACCATAAATTGGTATACGATTAGAATATATTCGGTATCTTCAACTACTTTATTAATACAAATTCGAAAAATGAAAAAGTTAAAAAGACAAGTAAAAGTTAATGGTATACTTATACCATAAATTGGCATATATTTAGTATATGTTTGGTATCTGCATCTATTTTATAATTATACATATTGGAAATATGAAAAATTAAAAAGACAAAAGTAAAAGTTAATGGTGTACATATACCCTACATTGGTATATTTTTAATTTATGTTTGATATCTGCAAGTACTTTTTATATTTACACAGATTAAAATAAAAAAACCCTAAACCCTAAAATCCTAAAACTTTAAAACCCTAAAATTCTAAACCCTAAAACGCAAACCCAAAACTCTAATCATATACATGTACCATAAATTGGTATATGTTTGGTATCTACAACTACTTTATATTTCTACATATTGAAAATACGAAACAATTAAAAAGACAAAGTAAAATTTAATGGTATACATATACCATAAAATTGGTATATGTTAGTATATATTTAATATTTTATATATGTATACCACTCTTTTAACATATACAAGTTGTAATAAATTTATACATTTATGGTATATGTTATATATATATTTGTTATCTATCTAATAAATATTTAATATTTGGTATACATTTGTTGTATATTTATATAGAATTGGTATATCACTAATATATGTTTCATATATATTTAGTATATTAATACTCAAAAATAAATTTATTTATTTATTTAATCCCAAATAAAACTCAAATAAATTTTTTTAATCTCAAAATCAGTATTCAAGTCTTGAACATATTTATTTAATCTCAGATTAATATTCATATAAACTTAAATAATTTAAATTCAAGTTGGAAATGATAAATTACTACTTAAATAAATAATTTTTTTATAAAGACAAAAAACCCATGTCTTATAATTTGGAATGATATTCACCTATTAGAAATGTAAAGTACATTTTTTACTTACTAAATATGTTGAATAATTTCCTCCAAATTATAGAAATAGTATGACCAATAACTATTGGTTTTGGCCTTCTTTTTAAAATGCCCATAACCAGAAGGCCAACTATAGATCACTATTGTTGGATCCCATAAGCAACAATTGCTTTATGTCATGTCAAGAGAAGTGCTAAATATCTTTTCTTTTTTACTTTCTCTTTCTCAATGGCTTTGGTTTGGTTTTTATTTCAATTGAAAGCCCCATAATAGATAGAAATGCAATTAACTCCTTTTTTGAACTTTTCTAGTTCATACCTCTACTTTGGTTCTCTAACTTTTCTTTATCCTTAAAAAAAAATCATGCTTTGAGTCTTAATTTTTTTGGGTTTGATCTAGAATCTTTTGCTTGCTTATGGTGCCTCAAAGAAGCATAGCTAGTTGATGATTTTCTCTGAGTAAAGGAATTATAATTTGTTGGTAGGATTGACGAGGATTGTTGAAAGATGAATATGTATTTTTAATAGGCTTTGCAAATGGATCCAACATTGTTTATTGCCAAGGGAAAACAACAAGACAAGAAGAAAAATGTATAAAAGAAATAAAGGAAGAAAGAAACAGTATAAAAGAAATAGCGACAACATAGAAATGTACCTCCTCCGTCCCAAAAAGATTGTCCATTTTTTTTTCTCATACAGTTTAAGAAAATATCATTAATTACTTATTAACTTATAAATTTTATTATATTTTTTGACTTATACTCTTACTTATACTCATTTGTTACTATTTTTTTTTTATTAACTTTGAGAATACACAATACTCTTTTGGGTCCTTTGTCGAAAATTAAACTTAAACAACTGCAAGCAATTGCAGAGATTAATTTTACTACAAAATAAATTCTCCAATAATTTGGCCAGAGTTAGATAATTTAGTTCAACTTCATCTTTCCTCTAATGAATTCAATAGATCGATACTCAATGATCTTGGCAAACTCAAGTCATTGAAATTTTAAATTTACCCGTTTCACATATTATGCTAATGAACCAAACAATGGAATAAGAATATAATAGTTACTTTATATCATGAACAAATTTGTAAAATAGGAATAGTTATTTTATTTCTATTTCTAGCCTATTCTATTTTTCGAAACAGTTATTTACTTCATTCGTAACCTATTCCATTCGAACCAAATATGACCTTGTAAATAAAAAAAAAAAAATGATTGCCAATCTATATATATATAAATCTTGAGCATAAAAGTTTTTTGATATGTGCATTTATTTTTGACATATAAGCATGAATCTGTTGTGTAATTTTATATTTTTTTTCATCATTATTTTTTTATTTGAATTATTATACTAATACATTACCAAATATGTTACCATTTTAATTAAATAAAGATTTTAATTCTAAAAGTTAGCATGTTAACTAATAAGTTAGTTTTCTAATTAAACAGTGATTTTTAATTCTAAAAAATATTAATTTGTTTTTAAGATTAGTATATATAAACATAATTAATATATTAATTAATAAATTAACAAAGTTGGCAATAAGCTATGGTCTTGTTGGTTTTCTTATCTGTCATCTCCTTTAAGAGTATGAAAAGTAGAAGAATTTTTATTCAAGTCTTTTAAACTATAAAGTTATCACTAATATGATGAGAGATATTTAAGAGGATCGACTATACCCTGTTATATAGCCCATAATATTATTTTAGTCTATTGGACCTTTCTAATATAAAAAAAAAAAAAATTAACAATTTTTTCTCATCCTATATAATTAACATATTTTCAATTATATTTCATTAATGAATAGATCAAAGTAGAATATAAAGTCTAAAATAATTAATAAGAAATATAAAATTATTAATTATTAAAAAATATATAAAAAATTACTAGCAACCATGTGCAAAGCACGAGTTGAGTTGCTAGTTTTCTCATTCTCTATTTGCAAGTTTCAGCTTCTCTCACTCTGAGAAAATCCCCTTTTCCTTTCAAAATCCAAAAACTTTCGCACATAAATTTAAAGCTACTGACTGATAACTAATAATTTAAAGTTACCTCAAGCTCACATCCTTAGCATAAAACAAATCCATAGGAATACTCATGTAGAATTGTGAGAATTTTTTTTTTTAATTATTTATCGAGACTGTTGTTACATTTTACACTCAATACAATCTAATCTAATTGCAAAATAAAGCAGAAATTCCACACAAATTATCAACGAAACAAATATTTTGAGGTTTAAGAGGTCTCAAAATCTCAACCTTAACCAATTAGACTAAAAAGACATCATGTTGAATAATACATTTTATTTAAATTAAACTACATAATTTGTACACAGAAAATAATTATGAACATTATTTAATTAAAATTATTATTAACTAAACTATGTAACAGCTGAAAACAGAAGAGGATAAACTTTGAAGGATCAGTTACTGAAGATGATTGATTTGCTCCACTATTGTCTTATTTATGTCTTCTTCTCAATTCTTAATCCTCTGTCATGTGTTTGTGATGAGCTTCACTTCTCCAACACTATCATAAAAGGCCCTTCTCTTTGGCAAGTTCAATAGCTTCCACACATAAATCTCTTATATCATATTTGCCAGAATCATATTTGAATGTGAATCCTAAATCCATCAGTTTTTTTGAAGAGTAAGGAGCTTTTTTATGAGATTCATCAACATACTCAAATCTGCAACATTAGTTATGTTTTAAATTCTCAAAAGAGTTTTTACAGTTCAACAATTAATTACACACAGAAGAAGTGTTTTTTTTTCTATACGTACTTGGTTGGAATATTATACTCTGGATACTTCTGGCTCAGTGATTTTGCGAGATCAAGGATCGTAAAATCATGAGTAGAGCAAATGTATCTTCCATTTGCTTGTGGGTTCTCAAACAGGAATATGTGAGCACTGATTACATCATCTATATGAACTGCTTTTTCTCTAATCAACGTTTTGTAAAAAGTTTCCTTTCCTGTTATAAATGAGTTATCCTTTCGGATTTGTGAGAAAATAAGAACTGCAGAAAGAAAGAAACAACAGTGACAGTGTGTATATACCTGTGATCAAGGATAGTCCAAATTCTACACTCATAGGCAGTGAAGGGGTAAGAAATGGACCCAAAACAAGAGATGGAAGAACGGTAATGAGATGTATGCCTTTTTGTTTGGCAAATTCCCATGCTGCCTTCTCGGCCATTGTTTTTGCAACAAGATATGGCTACAAGACAGTGAAATTAAGGAATGTATAAATTGGAAATACATTTGAAAACGGAAATTAAAAAAGTATATATAGGGATATGCAGACCCATCCAAACATCTTCTGAGCATAGCAGAAATCGATATCAGTCCAACAGCTTTCATCATATTCATGGGGTGGAGGTGGTGGTTTGATCGCAATGGCTCCCGAGGTTGAGGTATAGATGAACCGTTTGATGGACTTGGCCTTCAAGCAAGATCTCATTATGTTCAAAACCCCATTTACAGTTGGCTTTATTATTTCATTCTGCCATGACATATTGTATGAACTGATTAATTCTCATGAACAACAATCAAACACTTAATTGGTGTGCAAGGAATTACCTCAGGATCTTGAAACTTAAGAAACCCCATAGGAGTAGCCACATGGAAGACACCAGTACAGCCTTCAATTGCATCATCAAAGCTTCCTTCTTCAAACAGGTCCGCCTTCCAGAGGCTCAGGTGGGTGCCAGCATTCGGCAGCTCTAAAAGATGCTTCACCTTGTTCATGTTCCCTGCAACCAGCAGAGAAAACAACATAGAAAATATTTACATTTTGTTTTTATGATTGTTTAAATTGAAATCCATATAAGAATATTCGAACCAGGATCGCGAAGTGTAGCCTTGACATAGTAGCCTTGTTGAAGAAGCCTCATGACAAGCCAAGAACCTACAAATCCTGAAGCGCCAGTAACACACACAGTCTCACTCTTCATCTTATTTTTCCGCAAGTTTAGGTACGTTCAGCGAAGCAGTTCTAGGTGGGAATCAACTGGAGATGAGAATCCAATTTCTTCTACTTATGTGGATACTTAATATCACTAAATCGAGCATTAATGTCTGCCTAGTGCCGCCGCGTCCCTTTCACCTTAAAGTATTGAAAATTGACAAACAGGACCGCCCTGAAAAAATTGTTGCCTTTATCTCCTTTCGGATAAACTTTTAGATAGATTTAATCTACCATATTATTTTTAAACTAAATTAAATCCAATTTCTTCTACTTATGTGGATACTGAATATCATTAAGTCGAGCATTAATAGCTGCCTAGTGCTGCCGATTTTGGATGTCTACAGAGAAGATCTCCACTGATGGATGATGCTATTGAGGGTAACCAACGCGACATCACTTAGCATTGAGTGGTAGCCCACTGGGCGGCAGCTAGCTAGAATTTTCCTGCTTTGCTTGTGCGTCCCTTTCACTTTTAATTATTAAAAATTGACAAATTGGACTGCCCGTTTGAAAAAATTGTGACCTTTATCTGTTTTCGGAATTCGTATAAACTTTTAGATAGATTTAATCTATCGAATTATCTTTACTCTAAATTAATTATTTATTAATTTGTGATATCATTTATTAAATATGTTAGTTAGTGTTTAATTATAAATAATTAATAATAATAAATAATTTAATTAATATAAATATTATATCTAATAAATAATATTACATATCAACATATAATTAGTTTAATTTACAGACACTATAATTAATTAAATTACCTAAAAATTTCTCTTTTTTTTTATATCTCCAAAAGATTTATCAACAGCTTTACTTTTTATTTCATTTTTATTTTATTTATATTCTTTAAAATATATTTGATGTCTAAAAAAATACATTTAATTATATTATTATATTATTAAAAATACATTAAAAAATATCATTTTATTTGTATTTTTTAAATTATTTAAAAAAGAGTAGTCAAAACGTTAATTATTGAAAATAAAGATTTTAACTTATTTCTTTGTTCTATTAAACCAAATTATTAAAGTTGATATTTGGCAAAAAAAAAAAAAATTTATTAAAGTTGGATTTATCTTCATCTGGTTAAATATTGGATCGAGAGCCCAAACGATAAGCTTATAAGCAGGAAGCGGAAGGAGATGCACGTGGAACAGTGCTAGTTTAACTAAATGCACGTGGAACAGTGCTAGTCGCATTACCACAAATTTTTTTTTTTTTAAATGCAAAATAATTTTAAGACTTGATGAAAAAAAAAAGAAATAATTTATTGCATATTAAATTCAAAATTATTTTTTAAATAAAACAAAATTATAAATAAATTAAATATTTATCATAATACTATTTTTATAATTTTTTTTAAGTAAGATAAACATACCGGTAAGAGGTATGACACACTCGATAAAATCATGGTCATTTTATAAACGTGTGTTAATCTATATAACTCACACATACTGTGATATAGAATCCCAAAGGACCAGGTCCCATTCCCGTAAGAAAAGATAGTTACATAGCACACGAGTTAACTATTGTGGTGCCCTTCTCACATGGAGAAACCCACATAAAATAAATAATAAAAAAAAGAAAGAAGATGATTGTCAAATTGTGAGGAATTCGGTGCCTACAAATTTTGTCAAAAAGAAAGGCATACTATTTGTTAAAAGTGAAAGATGTAAATTGCTGCACAGCATTTTGCATAGCTATAAAAAGACATACAATGAAAGGCCTAAAATATAATTTTGCATAGAATGCAATAGGCATTAGAGAAAAGTTTTCTATGAAGAAAAAATAATTTAGAAAAAGTTTTTGAGAATTTTTTAGGAAATAATTCCTAAAAAGAGAAGTGACAAAATAGTGATAAAAATACTTTGAAATATTTTAAAAATACTATGAGTGTTATTATTTTAGTGAAATCTCAATTTTAATTGTATTGTACCTCTAAAATTTCTATCTAGAAAAGACTCTCTTGTACCTATCATTTGTAATAATAGAAGAATTTTATTTGAAATTTATCTCGTGGATATAGTCCAAATTAAGGGTGAACCATATTAGATTGATTGTCAATGTCATTCTAGTTGATTATTTTTATTCCACATTTATTTTTATTGATTATACCTGTTGTATCCAACAAGTGATTTCAAACCTATTGGTTTTAATTTTTCTGGAAAATTCACAGTATGTTCTATCATTGCAGTTTTGACTATTCTTTTACATTAGAAAAAAAAAAATTTCGAAAAATTATTATTGTGAATAGTACTCTGAGGTACTATGCTAACTGAGTACTTTAGAAATAGTGTGTCAACTAGTAAAACATGTACACTGTTGAATACGGGTATTGTTCATGTATGCTATTATTCACGTATATGGAATTGTTCACCTATACAATTCTTCTAGCAACTCAGTAATATTGAAACTATGTAAGCAAAGATAAGTAAAATGATCAAATTAAATGGCATAAATTACCACATATAGAGAAACAAGATGAAATATCTCTTATTTGTGACAAAATTGCATTTACTGGTGTTTACTGTAAGTAAACTTGAAAATAAATCAAATGAGGAATGGAAGTGTAATACCTAAGGTTTTCCTAACCTATTAGAGTCAGTAATGGTGACAGTATAATGTTCATCTACTGTACCACTTGAGATCTTTCTAGCATACTAAGAATTATAAGAATACCACAAGAAGTAATTTTAAATGAATAATGTAACAATGAGTAAAAAATGTAACAAATTTTGATAAGCACCTTAATGATAAAATGAAAGTCCAATTGAGTTTGACTTAATATAACTACGTTAATCATTTATTTGAAATGTGAATCTAAAGTACTAGTGAATGAGCATTAACATTTTTTAAGTCATTGGGAAATAATAATGTGACATGAGAAGTTGATTTCCATTAAAGTTACAATAGTATAACAAAAGTCAAACTTAGTTTGGTCTAGTGAGCCTACATGATTTACATACTTGAATAATGCTATTGAAGGACTAATAAATATGCATTATAATGTATATAAAATTTATCTAGCAATGTCTAGAGTATGTAGTGATATTAGAAGGTAGAAATATGTATACTAAAGTGGAAGAAATGAAATGGAAAATGTATTAAGTTACCAAGTTTGAAATATGTATATATGTATTTGTTATTGGCCTTTTGGACTCTAAGGCCCAAACCCATTGGATGGCTGACCCATAAGTCCCATAAATGGATGAACATAAGTCTTAACTAGATTTAGAAATAGTTAACTAAGGTTAAGTTTGATGTTGGAAAAGCTAGCCATTAATTTTGACTTGGAAGCCATCATTTTTTACTAAGTCAATTCCTTTTCTAACTTGAATTCTCAATTCATCCACACCAAAGTCTACATTTAGTTTTGCTCTTTCCAAACCATATGATGAACATCATTAACTTAGAGGTGATCCTAGCCATTCACTTGATTAAATCATAGCCATCCATTGTGATTAAGTTATAGCCATTGGATTAGAGATGATTGAATCCTCATCATTCAGCTTTCATATATAAACAATAAGATGTGCAAATTTCCACCATTTTTGCAAAATCCTAACAGAAAACTCAGGTCCAAGAGGAAGAGCATCCTCTAAATTTTGGCCCCCTCTCATAGAAACACAAACCAAGGCTTTTTAAGGTAATAAATTATACTCATCTTTTCCCTTATGTGTTCTAAGCATGACTTTGGTATTATAGTTGCATAAACTTATCATTTCTTTCATCTATGAGAATTGGTAATGGGGATTGAAACTAGAAAATGTTTACTTGGTATGTTAATTGATGAAATATGTAATTTGGGCTTGGGAATTAAGGGTTTAGCATGAGAAAATAAATAAGGAAATCATGAAACACATCTAAGAGCTCTAAGAAAGCATGTTTGGCCACTTTAATGAAATTATGAAGAAGGTATTCTAAATTTTATTTAAAGGTATCTAAGGTTATTTTGAGTAGAGGAAAATGGTTTGGAAGTGTTAAAACGAACTAGGGAAGCTTGATTCAAGACTTGAAAGTCTTAGTAGCATGAAATTAGTCTAAAAGAAAACTTAATGTTCTAATGCTAGATATTGATAATTGGATGATCACATAGGTTTTATGCTAATTTCATAATTCCATGATCGATTTGAAGATTGGATGAGAAATTAATGGTTTTCCCCAAATTTTAGGGTTTATGAAAAAATTAGAGATTTTGAGAATTGAACTTGTATTCATGAAATTGAAGGGGGAATTAAGCTTAAGAATGGTGTAACATGAATTTTCAAAATTCAATTGATAAAAATAATTTTTCCAAATTTAATGAATTAGACTCATTTATGAAATTAGAAAGTGAAAGTGGAATTAGTTCCATTGAATATTGGAAAATTATTTAAATTAATCTTAATTGACTATTAAGAAGTTGAAATATGAAATTGGAAGGAAAGGAATTATCTTTTCTTAAGTGAATACATTGGGCTATTGGGAAAAAAATTAAGAAAAATGTTAAAATTAGTAACAAGTATATATATAGTTTGTCTTGACTTTAAAAGTAATAAGTTGTACTTTAAAGAACAAGATAGAAGTATTAACAAGTTAAACTAAATTAAACTAATATCATAACGAGGAAGTGATTGATGTGTAATTGAAAAGCAAATGTGTAGAGTATAAAGACAAGGACAAGGACATTGTCCAATAGTGCAAAGAGCACCACTAGCCTCAAAGTTAAATATAAATAGGAGCAAAATAGTCTAAGGTGAGTACTTAATAATATAATATGATATGTGCCATATTCTATGAACCATTATTGATCAAAGCATCATTATGGAAATATCCCAATCTCTTGTTGAACATGAATTGCCTGTTGAATGTTGCACATGGATATGATATTTCTTCATGGCAATTGGCCATTATGAGCCCTTCCATATTGATTTCATAATATTACCTTTAATGAGAATTATTCTTATATTGGCATAATTTCCATTATTGTGAATTCCCTATGAACCTTCTATTGAATGTATATTGATAAGCAAAAATATCCTTTTGATATGGGGTAATACATCGCACCTTGTGCACTTGATATAAGCCTGCGGGTAGGGTAAGAGCATCCAACCTTTGTTAGAGAAGAACGCCTAACCGTAAGACCTGATTAGTTTTGCGTAATATGATGCATGTGAGTAAGCGAGACTTAGGTTGCTACTCTTTAATTTATATATGTGGAAAGCATTTTGCTTATAAGAAATTACTCTTTCTACTAAAGATATTGTTCCTATCTTAAATGAGAAATTGATCCATAAAAACAATTTTGATTAACATTGCTCTACTATCATAATGAACCCATCTTGATAATGATCTTTATATTCACAATATATTGTATTATTATATACTCACTGAGCTTTGTCTCATTCCTTAGTGGTTTAAAATTTTCAAGTAAGGCTTAATGAGTCAGCAAGGTAAATTCCAAACCCTATTTTTTTGCTTGGAAGTTGCTATGCTAATTTCAAGGGTTGTGATTCTTAACTATGAAGACCATTGTTTTAGAACTCTATGATTATCAAAGGTTTAGTACTAATCTATTATTGGGTGCATATGTATTGTAAATTATATTGTAATCACTATTATAATAGTGTATTAAGAAATGAATATTTGGATAATGACATGAAATACAAATTTGAAAAGTTTATGAGTCGAGTACATAAATAGTATTAGTAAGTATTTGGTGATATGGAGAAATGATAAACTAGTAACAAGGTAATCTAGTTCCGATCTTGGGATAAGGTTTAACATGATGAATAGTAAAGAATCATAAGTTATACGAGGTTCTACGAGTTTAGGTGACTTTATGTCTCCCTATGCCCTAGGATTGTCATGGCTTAATAAGTGGGTCGTGATAGGAAGTTTGAGCATGAGCAGGTGTGCGACTTCATTTGACAATTTGTTGAAGATAATATGTACAACCACATTTGCAATGAGACTCATGCACAAACATTATGGAATAAACTTGAGAAGTTGCATTCTTCTAAAATTGGAAATAATAAATTATTTTACTTAACAAAATTGATGCAAGTAAAATATCGAGAAGGCACTTCTATTGCAGATCACTTAAATGAAATGCAAGGGATTGTGGGCCAGTTGTCAGGAATGGGCAAAAAATTTGCCAATGATGTAGTTGCTCTTATGGTGCTAACCTCTCTATCAGAGTGATGGGATACTTTGAAGATCTCAATTACCAATTTTGCACCTAATGGTGTGGTTAACATGGAGGCTATCAAAAGTAGTATTCTAAATGAAGAAATGAGAAGGAGATCATAGAATTTCTCTTCTTCCTCGCAACTAGATATTTTGGTTATAGAATCCAGAGGAAGGAACCAATCTAAGGGTCTAAAATCTAGAGACAAAAGCAAAGGAAAGTCAAACAAATATGCAAATATTGAGTGCCATCATTGCAAAAAGAAGGGGTATATCAAGAGATTCTGCCTGCAGTTCAAAAAGGAGCAGAAAAAAAAATAAAGGTAAGGAGATAAAGAAAGATGGAAGCAGTGATTATAAGCAAACAAATGTCATTGATGAATTCCACATTGTTTAAGATGAAGAACTTGTCAATCTTACATCCCAGGAGACCAGTTAGGTGATTGACAATGGTGCTACCATTCATGCTACATCTCGAAAGGAAATCTTCTCATTTTACACATTGGGAGATTTTGGTATTATTAAAATGGGAAATGACAACTTTTCAAAAGTTGTTAGCAGAGGAGATGTTTACTTAAAGATAGAGAATGGCACAAAGCTAGTCCTCAGAAATGTGAGGCATATCTCAGATATGCAGCTAAATTTGATTTCAGTAAGTAGACTTGATGATGAAGGTTTCAGCATAACCTTCATGAATGGTTAATGCAAATTCACTAAAGGCTCCTTAGTTGTGGCTAGAGGTAGAAAGTACTCATCATTATATGTGATGAATGCAAAGCTCTCCAACGACACAGTGAATGCCATAGAGAAAGATGGGGCAGTTGAGTCATGGCACAAAAGACTTGGTCACATGAGTGAGAAAGGGATGACCTATCTAGTTAAGAAGAATATACTGTTTATGATGAAGAGATGCATTTAGAGAAATGCACAGATTGTTTGGTAGGAAAGCAAAATAAAGTTGCTTTCAAAAGCTCTGCTCCTTCTAGAATGAAGAATGTGTTAGATCTCATACATTCACATCTATGTGGGCTAATGCCAAAGTCACTTTGTGGTGCTTAGTACTTTGTGACTTTCATTGATGATCATTTTCGGAAGACATGAGTATATACTTTGAAGATGAAAGATCAAGTGTTAGATGTCTTCAAGTAGTTTCATGCCTTAGTTGAGAGACAAATTGGGAAGAAGTTAAAATGCATCTGGATAGACAATGGTGGAGAGTACAATGGACTATTTGATGCTTACTATAAAGGGCATAGTATTCAGTATCAGATAACACCTCCAAAAATGCCACAGTTGAATGGCTTAGCTGAGAGGATGAATAGAGCTTTGATAGAGAGAGTCAGATGTTTACTCTCACATGCAAAGTTACCTAACATCTTTTGGGGTGAAGCTCTACAGATAGCTAGATATATATTGAATCGCTCACCCTGTGTCCTTATTAAACAAGATATGTTGGAGAAAGCTTAGTCATGAAAAGATGTTCCCTATAATCATCTGCGGGTGTTTGGTTGCAAAGCCTTTGTGCATTTTCCTAAAGATGAAAGATCCAAGCTTAATACTAAGACACGATAATGTATATTTATTAGCTATGGTCAAGATCAATTTGGCTATAGATTTTATGATTCGATCCAAAAGAAGCTTGTCAAGAGCCCTGATGCAGTGTTTATTGAAAACTAGACCATTTGAGATATTAGAAAGATGGATAAGGATGTTTTTAACTCTAATGGTGACTCAACAGACTTGAAATTAGTTTCTCTAACAACTGTGCTAAGAGAAGTTGGAGATGAAGCTCAAAATGCTCAGCCTGAGATATATGATGCTCCCATTGAGGATGAATTAGATGATGATAATGATGATGATGTTCATTATCAACCACCAACACCTGTGGCTTCCCCAGTTCCATTAAGGAGCAGTGATAGAATAATACAACCTTCTATCAGATATCTAGCAAATGAGCATGTACTACTCACTGATTAGGGAGAACCTGAGAATTTTGAAGAAGCCATGGATGATGAATACAAACAGAAATGGATTGAAGCCATGCAATATGAGATGAAGTCTTTGCATGAGAATAAAACTTTTGAGCTAGTGAAGTTTCCTAAAGGCAAAAGAGCATTGAAAAATAAATGAGTGTTCAAAATCAAGCATGAAGAACATAGTTCCCGTCCGAGATTCAAAGCCAGATTGGTTGTTAAAGGGTATAACCAAAGAAAAGGCATTGATTTTGATGAAATATTTTCACTAGTTATGAAAATGACATCCATTCATATTGTTCTAAATTTAAAAACAAGTCTTGATATGGAGATTAAGCAAATGGATGTAAAAATTGCCTTTCTTCATGGTCATTTGGAGGAAGAGATATACATGGAACAGCTAAAGGGTCTCAAAGTAAAGGGTAAAAAGACTATGTTTGCAGATTAAAGAAAAGCCTCTATGGATTGAAACAGGCGCCGAGACAATGGTATAAGAAGTTTGAGTCGGTTATGTAGTAGCAAGGCTACAAAAAGACTACTTCAAACCATTGTGTTTTTGTAACGAAATTCTTTGATGATGATTTCATCATTCTTTTACTTTATATGGATGATATGCTAATTTTTGGCCAGAATGTCTCTAGAATTAATAGCTTGAAGAAGCAGTTGAGTAAATCTTTTGCTATGAAAGACTTGGGGCCAATAAGATAAATTTTTGGCATGCAGATTATCAGAGATAGAGGAGCCAAGAAAATATGGTTGTCACAGGAGAAGTATATTGAGAAAGTACTTCAGAGGATCAATATGAATAAAGCTAAGGTGGTTAGTTGTCCTCTTACTAATCACTTTAGACTAAGTTCTGAACAGAGCCCTTCTATAAACAAGGAGAAGGAAGAAATGAATAAGATTCCTTATGCTTCAGCATTTGGTAGTTTGATGTATGTCATGGTGTGTACATGGTTAGATATTGCTATCTCAATTAAAGTAGTAAGTTTATTCCTTTCAAATCCTGGTAAGGAACATTGGGCTGTAGTAAAATGTATATTTAGGTATCTTCATGGCACTTCCAAAGTATGCTTATGCTTTGGAGAAAAAAAGCCTATGTTAGTTAGCTACACAGATGCAAATATTACTGGCCATGTAGACTGAAGAAAGTCCACTTCAGGTTACCTAATTACATTTGTAGGGGGAGTTATGTCATGGCAGTCAAAGTTATAGAAATGTGTTGCTCTTTCTACTACTGAGGCAGAGTTTGTTATAGCAATAGAAGCATGTAAGGAGTTGCTGTGGATAAAAAAGTTCTTAAATGAACTTGGTGTGCAGCAAGATAGATGTTAGTTGTTTTGTGATAGCTAAAGTGTTATTCACCTTGGGAAGAATTCCTCCTTTCATTCAAGATCAAAGCACATTGATGTAAGATATCATTGGATCAGGATGTACTAAAAAAGAAGCTACTACAGCTTGAGAAGATCTATATGGATGAGAATGGATCATATATGTTGACAAAGATTCTACCAAAGAAGTCATTCGAATATTGTTGATTAGTTGCAGGAATGGTAGAGCTCACCATGTGATTGAGAGGGGGAGAATTATTATGATGTCCCTCTCACATGGAGGGACCCACACAAAATAAATAATAAAAAAAAAAAAAGAAGAAGAAGATTGTCAAATTGTGAGGCATTCGATGCCTACAAATTTTGTCAAAAAGAGAAGCGTACTATTTGTCAAAAGTGGAGGACGTAAATTGTTGCAAGGCATTTTGCGTGATTATAAATAGGCATGCAATGAAAGATCTAAAATACAGATTTGCATAGAAATGCAATAGGCACCAGAGAAAAATTTTCTCTAAAGAAAAAATAATTTAGAGAGAGTTCTTGAGAATTTTTTTAGGAAATAATTCGTAAAAAAGGGAGTGACAAAATAGTGATAAACATATTTTGGGATATTTTGAAAACACAGTGAGTGTTACTATTTTGTTAAAATCTCAATTTTAGTTGTGTTGTACCTCTAGAATTTCAGTCTAAAGAAGACTCTCTTGTATCTAATATTTGTAATAGTGGAAGAATTTTATTTAGAGTTTGTCTCATGTACGTAGTCCAAATTAAGAGTAAACAATGTTAAATTAACGGTATCGTTCTAGTTGATTATTATTATTCTGCATTTATTTTTATTGATTACACCCTCCGTGCCCAACATCAACATCGTATATTAAGCAAGATAAACACACATTGGTCAAGAATAAGATATTAATTAATAGATAACAATGGAAAAATAGAAATGGAAAGTTTTAAATTTAAAAATGAAAAGAATATGATAATAGAAAGAATATGATGCAAGAAGTAATTATAATAAATATATTACCAAATGGGTTTTGTAACAGGAGCTTAGATACTTCATTTTTTGGTTAAAACAAGCCAACCATAAATTCTTAAATTAAATTAGTTGGATGATATTGACTACTAAAAAATAAGATAGCTAAAAACAACAAAATAAATCCAGCCACTCTATAGAATTCAAAACAAATTGTATAAAATATATATAATTCAATAATTTCTTGTAAAATCAATTGTAAAACTATGAATAATCAATTGCAAAACTATGAATCCAATAAGACCACTTCCATATTATCCGTCTTGCTTTTTTTTTTCTTTTACTTTTTACAATTCCAAAAAGTTTCATAGAATTAAATAACAATGAGCAAACAAAATAAAATGTAAAGGCCCCTTGGATAATATTGTGGGTACCTGAGTGAAAAGCGTCTGTTTGGAAGCATTTTTTTTTTTTTAATCAAATCTTTTTCAAAGTGTTTTCTAAAACAAAAACATTTAAAAAAATTTTCATAAATGTGATTTTTACTTTTGACTAAAAAATATATGTATGGTCTTGGCAGTAGATTCGGGTATGATTTCACCTCTCCTACTAAAGAAAAAATACATATTTTTCTTTGTCTCTTTCTCTCTCTCTTCTTGGTCACCATTTACTATCACTTTCTTGCATCGTCATCTTTTTTCTTCCTCTTTCATCTTCATCACTCTTCAAGGATTTTCTTCAAAAGATTAGAATTTACATCATACTATTTCTGTGGATCTTTACTCAAATAGAAATTTTCATTATTGTACATTAGGCACGCCATTTTTATGGTTTTTTTTTTATTTGTTGCTCTTTTGATCTCAGTTTGAACTTTTTAATTTAATTATGTTTTTGAATGAAGTTGCTACGAAGGATATCGGAGAGTGCATGAGACATCCTGTGCGGCTTCGCCCAAGCATTGATTCGATCCGCTGAAAGAGATTGAAATACTCATTTGGGTTTGAACTCACAATGAAACCCTTAGGTTTAGATTGGTTGATTTTGAAAATTGATTTAGAGTCGCCACCTTAATTTTATTTTTATTTAAAAAAGTTAAGGGAAAACCCAATTAAATGACTTCATTTTATTTTATCCCAAAGGAAAAGTGTACTAGTCATCTATTACCAAAGAGGATTTGAAAATTAGATTTTTGGTTTATTTTAGAAAAAATTAGTTTGACAAGTTTAATACAAAATAACTTAAAATATATTTTGGTGAATAGTTATAAATACATGAACAATTTATAATACATGAACAACGAAATATATGACCATTCATTCATTCCATAATAAAGTAAAATATTGAAAGCAATAAAAGAATTAAATTTACAATATAAATCAAATTAGGAGATACTCCCTCTAGTCCCTTATGGAATTCTAGGGAAGTCACACATTTCCCAAACTAATCCTAAAGCATCATAATAAAACAAAGAACAAAAAAAAAATCTTAATCTATATGAAGAAGGTGAAAAGGGGGAATGTTGTTTATTTTAGTTGGATTTAATACTTGGGCCAAGCATGCCTGTATATCTCTTCGAATGGGAATCAAAATTTACATAGTTCTTTTTTTTTTTTTTTGTAATGAGGTTAGTTTTAGTCTTAGCATTTTATCATGTTTCGATTCATTGATTAAAAGAAGGATTGAATTCATTGATTTAACCAATTTAATTGATTACCAAGTTATTAATTAGGTCATATTTTAATTAATATAAATCGAATTAAAGTGATTAATTAGAGAGTATGGGATAGAAGAGAAATAGAAAAGGCAAGAAGCCTTAGAGGGAGAAGAGATCCCAAGGAGGGAAATAATAAGATGAAATAAATAAATAAATAAATGAAGAAAAGGAAAATAAAAGGGAAAGGAAACTTACCTCGGATGGCGGGCGATGACTAGTCTCAAATAACAGATGGCAGCTTACCTTAGACAATGGGAAACTTTTGATTTGATGGATCGTAATTCCACCTTCTCTCAGCTTGAGGTGGAAGTTTGGACCTCGAATGGAAAACTTGATCGCTTTGCAAAGCAAAGAGCATGGAGCAAAGCAAAACTAAAAGAAAGCTTTTAAACTAAATGCTCATTCACTTTTGTAGAACAAGTTTAAAAAAAATAAAAAAAAAAAAGGAGTTTTTAAGGCTTGCTTTGAGATTAGGTTGATCAAGTGAGTTAAGGTGTGTCCCAATGGAGTTTTAGGGTTTAAATATATAGAGGAAGGGTTTGGGGTTAGTTTTATGTGAAAATGATGTGGGATTTCAAATTTATTTAGGGGACAATTGCACGTACGTCGTGTGAAACCGCATGTGCCACGTGTAGTTGCAGGAATGGACCACATGTGCCCTTATAATCATTGCACATGTTCGATCATCGCAAGGGCCCCAGCCATGTGCGGTGACTGCCAATCCACTTTGCACCGGCACCAATTCCATCAATTATAGCATGTTTCTTGTCCGTTTTTTGTGATTTTAGTTATGTTGTGATCGTTATTCAATCTCATATGACCTAAGGGTGGCTCAAAGGTTAAAAGGATAGGTTTCAATTCTTGAGACTCCATTTCCCGATTTTCTCATTTTGGCAGTTTTTTGCAATTTTAGCTTCTAAAGGTGAATTTACTGAGTCTATATGCTTTGAAAGTTCAAATGCAAATTAAAGGGTGTAAAAATACAAGAAATGCAAACTGGAGGGTGCAAACTAGTAGGACCACCGTACTAGCTTCTCATAGCACCCTAATCTTAGCAGGCATCAAGCTGCAACTGAAACATAAAGGTACAAAATTGAGGGTTTACTCTGCCTTTCATTAGAATTGTCTTAATCGAAAGGCGGTTTTGATGATAGTGAGCTCAGAGACGAGGGATAGAAAAAAGAGCCAAATGGATGTCTGAGTCAAAGTTTGGACATGTTTGGGTGAAAGGTATAATTAAGTGGTTGAAACCATTTAGAAGGATGACAAAAGGAACCACATAGATGTTTAGGTGTTTATTTCCTAAACATTTATGGGTGGATGATGTAAGTGGTTGAAACTAAGGAAGATGACAAAAGGAACCACATGGATGTTTGAACCTATGAAGGGGCAGTTTAATATAAGAGTGTTGGCAAAAAGATGCCCTTATTTTGGAAGGATGCATGAAAGTATCTTAGTCATTTGGTCTTTGGCTAATCAGCTAGCTTAGAAATGAAAAGGTCATATTAGGTATGAGGCTAATTGGTCAATGGCTATTAGTTTGCCTAAAAAGAAGTCATTTTAGGATGTTAAGTTAAGTATGACCTTGGAAGAGGTCGGGCTGGTTAGTTTGGAAGAGTTAGGTAGGTCAAGCTTTGGTGAAAATTTAGTTTAGGGTCAGATTAAAGGGATTGATCAAAGAGGTCGGGTCTTTAAAGACGATTAGGTGAAAATGTTGGGGAAGGTCAGTTTGTTAGGCTTGTCTTCAGAGAAGTTCATATGGAAGGCTTAGTCAGGTCTAGCAATTTGGCTCGATCAGGTCATTTAGAAGGCTTGATCAAGTTTTGCCTAGCATTAGGTCAAATTTAGAGGATCAGTCAGGTTTAAAAGGCTCAATCAGGTTATGGCCTTTGGGGAGTTCATTTGAAAGGCTCAATCAAGTTTTTGTCTTAGGATTGAGTTAAATTTAGAGGCTCGATCAAGTTTAGAAGGCTTGGTTAGGTTATGGCCTTTTAGGAGTTCATTTGGAAGGCTCAGTCATATTTTGCCTTAGGTTAGAGAGATTCGATTGGAATGCTAGACTTGGTAGAAGGTAAAACTGGGAGGCTAAGTCTAGTTTTTAGAGGAGAGACCATACTAAGAAACTAGTTTAGGAAGGCTTAGTCAGATTATGGACATCATGGTTAAGGCTTTTAAGAGTAAGCTTCATGGTGAAGGTTTCTTGGTTTGGGCTTCATAGTGAAGGCTTTTTGGTTTGAGTTTCATGGTAAAAGCTTCTTGGTTTGTGCTTTATGGTGAAGGCTTTTGCGCTTGGTTTTTCTGATGATGGTTTTTGGTTAAAAGGCTTTTGAGCTTTAAGGATAGTTTATTAGTAGGCTTTTCTACAGGGGTGCTTTGGACCTCTTTTGAAGATAATTGGCTTTAGCTTAGGTATGGTGCTAAATGTTTTGGTCATAAAGAGATCACAGGCTCATAGATAAGGGTTTGCCCTTTGACATGGTTGTATCAATTTAATAGGATTAAGCTGAGAATGGTCTGTAGTCCTTAAGAGATTTTAATCTTATGGGTCATGTGTTTTGCTAAAGAGGCTTAATCCTTTCAAGGATAATGAGATGTTGCCAAAGAAGCATGGGTGGGCTTCTGATTGGTCCGAGCCATTTTTAATCAACTTAAAGATGATGACTCGACTTTTATTTTATCAAGAAAATTGACTTTGATGACAATGAGTCCTATGTGACAACTTAAGACAAGGAAATTCTCAAGAAAAATGACTAAAGGGCTAGTAGAAAAAGACAACTTAAGAAATAGGGGCATAATGGACAAGTAACAGGTAATATGGAAGATTATGTCTTAGTTGTTTGAGTTAAGAGATGGGATGGATTGATGATACGGGTTAAATTTAATACCCTAGTCTCTAAGACTAAGTATAAAGTAAATAAGGTGTCAAACTCTAGGGAATTTAGAGCAATTTTATATTAACTGGGTAATTACTAAGATGGATAGGCAAATAACAAACAAAAGATATTGATTTATTCTATCTAATCTAAAATACTAAAGTTTTATTATTACTTTAATTAATAACAACAGAATTACAATTCAGAATTAATTTTGAACTACAAAAGTTAAAAACATATAAACACATGCAATGATTGGAGAATATGACCAACATTCCTTAAAAGCAACTCTCATTGTCAATTAAGGGTATTTTCATTTAGAGTCTACAAGCACTCTCATGACATTGTAGAGATAAACAAAAACCATTAAGTTCAACGTCAATTCTTTAATCCCTTAAGATTTCTTGTCTCCAGGTACTTTCCTATCCTTTGAGTAATTTCAATTGCATTTCCACCAAAATACCCCAACTCTCATTGTGAACAAAATGATTAACAAGTTATATATGGTGATCAAGCATACATAACACAATGTAGGACTCAATTGAAATTAAATCATTCATGCATATTTAGAATGTAGTTCAGAAAATTAATTCATCATTGCAATTCTAACAACTTATTAGCCTAAGTACGTGGTAAAATATAACATAGAAATAATGCAAGCATTCATTATTGAATAGTAAAATAAAAATAGAAGAAAGGAAGAAAGATTGATGAATGAAGACTCATTTATTCTTCAGGAAATTACTTGCACAATTCTTGAACTTGAAGTGCCTTTTGGAAGGACACTTGATACAAATCAAATACCTAATTCTAATAAGGTGTTTACAAGAATTTTAAGTAAGTTTTTCCTATCTAATACAATAGAATCTCCTCTCCAAAATAAAGCCAAATCTAAGTATTTATAAGCCCCAAGGTGTCCCAAGAAGTGCCCCTTTGAAAAAAGTGTCAAAATGAAAGGGTGCCTTAAAAGGTTATAGTAACCACCCTATCATGAGTCAGCACCAACTGTGCTGACTGGTGACATTCGCTCACTATTACAAGTCAGCACTAACTGTGATGACTGGTGACAGTCTTAAAATCCTTTCCTTGGCTTGTCTTTGCTCCTAAGCTTAGCACTTGGTTCCATTTTGGTCCTTAGCTTCCATTTTCAATCCAAATCATCTTCTTACACCTATGTTATCCTATAACACTCAAACAAAAGATCAAACACACATTAGTATAGAAAATTAACACAAAACATGCATGCATTTAAATAAAATTAGTAAAGATATTATTAGTTTGGTTATGCCATTTTTCACCATATCAATTGACAAAATATAATATTAAGGACAAAGGATGACAAGCTTGAAAGATATGCCCCTAGTATGGGATAAGGATGGATTGATAGTACAATTTTAAAGGATGAGCCTCCTAATGAGGGAGGATGACTTTAAAGGACATGAGATGAGACTGATCAATAGAAGACAATTTGACAAATTTGGAGGATGCACCCTTAATAAGGGATAAGAGCTTGAGCTAAAAGATGATTTGAATAGGAAAAAAGATGACACTAAAGGAGTGATAACTAGGATGAGCTCTCTCCCTCTCTCTTAGCTCTAACTTTTGCCTAAGCCACCCTTTTGGGTTTTCAATATATCAAGCTTGAGAAATTTGGTATGAAATGAAAGAAAACATTACACCATGATTTGGGATGCTACTTTTCTTCATGTTAAAGGGCTCTGACCTTTGAATTTTAGTCTTTTTTGAACTTGTTGGCCCTTATTAAGATGTGCCATTTGATTACCCAAAGCGCAATGGATAATTCCGTTTGATTTGCTTTTCATGCTTTAACTATTTGATCACTTAACTTTCTTTGGTTAGGAGCTAGCAAAGCAACTGTTGATGGCACCTCAAATTCTAACTTGTACTAGTTGTGGTGGATTTAAGTGACTATTCATTTCTCTCTTTTTTCTTCTTCTCTTTTTTTCTTTTCATTTCTTTTTCTCTATCTCTCTCTCTCTCTCTCTTTTAAGCTCATCCATAATGGACTAAATAAGGAAGATAAGAAAATTAATATGTAAATAATGAAAAGAAAATATGGATATTTGATTATAAAAATGAAACTTTATTACAAGATAATGAAAAGAAATTGACATGGTCAATAAAAAATATATGACAAGAAATAAGATGATAGACTCAGACTTAGACTTTGAGATTTAGACTCAGACTCAAACTAGACTTGGAATTCAATCTCAAATAGGTTAGATTAGCTAGGCTTGAACTCCTCTATGTCATAACACTTAGGGTTGAGTAGGGTTCTGGTTGATGGTGGAGAATTCAGCTTGACATGATTTGCTTTATAGGCTGTCTTCTATCCTTTATGTAACTGCAACCAAAGCTTTAAAGCTGGGCAGGTATTGGGTTAGCAAATGGTTTCGTAGGATAGAAATAGGTTCTTGACAAGGATGTTTACTGTTCTTACTCGGTTGGTCTGTTTATCATTTGAGCAGCTTTAGCCCTCTACCTTATAAGGAACTTGAAGAAGGGCTTATTTGGAAATTGCTTTATGGTTTCCAAGTGGCACTTAGTGACATCAATTTCATAGTTATAATGATATTGTTTGATAAATATCATCCCACATTGTCTTTTGGCTCTTGTTAAGTGAAAAAAACCATCTCATGATAGCACCTGTTAATGATTGTTGGAATAGTTAAGCAAGAAGCTCATTATGAAGTCCCAAAGGCTTCATTGCCACATATATATTTTCAAATGAGTTTTAGGATAAGTGGTTCCATTAAATTTTTCTATTTTAAGCATTTTGAATTTACGAGGAAGCTTTGGCATTAGGGAGAAAGGCTAAGCTATCCACATCAATTAAGTTATTACTATGCTTCAGTGATTTGATGGTTTTCTCCATAGCATTAAATTTATCCATGAGCAACTTAGTGTTTAAATGAGAGAAAGCTTCCTCACCTTAAAAAGGATCTACAAGAGAGGAAGAGCTAGAGTGGGTAGTGGTGCTTAGGGCTTAAGTACTCATAGATTTCTTAAGATAGGTCTGGTTTAGATTGTAGTTAAGGTTACTCTTGTTAAAGTTTACTTGGTTAATCATGGCTTAAACTTCTCCAATGTAAATTGCCTTTATTCCTTAAATTAGGCTAGTTGAGCAGGTAGGACAGCATCAAAATGCTCTTCTTACTTCTTAATGAGGCTAGTTACAAGAATGGTCAGAGAAGCCATATCAATTAGATTGGCCATTGGTACCTTCAAACCACATAAAAGAACAAGGTAAGTATTTAGGGAAAAAATAGGACCACGGGTATGTAAATGTGAGACCTCACCCGATTACTAGCCCGATCCGCTAAAGGGAATCGAAATGCTTATTTGGGAGAAACATCATGATTAGAACCCGCAATGAGTTTAGAAAATTGTATTTTGTAAGTTGTAATTTGCAAAAGGAGTCGCCACTTTAATTTTGTTTATTTTAGTTGGAAAAATTAAAGGAAAAACCTAATTTGATTGACTCCAAAATTATACTATTTATCCCAAGGAAAAGCACTAGTCCTCGAATGACCAAAGAGGGCTCGGGGACTAGGTTTTGGTTAAAACAATACAAAAAAAATTAGTTTGGCTTAAATACAAAATAGCTTTTAAAAAGAAGTTTTTATGTATGCATACATAGATATAATATGATGCATGAAACAAATATTATTTGTGTAATGCATGGCAAAATATGAGATAATGACTATTATAAAATGCGAAAAATAAAGGAAAACTACTTAAAATTATTACAAGTTAAAATATTAAAATCAGGAAATCTTTCCTCTTGCTCTTATGGGTTCTAGGAAAAATACACATTCCCCAAGTATAAGCTAAACAACTAAAGTAAGACAAAGTAATAAAATAATTGTAATAAAAAGAACTAAAGTTTTGACTTTTATTTAACAAAAAAAAAATAATTTCGATCATAGACTATGAGAAGAAGGATAGAGAGAAGAAATTATTAATTTTAGCAAAGCTGAATGCCTTAAAGATGGCAAGCCCATGTATCCCTTTGAATAGGAATCAAATCCCACACAGTTTTTTCTTCTTGCAAAGGAGGGGTTTTAAAGTCATTGCCTTTATTATCATGTTTTGATTGATTTTAAGGGCTTAGGGATTTGTTAATTAAGTACCCAAAAATTAGATCTTTTCCAATTTAGATCTTGAAATTGAAATTGAAAAGGAAAAGGAAAGAACTTTTACCTTTGGCTTTCGGCGATAAGGAACATAGGGAGCGAGTTTAGCACCGGATCTAAGTTTCACCTTGTCTTAAGGATAGCACAAGCACTCCTTTTGGAAGAAGGACTCTTGAACTCTTCTTAGAGGGAAGGACTTTGGATCACCCTTGCTTGAATACCATGAATTCTCTTGAATTGCACCTTTTTTTTATTAAGCGGCTCAGAGAGATGATTTGAGGTGATTATGAAGCTTATGAATAAGGTTTGAGACGATTAGGAAGCTTATAAATAGGGTTTGAGATGATTAAGAAGCTTATGAATAAAGTTTGAGATGATTAAAAAGTTTATGAATAGGGTTTGAAGTGATTATGAGATTTATGAATAAGGTTTTATGTGATGGAGGAGGTTTTGGAATGGGTTTTAAAGATTTGGAGGTTTAGAAAGAGAGTTTTGATGATTAAAAGGCTCAAGAATAGAGTTTAGAAAGCTTTAGGGAGATTATAGTAGCATGTCATTAAATATGGAAGTTGTTAGGAGGTGCAAGATATTTATAAGGGAAGTTTGGGGGCTCAAAACTATGAATTTTCAGTGTGGGAACTAGGAAAAACATGCTGCAGTAATTTATCCTAGGCTGGGGTAACTGCAGAGCTCTCTGCAACAACCGGAGAGCCTCTATGGTAGCCAAATTAGCTGTCATAGGGACACTTACGGCAACCGCATGTAACCGCAACCATCTGCGAGTTGCTACAGTTGGCTCACGGGTTGCTGCACCTCATCTTTAGCTTGTTCTCATCCGTTTTCTATTTGATTTGGATCCAATTTAATTTTATAGGTTCGTAATCGAGTTCTAATCATCTGAAGATGCAAATTAGGGTTCATAGTAAACTTTAAGGGAAAAGAGTTCCCTTTTAATGTCGTGGGCTAAGATATTTGGGCTTTTGATGATTTCCTAAGGTTTGATGGGCTAGAAGTCTTTGATTTAAAATAATATGCTAGGCCAAGGTGATTGGGCTTAAGGGTAGTAGGTTTGATTTTGAACAAGGTATAAGATCAAAATAATGGTTTTGGTATGAAGGATCTAAGGTGTCTAGGTTTTTTGATAAGGATAAAGGTGTGGGTTAAGCTTATGGTTAGGTAGTAGAGTTTGGAAAAAGAGACTTGGGTTTTGGGGTTTAGATAAGACTCGATGTTATTTCAGGCTATGGGCTTAAGGTTTAAGATTGAAGGTGGTTGAGGTGCACATACAAAAGGAGGGCTTGAAAGGATAAGGCTAGGGTGAGGTGTTTAGGTTAGAGATTAAGGTAAAGTGTTTAAGGTTAAAGGCTAAGGTAAGCTTAAAAGTTAGGGTGACTTGCTTAAGGTTTATGGGGCAAAGGTGTTTAGATGAGGTAAGCATTTAGGGTTTGGGGATAAGGTGAGGTGTTTGGATAGATGTGAGAGAATTTATGGGAAAGTTTTTGGATAGAGGTGAAAGTATTTGACCCTTCTTCAGTTCAATATTTGAACTAGACCTAAAATGAATGAATGTATTTTTTTTTTTTTTTTTTTTTTTTTTTTTTTTTTGTAAACAATGGATGCATGATATGCATGGAAAAAAATATTTCATGAAGATGCAATTACACAAAGTTTTGATTATGGTACATACAACCTAAGGTCAAGATCTAGGTTTATTATATAAAAGGGTAATGGTGGCTTATACGAGGTATCTATCACATTAGGGTAGCGATATATCTAACCACATGTGAGTTAAGAAGTCTCACATGGGTCCAACAGTACGTGTATGCTCATTACATCCTTTAATCAAAGGATTCGTTGTGAGGTGGATGATTTCATTATCAGCGAATAGACTTAAAGAGAGTTATCCACTTGATGCTACTCATTATCCATGGTCTTCTTAGAACTAGGTTTTGAGGCAAAGAGCCTATGCATATGATGCATGAAAGTCATTTTTGCATTAAAAGTACCAAACTTTGATTTAAACCAATTGGTAGTCCTCTTATTTCTTTTGTTGAAAAGAAGGTGGTCCCCATTGGAGTCAATAGTTGTGAGGCCTTATCCAAGCAACGGTTTGATCCGCTAAAGGGGATCAAAATACTCATTTGAGTTTGAACTCATAATGAAACCCTTGGATTCAGATTGGTTGATTTTGAAAATTGATTTAGAGTCGTCATCTTAATTTTATTTTTATTTAGGAAAAAGTTAAGGAAAAATCCAATTAAATGACTCTAATTTATTTAATCCCAAAGGAAAAGTACATTAGTTCTCAATTACTAAAGAGGATTCAGGGATTAAATTTTTAGTTTATTTTAGAAAAAATTAGTTTAGCAACTTTAATTCAAAATGACTAAAAATAAATTTCATGAACAGTTATAAATGCATGAATAATTTATAATACATGAATAATTAAAAGTATGACCATTCATTCATTTCATAATAAAGCAAAATAATTAAAGCAATAAAAAGAGTTAAATTTACAATACAAACCAAATTAGAGGATACTCCCTTTAGTCTCCTTTGGGATTGTAGGGAAGTCACATATTTTACAAATTGATCCTAAAGCATCACAATAAAACAAAGAACAAAAAAAAAATCCTAATCTATATAAAGAAGGTGAAAAGGGGGAATGTTATTTATTTTAGTTGGATTTGATGTTTAGCCAAGCATGCCAACGTATCCCTTTAAATGGGAATCAAAATCTGAGTAGTTCGCTTTTCTTGTGAAAGGGATTAGTTTTAATCTTAACCTTTTATCTTTTTTTGGTCATTAATTAAATAGAGAGCTGAATGAATTGATTTAACCAATTTAATTGAGTACCAAATTGGTAATTAGGTCAGATGTTAATTAACATGAATCAAATTAAAGTGATTAAGGGTAAAAGAGAAATAGAAAAAGGAAAAAGCCTTAGAGGGAAAAAAGATCCCAAAGAGGGAACAATAAAATGAAATAAATAAATAAATGAAGAAAAAGGAAAGGAAAATTACCTCAGATGGTAGGCAACAACTAGCCTCATACGACATATGGTGACTTGCTTTGGACATTGGGAAACTTTTGATTTGATAGGTCATAATTCCACCTTCTTTCGGCTTGAGATGAAACTTTGGACCTTGAATGAAAAACTTGATCACTTTGCAAAGCAAAGAGCATAGAGCAAAATGAAACTAAAAGAAAACTTTTAAACTAAAAGCTCGTTCATTTTTTAGAACAAGCTAAAGAAAAGAGTTTTTAAGGCTTGTTTTGAGATCTTAAGTTGATCAAGCAAGTCTAGGTATGTCCTAACTAAGTTTAGGGGTCTAAATATATAGCAAAAGGGTCTGTGGTCAATCTCATGTGAAAATGATGTGGGATTTAGAATTTGTTTAGGGGACAATTGCATATGCACTGTGCGGAACCACACGTGCCATGTGTGGTTGCAAGAATGGCACCGTATGTGCCCTTACGATGACCGCATATTTCTGGTCACCATAAAGGGCCATGCAGTGACCGTAAAGGCTCCTGTAGTCACTACACATGGTTGTGCGGTAATCGCTAGTCTACTCTGCATAAGCTCTGGTTCCATTAATTATGGCACATTTATCATCTTTTTTTTTTTTTTTTTGCTATTCTAGTTATATTTTGATCATTATTCAATCCCTATGATCTAAGGGTAGTTCAAAGTTTAAAGGGATAGGTTTCAATTTCTGAGGCTCCATTTCTCGTTTTGGCAGTTTTTGGAAATTTCGGCTTCCAAAAGTCTATTTACTGAGCCTAAGTGCTTTTAAGGTTCAAATGCAAATCACTACACCAGCTCCATATAGCACGCTAATCTTAGTAAGTATCAAGCTGCGACC
The DNA here is from genome assembly GCA_947687605.1 of Reutealis trisperma. Classification (NCBI taxonomy): domain Eukaryota; kingdom Viridiplantae; phylum Streptophyta; class Magnoliopsida; order Malpighiales; family Euphorbiaceae; genus Reutealis; species Reutealis trisperma. The sequence goes on from CANTUT010000580.1 coordinate 94,672, forward strand.
AGATCATAAGGGTGCAAAATTAAGAGTTCACACATCTTAGTTTGGTTGACACCTCCTTAGCACTCAACATTACACAACCTCTTAGCTTTTTATAAAAAATGAAAGAAATAAAATGATAATGTGCCATAACTAAAAAGAGCCTAAAACAACATTAAAAAAAAAAAAAAAAACAAGCCTATACAATAAGCCATAACTAAATTAAATAAAATGATAATTTGCTCACTGCTAACCACCATAAGAAACAAGGGAAGCACAAAAATCTGGGGCTTAAAACCATCATCTCTTTGCCCTATCTCTCACAGCCTCTTTCGAAAGCCTTTTAGTTACGATATTGCCCTCTTGATATAAATGTGAAACATAAAAGTCCATCAAATTATTTCTTTGATCTGAACTAGAAAATAATGGCAGAGCTTGATTATTATTTGATAAATTTCATTGCATGGCTTTGATTTCACTTTGATTATATTATGTTATTTCAAGAAAAAATGAATAATTTTTATTAAATCTTTTATAGAAAAAATTCAATAAAAATATAAATTTAAAATAAAAAATTGGGTTGAAATGATCATGCAATTTGATATATATATATATATATATATATGTATGTATGTATGTATGTATGTATGTATGTATGTATTGTGTTAATAACATGTTTATACCAATTGCTAACAAGACAAATCTGTTCAAATTGGTTATTTTTAATTTGATGGCCAATTATATGCATTTCTAAACAATTACATATGGTTGATATTAGAATAGTATGTTTATGTTTTGTATTTGATTAACCTATATAACTTGATATAAATGAAGAACTTAAGCCAAGATTTGGATTTTGAAGAAAATGAAGTGGTTGAATCACCAATGATGGGGCTATTTGGCCCAACAAAGTTTAAAAGTATTTCATAGTTTTAATGGAGGAGGAATTTAAAAAGAGAAATAGAAAAACAACTACTTTCATAAAAAAAAAAATGCATGGAAAAGGATTAGACAGGAAATGCAAAAGAAGACAAAAAGAGATTATACTCAAGTACAAGTGAAAAATAAATTTAATGGTCTTAAGAGTAGGTGAAAGAAATTCAAGAAATCGATCAGTGAAACATAAATTGATATAAATTCAATAACTGGACAATTTATTGCAAATGAGGATGTGTGGAAAAAGCTATATGATGCATATTTTAATTACTTTAAGAAAATAGTATTTATGTATTTGTACTATATTTTTTTAGAGTTGCTTTTAGACACATATTTATACTTTTTTTTCTTTTATAAAAGACTAACAGGATGGGAAGGAGATTTAAGAAACAAGAATGTAAAGAATATGAAAAGTTATATGTAATTAATGGTGACACAAGCACTATTGGATGTCATGCTTATCCTTCTACTAAAAGCCCTTCTATTAATGGTGATGAAGAGTGTAACAAAGAAATATTTAATAGTTCTAATGAGGATGAAATTACCCATAAGGACAAGAAGATTAAGCATATAGGAACAAGTTATTGAAAAACAAGAGAGTAATTTCAGATAACAATGGCTTAAGTTTTAACAACTTTTAGAAAAAAACTCTAGAAAAAATAGAACTAATGGAGAAAAGATTATGCTCGAGAATATTAACCACTTCAATAGATGATAGTGGTGAAAGTTATGAAGGTCAAACAATGGAAGTCCAAGAATCTATCTTATATTGTCTGAATGTGCTTAATGTTTTTAATGGTATAGATCGAGCATCTTATGTAAAACAACCAAGCTTCTCTATAATGACCAATTGTGGAGGACAATGTTCTTTGCCATGTCAAAAGAAAGGAAGAAGGATTAGGTGCTCAATATTTGAGCCCTTTGTATTATATTCATCCTCTCATTTTGCCTATTCATCCTCTCTTTTTGCCATGTTTGGTGCTAGTTTAATTTATACGCTTACTGTTTGTTTTTCCTTTCATTTATTTATTTATTTATTTTATGTAAGCTAGTTGTCTTTATGTAGGTTGTTGCTTTGTCTTGTTTTGAATTTTTTACTTTGGTTTATTTGTATTGTTTTGCTTTTATTTACTTATATTTTGGGGTGAGTCCAAGCACTTGCTGCTTAGCTAGGAAAGGGGTTTTTTCATCAACTTATTATATTGAATAAGTTGGTTTTCCCCCTTTTTAATAAAATTAATTAAAATTGCTTATATAAAAAAAGCTTCCTTCACTTGCCGTAGTAATACTATGTGATGTGATATGGCATTTGCCTTAATTTGAATTGCTCTAATGTCATAATTTTTTTTAATATAGAGTGATAGACATAGATTTTGATAATTTTTTCAATGTCACTCTAATGAGGAGATTGAAATTTTATTTACCATTTACTTATATATTGAGTACAATCCTATAAATAAAGATAAACTTTGATCTCAAAGAATTTATGCGTTAACAGGTCACGAGAAGGTAATTGAAGTATTGAATGGTCATCCAAACATATGCTATGAACTATCTCGTATGGATTAACAAGTTTTCATCAAACTTTATGATGAATTAAAAGGAAAAGTTGTATTAAAAACTCCAAATTTCTATCAGTATAAGAACAATTAGCCATGTTTTATTAATTATTTGTCAAAATGATCGACAAAAATATGTTGGAGATCGGTTCCAACATTCAATTGATACAATCTCCAAACATTTTAGAAATATATTGTATGCTATTTGCTCAACTGCCAAGTATGTAATTACTCCTCCATCATTTGATGTTATACCTTAAAAGATAAGGAACAATCCAAGATACTATTTATTCTTGAAGGCAATAATTTTTTACATTTTTTTTTAATTTATCTTCAATAGATTTCCTACATTGTTTTTTTATTTATATATTTTTGTCAAAGAATTGTATAGGAGTTGTAGATGGAAACCATATTTCTCCTTGTATTCCAGTTGTCGAACAAATTCTATATCATGGCAAAAAGATTGAGATTACTTAAAACATAATGTGTGTGTGCTCATTCGATTAGAAATTCACATTTGTTATGACTGGTTGGGAAGGCATGACAAATGATTTAAGAATTTTTTAAGAAACTATACCAAACCAAAAAATTAGTTTTCCATCCCTCTATAAGGCAAATATTATCTAGTTGATTATGGGTACATTAACATGCCTAGCTGTCTTAGTCCATGTCATGGAGAACATTACTATTTACATCATTACAGAAAAGGTCCAAATCCACAAGGACTTGAAGAATTATTTGAATTATTTAATTATATACATTTATCTTTACGCAATGTCATTAAGCATTATTTTAGAGTATTGAATGCAAATTTTCTATACTTAGAGATATGACTTCTTATCCAATTAATGACAAAGATAAATATCTCTTGTTGTGTTATTCATAAGTTTATTAGAATGCAAAGACACATTGATTCTTTATTTTCAGAATATGCAAATGAAAATAGTCAATAGCTGAAAATAAAATAGTTTTTAGAAAATGGACAATAAAAAGCTAAAAATAGCTTTTGATTTTTTGAAAATGAAAAATAAAAAAATCACAGCAATACCAAATATACCCTAAATTAAACTAGAAAAAATAAGAAGAAATAAAAAGAAAAAATAACTAAACAACATGAAAAACAAAGGCTTTATACTTTAATTATTATTGAACATATGCAACTAACTCAATTAAAGAACTTAAATCACAATGATTATCCTTGTCTTTTCTGAGCCAATCTTTTCATTAAATTAATCCTAGCAAATATTTAGTTGTAGAATATAGTAATATTAGTCAATTTTTTAATATTATATAAATAATTTTATAGTGAATAAATACTTTTCAAATATAAAAATAGAGTTAGTAGATTAATTACTTTTTAAAATATTAATATTTATTAGTTATCTAAAAAATTCTAGCTGCCTCCTCTCTTTTTCTCTCTCAAAAGTTTTTTCTTTATTTTTTATATTATACGACTATCTACTAAAAAATGTTGGCGGTAGCCTATTATTTTACTTTTTCATAATTTTGGTTTGTTTTAATAAATATAATTATGATGTAGAAATATAAGGAAGAGGAATTGAGAGAGTAGTTTTTTTGTATATTTGTGTACAATGGGTTACAACCTATTTATAATAAAGCAAGGAAATAATAAAAGAAATAAGGTTTGTGACCTTAATTAAGGCTCAATCTTTAAAGAGAAATATATATACAACTAATTAGGAATATGTCAATCTAGAATCAAGGATCTAATAATGCTAATTATACAAAATATACTAATATTCCCCCTCAAACTTAGGATGGTAATGTATTAGTCATCCGGAATTTTCCAAATAGAGCGTGAATAAAGCATCTATCAGTAGGATCCCCAACCTAATCAGCATTAGAGTATGCCGTGAACTGCCCGTGAACTTAATAAAGGAAGAACTAGAATAGTGAAGAGTGAAGTCCATGAAACAAAGTGCAATTGATATAACAAATCATGTGAAGTATAATAGCATAGTAAGTAGTACAATGAGCAAACATGAACTGACTCACAATATAAATAGCATAAGCAATATCAAGACAAAAAATAGAAAGATATATAAGACTACTAACTAGCTGCCAATATAAATTGCAATAGCAGATAAATTGCTGGAGGGTCACCAAACTATAAGTGTTGTTTTAAATTGGTCACTAATTATTTTTTGTCTCAAATTTATCACTAAACTTTAAAAAATGTATCAATATACAGTCACTGAAAATACTAGACCAAAATTCTAACCAATAAGTTGATGTGGCATCACATTATGACTAATTAGACTGATACATTAAGACTATATTATTATCATATCAATCATTTTTTCCACATCATCTATCAAATCACTAAAGTAAATTTGAAACAATACGGGCTCCACTTGTTTATAATTATCTCTATTTGCCTAGTACATGACTAACACGTATCAGAGAGAAAAAGCTAAAAAAATTTTATTGGCTCCCTTTCTCTCTCTCTCCCTCGATCTATTATAAATTGTTCTCTCTCTGCTGCTCAAAGACTTTTTTCTCGATATCTTTTCTGTCTCTTTCTCTCTTGATCTCTTCTTTGTCTTGTTTGATTATTTGAATTTGAGACTCTAATTTAAAACCCTAATTTAGAAACCCTAAATCAGCTTACCTCCTCTGGATATGGCACAAGTAATTATTTCATAATGCAAGTATAGGTTTCCTTATTTACTGAAGACTTCATAGGGTGCTAAAAATCTTAGAAGGCAATATTATAGGGTAAGAATTACCTAGATGTAAGTGGTACCTTGGTTATTTATGGTCTTATATATTTATTTTGTTTAATTTCTTATATGCACATTTCTTAGATAAATAGGATATGAATTTTATTGTTGTGTGTGAGGCTTTATGATGTTTTGTGAAATTTTTGATGTAGGTTGGTAAAGGATATTATAAGTTTTTTTATTAGCTTGATCCACCAACCATTTTAGAGGGATATGTTAGGAGATATAGAATGGATGAAGGGTCAGTTGTTATGAAGAACGGACCAAGAATTGATGAAGAGATAATTGAAGATGAAATTGTTGAAGTACTTGAACAAAATGAACCCAAGATGAAAAAGTGTTGTAACTTTTGCTGTGTGGCTTTTGGAATTTTTTTTTTTGGGTTTATTTATTGGTCTTATTATCAAAATTTAGTAAAGGATGCTTAGTACTTAGTAGGGATAGGTTATGTGCTTAGTATTTGTGAACAAGAGTTTTGTTTGCCAGGTAGCAGGATAATAACTATCCTAGTTTTGAAGCTCATATGGTTATATGAGATTAATTTGTATCCTACTTGAATAATTTAGTGCCTATATTATGCATTAACTCAATGAATGATTCCATTTGATTTAATATCAATATTATTGGAGCTCTTAGAAATATTAAAAGGCTTATTGTTTAGCTATGTTATAGTGAATGAAATGGAGCTCTCAGAAATAATTGAAGCTTCTTAGGTTTTTTTTTTTTTTTTTCACAACCTTAATTAGATCAAAGGATATGACTTCAAAGATATTTAATATGAATTAAGAGCAACCCAGAAATTTAATTATCATAAGTTATATACTAAAAATGCAATTTACTTTAATCATCTATATATTAACAAGAAATAAAGAAAATAAAAGATAAAACCAAAACAAAAGTAATAGAAAATTTTACTTAATTGATAAACTAGTCTTAGATTCCATTTCATCTATCAGTAAAAAAAAAAAAAAAACAAATGGTCATAGTGTTGTCCACATGACATTTCAATAAATTTTCCAATATGTCATGTGCCCAACACTACTAATTTGTAAAGCAAAAATTCATATTTATCATCCTTGTGTATCATCCTTATCCATAGGTTTCATTTATATATAATATTCCATATCAAAAAAACCCTAAACAATTCAAACAACCTTGCTAGGATTTAGTTGCTGCTAATCAGTTCAAAAATTACAGCAGCTATGCAAAATTTCACCAGTTCTACAAAAAATTGCAGCAGAAATATCAAGCAGATTCAAGTAGATTGTTTCTTGCTTGTTCTTGAAGCAATATTTTTTTTAACATAGTTCTTGATCCCTGTGGCATACTAAAACTCCTTATATTCCTTGTGGTAAGTCTTCTAATTAATCCAACTCTAGGTTATCTTGAAGTAATTGGCCTCTCATCATTAATGCTAATTTATTTTGTTAACAGAAAATGGAAATTCAATACCTGCTCAATGATCATAAGTTCATCATCATCAAATTCAACCTCAGCATCATGGTTTCCAGGTGAACTTGTGAAATCTCCATCAATTATTGTTGTATTAGTCTATCTATATCATTAGGCTATTCTTAAGTCCATGCTAAATTCACCACCTAGACCATAAAAGGCCATTTGTAAGTCTCTAATATATACCATGACTGTATAGTTCACATTATATCATAGTAAGCAAGGATTACTTGTGAAAAGAGTGGTTGTGACATTTCTATTTGATTAATGTTTATATATGTGCTTGTTTGCCTCATTTGTTTTGCCTTTAAATGTTAATGTACCAAAATTTAAGTGTAAGTAAATCTATAATTGGTAATATAAAGTATACCACGCATTTATCTTTCTTACCTCTAAACTTGCTAATGCAGATCCCAGGGTCCATATCTTGAACTACAAACACGTAGTGAAACTCTAAACTACTGATAATTAGGCATTATATAAGGCTTTCGGGGCTCGTTAGAAGGAGCTATGACCCGGTGGTTTGATAGTTTAGAATAGGGAAGTGTTTACTCTTTTATGGAACTGGCTACTACTTTCATGCACCATTTCCCCTCCTATATCATAGTAAAGCAAAAGACGCAATACCTTAAGTCTGTGACTTAGAAAGAAAATGAGTCCTTAAGAGATTACGTGGCTCATTTCAACAGAGAAGCATTGAAGGTTACCTAGCTTGACCAAGCAATAGCAGTGGAAGCCCTATAGAATGGAACTTCTCACATTGACTATTTTAAAGCTTTGTGTAGACATGCTCCTCGTACTTTGGAAGACGTAATGGGCCTTACCCAAAAAAATATCAAACTAGACTACACGCTTATCTTCAGTCAGTTTTTAAAATGGAACAAGATAGAGATAGTCTCTAAAGAAGAGGTAAAACCCAAAATTGAGGCTAAAATAAAAGAAAAAGTGGAAAAAAAAAAAGCCCTCTGGTAAGAAGGAAGATGAAGCAGGGGTAACGAAGCACCATCTACTTTCAATTTAAGCAAACTCATTTCCTTAAAATGCTAGCTTAAAGAAAGTGTTCACTATATTTAAGAATCAGAATATTTGGGCTTGCCCTAAGCCTATGCTCACTCCACTTGAAAAAGAGGGATAAAACAAAATAATGTCTATTCCATAATGCTCATAAGCATAATACTAATGATTGCAGACATCTGATGGAGGAGATAGAGAGGCTAATCAATTAGGGTTACCTCGATCAATTTGTTAAAAGAGAAGCTAGGGATAAGGCAGGACCTAGTGGAGACAAAGGGAAACAACCTAAAAGGGTTAAGATGACCCAGCAGGTATAATACACTGTATCACTAGGGGGTCTACTGAAACTCTAGTGAGCAACAATAAGACTAAAGCCTTGCAAAAGGAAGAGAAGAGCCTAAATATATCTACTACAGTGGATAGAAGGTCAAAGCAGACGAGCCAGATGGAAGTAGCCTTTGTATTCCATATGCAGACCCTCTAGTAATTCAAGCTGTGATAGCCAACTATGTAGCAAAGCGAAGCTTAGTTGATGAAGGCATTTCAGTCAACCTATTAACAGCAGAAGTATATGCAAAGATGGGGTTTAAGGAGGATAATCTAAAAGAAGCCAATAATCCAATCTGCACCTTAGATGGATCAAAAATCCCATCAGCAGGAGTGGTGAAGCTGCCATTCATCATTGGCATTGCCCTTGATAGTGTGATAGTAATGGCCATATTCATGTTAATAGGGGTATTGCTAGCTTACAATATCTTGCATGGAAAATTATTATTATATGACCTTGATGCCTTTACTAATATAAGTCACTTAACAATGATGATTCCTAAGTCAAGAGGAGGAGAATTTTATGTATGGCATGTAGGAAAGGCAAGAATCCAAATAAGAAAGGAAGAGGGCAAAGAAGAGTTCGACTGCAGTGCAAGTCAAAGAGGTAGCTATAGTCGAAGCTACTTCTTACCTTCCAGGACAATAAACTAAGCCAATTGAAAATTTGAAGAAATTTCTTGTGAAAGAAGAAGAGCCAGAAAAATTTCTATTGTTAAACTCTGCTTTAAGAGAAGATCAAAAGTTGCAAGCCTATAATTTCTTGAAGTAGAATATAGCCAATTTCGCTTAGTCTTTGGCAGAGATGGGGGGTAAGACCTAAGTTGATGACTCGCCAATTGAATATAGATCCTGCTTACAAACCAAACCATAAGAAAATATGATTTTGGCCCAGGGTGTTAGATAGTAATCAAATAGGAGGTGGATGAGCTAATAAAGATAAGATTTATAAAGGAAGTTTAGTGTTTAGAGTGGTTAATGAATGTGGTATTGATTAGGAAGGCAAATGGAACCTACAAAATGTGCATGGACTTCATAGACCTGAATAAGGCATGTCCCAAAAATTTCTTCCCTTTGCCCATGATAAATAAGCTAGTAGACTCAACAACTAGATATTGATATCTATTTTCCTTTGACGTGAAACAAGGGTACATCATATCATAATGCACTCGAATAATAAGAAAAAATCTCATTCATTACAGAGAAAGGTATCTACTGCTACATGTTAATGCCTTTTGGCCACAGGAATGTTAAAGCTACATACCATCTTGTCATTAACAAAATATTCAAATTATAGCTGGCTAAGAACCTTAAGGCATATGTAGATGACATGATAGTGAAGAGCAAGAGTTTTGAAGACCGCCTCCATAATTTAGCCAAAATATTAGGGGTTAATAAATGAGTATGAGATGAAGTTCAACCATGAGAAATGCACTTTCTTCACTCAGAGAGGCAAATTTCTTAGGTGCATGGTAAGGGAGAAGGGAATTGAGCCTACTCCAAACAAGGTGAGGGCTATCTTGGACATGGCAGCTCCCAGAAACATTGAAGTGTAAAGATTGACAGGGTAGGTAACTACCTTAAATAGATTCATGTCTAAGTCAGCTAAGAAGTATTTTCCTTTCTTCAAAAAGATGAGAAAATCCTCGACCTTTAAATGGACAAAGGAATGTCAAGCTGCCTTCGATGAGTTAAAAGCATTCTTAAGTTTAGAGCAAATCCTGAGTAGACCTTTACTAGGCAAAGAAGTGTTGATTTATTTATCTGCCTTGAATCAAGCCATTAGCTCATTGCTGATCAGAAAAGAGGGGTTAGTCTAGAAGCCCATGTATTATTTTAGCAAACTTCTTTAAAGGGCAAAATTGAGTTATTTACTTATAGAAAAAGTTAGCATATGCTCTACTACTCTTAGCCAAGAAGTATAAGGTGTACCTACAAGCTCATTAGGGCATAGTCGCTATAGACCAACCATTGCAGAAGGTGTTGCATAGAATAGAAACGTCTGGGAGTGTGTTATATTGATCAGTAAAGCTTAGGCAGGACGGGCTATAATATAAGGCAAGATCAATGATAAAGGCCTAAGCGTTTACAAATTTCATCTCTGAATGCTGTTTCAATCCCGGTCAAAAACCAAAAGAGGAGTACCTTGACAAAATAGTGAAATGAAATAATTACCACTAAGATCTAAACTTAGTTGGGAGCTATTCGCAGATGGAGCAAGCAGCAAAGAAGATTGTGATGTAGGCATTGTGTTAAAGAGTGCCCAAGAGTTTCTATTAGAATATGCCTTAGGGCTAGATTTTGAAACTATCAATAATACAACAGAATATGAGGCAATGATTCAGGGCTTCCTTTTTACAGATTGCCTTCACTTAAAGGAGCTAACAATACATAGTGATTCCCAACTGGAGATGGGACAAATAGAAAGGGAGTTCAAAGCTAAGGAGGCAAGCACGACCAAATATCTGTAGAAGATAAAGGCTATCATCTAGAAGATGACATCTAGAAGATAAAGGACATGGGAGTAAAGCTATAGTTTTCAAAAGATCCCTAGGCAGAAAATTATAAAGCTGATAGTCTCAGCAAACTTGCAGCAACTCATCCCATCGAGCTCCCTCAGAGGTTATTTGTTGGAACTCTGGCCTTCCTAAGTATCCAAGAAGGAGATGAAGTGATAAAGATAGATGAAGAGCTTTGCTAATTGGATATAATCAAAACATACCTAGAGAAGGGAGAACTGCCTGAGGATGTGAAAGAGGCAAAAAAGATTAAGCAGCAAACTTTTCTCTATATAACGAAATATTGTACAAGAGGGCTTACATCCTTCCTTTGCTAAGATGCTTAAGGCCAAGTAAGGGTGAGTATGTCCTCAAAGAGATATATGATAGGTTAAGCAAAATGCACATTAGGAGAAAAATATTGGTTGCCAAGGTAATCAGGCAATGATATTATTGGCTCAGAATGAAGAATGACGCCATCGTCTTTATTAGGAAATGTCCTTATTGCCAGAAGTTTGATAACAACAAGTATGTACCAATAGTAAAACAAATGCCCATCTCAAGTCCATAGCCCTTCGTCTAATAGGGGATGGATATAGTGGAATCTTTTCCCATGGCATCAAGGTAGAGAAAGTTCCTTTTAGTGGCAGTGGAATACCTCACCAAATAGGTTGAAGCAGAATCATTAACCACAATCAGTGCTAATAAGATTATTAACTATTTAATGGAGAAATATTATATGCAAATTTAGCTTTCCATACTAGCTCATCAGCGATAATGGGAAGCAATTTGACAATGCCAAAGTAATAGCCTTTTGTTTAAGGCTCTAAATCAAGTAGAACTTCTCATTTATTACCCATCCATAAACAAATGGCAAAACAAAATGACCAATTGAACAATCCTATAAGGGCTGAAGTGAAGACTAAATGGATATGGCCGAAGCTGAGCAGATGAGCTACACACATTCTCTAGGGATATAAGACAAATCTAAGATAGCCAATTGGAGTAATACCCTTTAGTCTGACCTATGGCATGGAAGCAGTAATTACTATTGACATAGGCCTATCCAGTGGCAAAATTAACTACCGTAGAGATGAAGAGAATGGCTAAGCCAAAAGGATAGACTTAGGCCTTTTTAAAGTGATCAGAGATATAGTTAACATCTGGGTAGTAGCTTATAAGCAACATGCTACCAATCACTTTAATAAAAAAGTTAAAAATTAGGTGTTCAGCGAAGGAGACTAGGCCATGAGATTCCTTTAAGCCACTTGGAAATGTGAAGGCATAGGCAAGTTGGCACCAACTTGGGAAGGATCCTTCAAGGTATTGAAGGTTATAGGTCCCAGCACATACAAACTTGTAACCTTGGAAGGTGATGAAGTTCCCTACATATGGAACATTCAACACTTGAAGATGTATTATCAACAAAAATCAATAAAATAAGCAAATATTGCAAATCATTTTATCTTTCTCAATTATATGAATGAATGAATTTTAATTCAATGAAATGAAAAAGGTATTGGGATGAGCTCAAAAGAGGAAAGAAGAGGCAACAAGCCAATGGTGACGAGTACTCTAAGCTAAATCCTAATTATCGAACCTTTGCTTAGAGGCAAAGCAGTATATAGGCACTCTTATAAGGCGAACACGGAGGCTTAGGCTTAAATTGCAATATAGCCTAAAGCATATACCCAAAGATTAAATGTGCCTCGCAAATCATGAGATGGGTTCCTTACAGAAGAGCACAAGAGCCTTGGTGAATCCAGATGAAAGACTAGCAAGACTATAGGCATAATAAACCTCACAAATAGTGAGATAGGCTTTCTTCAAGAAGAAATCAAGAGCCCTGGTGAATCTAAGAAGAAAGACCTAGCAAAAGTTTAGGAAAAAATAAAAGAAAAGGAAAAAGCTCAATGGATGAAGCACTTAGGCAATGAAAGGCAAAAAAGTATAGACGAAACTTAATCAATCAACAAACAAGAGCACTAAATAGGTAAATATTCTATAAAGGCAACACAAGGTTAGAGGAAAAGTCTTTGCCTTTTTCCTCTTTCTTTGGAGGGAGGAAAATAGCCTATCAAATAAACCCATATGCATAAAGCAAGAAGGCTATTAAGGAACGTCAAAAGCAAATACAAATACAAGCAAATGCAACACATTAAAAAAAATTGAAAAGAATTCATATAAATGAAGGCAAAAGTAGATAAGTAACACAACAATATGTAAAACAATAGCAATTTTATTTAACAAGTAAATGAAATTACAAAAATTATATTCAAATTACATATATAAAAAAAGAAGAGAGAGAAAATATAACAATAAAAACCCTAAGTAAGGGGATTTAAAGAAGAATTAGTATGAAGGTATTGGTGAAGGGGACTATGGCAATCAAAGCCCTTCCTTTGCCTGAGGTCGAAACAGGTTCAACTGGCAGATCAGCAGTGGGCTCAACATAAGAAATGGTAAAGAGAGGTCGATCATATAGGCTTTTCCCGTAACATTTCTAGCTCTACCACCATCACCTTTGCCAGTTTTTACTGTCTCACCATCTTCACCATTTTGCCATCTGATTCAAGAATGAAGGAAGTTAGCAAGGTGGCCTCCTTCCTAAGGAGGGAAATCTTTAGCTCTTTGACTTCATGAAGTCCCTAATAGTTGCCTTCGTAGCCTTTTCAGCTTGCTTCCAGTATTCCTTCACTACCTTAGCCTTATCTAAGGCCTATTTATAGTTGAATTGTGTCACACAGCTCTTTCTAGGTCTTGTCAAGATTTAGGTGAAGAGTGGAAGCCTCCACCACTTCTTGGGTTAACTCTTAATTTTGCTTCCTTAATTCTTTTAATATGGTATTCAACTTAGCAATTGTCTCGTCACCTTTGCTAGTTTTTACTGTCTCACCATCTTCACCATTTTCACCATCTGATTCAAGAATGAGGGAAGTTGACAAGGTGGCCTCCTTCGTAAAGAGGAAAATCTTCAGCTCTTTGACTTTATGAAGTCCCTAATAACTGTCTTCCTAGCCTCTTCAGCTTGCTTCCAGCATTCCTTCACTACCTTAGCCTTATTTGAGGCCTATTTATAGTTGAATTGTGTTAAGCAACTCCTTCTAAGTCTTGTCAAGATCTAAGAGAAGAGTGGAATCCTCTACCACTTTTTGGGTTAACCCTTAATTTTGCTTCCTTAATTCCTTCAATCTAGTATTCAACTTAGCAATTGTCTCGTCTTTGCTAGCCAAAGCTAAGTTGCGTTGATCCATGATAGCTTAAAAAGTTATAATCTCTTCACTCAACTTTCTGGCGAGCCTCATTGTCTACCTTCGATTAAGCCTTCATTTCAGCTCTTTGCCTCTCTAACTTTATGAGCGAGGTATTTTTTTCGTGTCTCCTCCTCCAAAATGAGCCTAACGGCATTTAAACTCTCTTCCAACTTTGAGCATTACTCTTGCCTCTCTTTTATTATTGTCCTAGCAGCCTCATAATGATCTATCAAAAGACCAATTGAGATGAAGCTTCTTCAGACCAACGGTTGTCTATACCATCAAAACACAAAACAATGAGATAAATAAAGTTAGATCAGTAAAGGAATGCCAGAGAATCCTAAGATTAAAAGAAAGAAAGATTTATATTTTGGAGCTTTCTCTCCTGCTTCTCCAAAGTCTTTGAGGCAAACGCCAATAAAAATGAGGTAGCTGGATGAAAAAGAGCTAACAACGATATAAGAACAACTAAAGAAGGTGCGAATGGCTCTCTTATCTTTTCAGTGGGGTGCAAGCTCTTCGAAGCTTGACCTTTGACTCCCTCTACCATAGGGAGATCCTTGGTTGAACACTTAGCATGCTCTCCAATCTTTTGCCTCTTTGCTGATGGAGTCAGAACTTCCTTCTAACCTGGAGGAGGAACATTAACACCCTCTACCACAAAAACACTTTAAAAGATGAAAGTGAAGAAGCTAGTTTCCTTTTCTTGTCATTCTTGATGAATTCTTTTATGGTTAACTTCCTAGTGGGTTTCTTGGCCAAAGGAGGACAAGTCACCTCTTTCGCCTCCATTGTTGGGTCTACTACAGAAGGAAGTAGGTTGTTTGCTTTGAAACAACTAAAGCTTATGCAATCAAAGGCTCCAATACAGCTGAAACAGCTAAAGTTATAAGAATTAGTACTATTGAAATTGCCATAGAAGTTGAAGCAGCTACATCCTCTGTCACACCTATAAAACATAAGAAAAAGAAGTTAAAACCATCAACACAGAAAAACAAGGTTCATTAAAGATAAATGGAAAAGTAAAATGCCTTCTAGAATTAACATCTCTTCTCCAACCATGCCTTCACTAGGTTCTATAAGAGATGGATAGAGCCCCTATAAGATGGCAAGTTTAGGCAAAGAAATCCTATTTGCCACTATTTCCTCCCAAACAGCCTCTTCCAAAGTACTAGGTGGCCTTTCCACACTCAGACTCTTCAACCACTTTAACCTCTTACTACCAGGCATGAGTCAAGCTCCTCATTATGACTAGGAGCTGGAAAAGGTGGAAGTGAAGACAAGTCAACATATTCTAGGCCTTCACCAAATAGATGCTTTGCAGCTACCTCAATGATATCTTCAATCTCATCCCTAATTGGTGTTGAAAAAGAGGGAGGAGGAACCAGTTGTAGTACCTATTGTTGATGTAAGCTCTAGTAAGTCAAATTCCTTGGCTAGCAAAGTTAACCTAGCATTAAATATCGCATCATTCATAATGCCCTCTTGGCACTGCTCAGTAGCAGCTAGTCTGTCACTCCTTTTGGAATTGTAGGCGAAGATGTCTAACACTTCAGTTGGAGGAGTGTGAACTCTCAATTTTGCACCCTCATCATCCAAATACAGCCTTAGCACTTGCTGAGTTTAACATATAACGCGGAGCTATTATGGTGGTCCCACTAATCAATTAGTGGGTAGAGGTTTAGGGATAGCACCCCCGAAAGAAAATTTTTTTAGACTTCATTTACATTGCCACCAAACATCTAAATTTTCCAAACTCCATACCAATAACCAATCTCTTAAAAAAAAAAAAAAAGAAACCTCGAAAAACGTGTTAGTGCCATGTGGCGTGCGACGCCGCGTCAGTGCTATGCGGCACTGCATAGCCTTCTTGCAGCACGCCACAAAAGCCTAACGCCTGTGCGGCGCTGCGCCAAGTTCTGTGTTTTTCTTCCTCCAGTGGGCCCCACGCATGGAAAATGACTCTTCTACCCTTTTTAGTCCAATTTTCAACCATTTTTTGTCCTACTCCCCATGGTCTTTTCACATTTTCATTATCTAAACTACTCTCAACCCATTTGCCTATAAATAGGCTTCCCATTCCCTCATTTCTCTTCACCTCTTGAATTTGAGTAGATTGCTATCCTCAAACTCTTCTCTTCTTCTCTCTCACATCACTCTCTAATTAATTAATTAATCTTTTTAATTAATTAATTACCTCACCCTAACCAAGTTAATTAATCTTTTTAATTAACTAAAACTCTTTGTTAATTAATCACTAAATTAATTAATTAATTAATCTTTTTAATTAATTAATTAATCACTCTTTTTTCAAAAATAATTCCTTTTTCCAAAATCAAATTAATCATTTTTCTCAATCCACCTTTCATCCAAGTTAATTAATTAATCCATCCATCCTTTTTATCATATTAATTAATTAATCATTTTAATTAATTAATTAATCTTATAATCCATCCAATCAACCGGTCCTGATAAAAAGCAATTTCATTCCGGTAAAACCCTTTGCCCACCAAAAGTCAAGGTATCAGTCTTTTTCCTCACCTTCAACACACCCAAATCAAAATCAATCTGATTAACTCTTAAACCCCTCCACTTAACTATGGAATGAATTAAGTGAGTTTTGATCCCCATTCAATAGGGTATGTAGGCATGTTTGGAATCTAAATCCAAATCTCAAATCCAAATCTCTATCCATCTCTTCTTCCCTTTTTCATTTGTGAATATTTTATTTTCACTATGCATTCATGTTTTTGCCATATTCATGCATTTTCTTTAATATCATCTTATAAATGTCATTCATGAAATTCAATTTTCAAGTCAAATTAAACTTAAAAGCCAAATTCAGATTATTTAAAACTACCTAGTCCTCGAACTCAACCTGATTCGAAAACTAGTGATTTTATCCATGGGTAAATTAACTAAGAAATTAATGAATTGGAGTCAAATTGGGTTTTTCCTTAATTTTTCCATTTAAAAATAAATTAGGGTGGCGACTCCCAAAATTAGTTTTAAAATCAACCAAATCTGAACCTGAGGGTTCCATTGTGAGTCTAAACCCAAATAAGCATCCCGGTTCCCTCTATCGGACCAGGTCAGTGCTCGGGCGAGGCCTTACAAGGAGGACTTCATCTTTAGCTTCTATGGGTTAAGTTCTTTAACCCTTTTTCCTTTCCCACTCACTAGAGGGGGAGGAGTTCTCTATATATTCACCCTAAGTTTGGTGATCCTCTTTGGGCAACAGGTCTTGTTGAAGGAACAATTCTCTACACAACAGGAGCATTGGGATTAGAAGCCTTAACAAGTCTCCAACTTGTGCTAGCAACTATTTCCATTCTAGTCATACTCATTTGAGACTATCTTGTTTAGCTCTGATCAACTTACCTTACTATCTAGATTTACTTTGATGGAGTCTGCTTCGCCTATTCTTTATAGGCCTTAGCAGATGGAGGAGCAAAGTCAGCCCTAATGCAGTCGCAACCAACTTGTCAAGGATTTAGGATAAGAAGCTCAATAATAGACACATAAACTCTATGAGACATTCCTTCAGTCTTCTTTAGAATATCCTGCAAAAGTAAAAATGCCAAAATAGGTAATAAAGCACAAACATCTAAATCTTCGATGTAGAAATATAAAGCAAAGATTTAAGAAGCGAAGGTAGACCTTGGATATCTTCTAGACGAACCCAAGGCATAGAGTTTCCCTAAGCATCCATCATATGAATGGTGGAGAAAATTATTTCTGCATCATACACATATCTTGAATGCATAAGGGTTCTCAAGTCTCCTTTCTCATCATCAATCAATTTATTAGGTCAATCTCTAAGGCATTTAGACAACTACAAAAAATGGCTAGGAAAGTCAAAACATGATAACCTATCTTATTTGCTAGTCGTAATCTCGACAAGACTGAAGTTGGTCTTTTAATCCTTTACCTTAGTCTCCTTGCTCAGGAATGGACCATGAAAGGGGGCTTTGCTAATGTTATATATGCGCTAGGAGATTTCTGAGCGCTCTGGATCTTGAAAAAATATTGGAATAGCCTAGCAATAGGATGGAGACCATAGGCAAAGCATAAGACTTCAAAGAGGTGGATATCCCTTATAAAGTTGGGAGTCAACATCATAAGGTTTATTTGAAAGTACCTGAAGCATTCCACCTTGAAGGCTGTGGGAGGAAAAAGAAGACCAACCTCCAATTGATGGTAGAAGACAACATAATGCTTGTTGTCATTAGGAAGAGATGCATTTAGGTCGATAGAATAAACTCTTTCATGTTTCTAAGCTCGAAAAAAGAATTGATTGTTATTGTCCAAATCCTCACTAAAAAGGAGGAAGCCAACCATTTTTGCCTTGGGTTCAATGTCTTCCCATGCTTCATTGAGGTCGTCTTGGTCACTCACGTGATCTCTCTTAGGGAAATCCTTCTTTAGTGCCATTGGAGAATCAAAAGAGATAAAGATGAAACAAACTAAAGAAAAGAAAGAAATAAGAGTAAGAAGAAAAGAGAAAGGTTGAAGAAAATGAAGGCGAGGATAGCTCAGAGAAAGCGAGAGAGCAAAATTTTAAAAGAAGCAACTAGGAGCTCTAAATTAAGAAATAATGGGTATATACAAAGAAGAGACTCCTCGATAAGCATCACATTATAATTATAGAGAAAAAAAACAGTTTAAATTTAAAAATCTCCTAAAAAACCATACCAGTTATAGTGACACGTGGACACATTTGCGTATGAAGAGATGTGCATTTAATGCATGATTCTATCAACCATCCATGTACTAAATGACTTTGCGACAGTTAATGTACCTCACGTAGGACTCTTAGGTGAAGCTCACTAGCCAATCATACCACTTCAACTAAGAGAAGCCACTCAACCAATCAGATTGTTTTGATTAGGAGAAGCCAACCTACCAAATCTACCTCTTCACCTATACGAAGCCAATAACATTAACATGAAGATATATGCCTGAGCAAAGCCTAACAAAAGAAGAAATGTTTCATCTAAAACTTCATCCTTTGTCCTCACCTCCGTAAAATAAAGGGGTCTTTGATGAGGGACAAAAATAGCCAATATAATATTGGACCTAAGGGCAGTCTAGGCCCACTTTAACTGGGCCCTTCTATGATTTAAGATCCATTGTAAGGCCTATTGAAAGGAAGCCTAAAGAGTAACCCTCAAGAATCCAAAAGAGACGAAGCCTTTGCTTCATGTCCCTCAAGAGGCTTTGCCCTCCTCACTCAAGGATGGTAACTGACCAACAAGTTTCATACTATAGCTGAAGTCAAGAAGTACAATGTTAGCTTGCATATGTCAGATAAACGAGCACCTCCAGGTGGCACGCTCTTAGCCCTTGACACAAATAGTTACATACCACATCGTAAGAGATAGGTCCTCTCTCTCCACTTGTGTACCTATCAAACTAATCAAGAGTATACTATGTTGGGAGACATTCTTTCTCGTCCAAAAAGTCACAGCCACCTATCACATCCATGCAAAGTCATACAAAAAGGAAGGATATTCACTTAATCTAGGTAGCATCTCTCTTATCTTCTTTTTCTCACTAAAAAACTCTCAAGCTAACTAGCCTGAAAAGAGAAATTTTCTTTTCCGATCACCTGTGAACCTTTTTACTGACTTAGACATCAGAAACCTTTTGCTAATCATAAGGCTTAATTCCTCCTGATTATTGTTTCATCTTTGCAAGCCCTCAACATCCAAGCCCAATACTAGAGATCCAACCCTACTTATCTTATTTTATCAAGCTCCTATCAAAATTCTTGCTAAAAATTTATTCTCCACCCCCGTTAAATTTTATTTTTATTTTTGCCTTTCAATAACCTTTACATGCAACGCACGTGGTTTAGAAGTGGGCAATAGTGGAATTTCAAGTTTGAATAACAGCCCTTGTTAAACCCTACTTTGTCCTTTTTTAATTCAATTGTTGCAGCAAACCCTAGTGATAGAAGCTTTCTTCTTTGTACTACTCTGAAGATGGCAAAGCGTTTAATTCCTTCTCTCAATCGCATTTTGGTTGAGAAAATCATTCCTCCTTCCAAAACCAACTCTGGTATTTTTTTTCCTGAGAAAACCCGTAAGGTCTGATTTTCAATTTCCTTTTTTTTTTTTTTTTTTTTTTTTCCAACTGTCTCTTGCATCATTCAAATTTCTATTCTTTGGGAAGTAACTTTGAATATAAGATAATGGGTTTCTTTTTAATGCTTTCTCCTTTTTGTATTGTTCATTTCTCAATCTGGGCATGCGTCTTCTCATTTGATTGTGCTTAAAATCTCAATCTTTTGTTACCAGTAATTGTTTTTTTTGATGTCATTTATCTGATTATTTGTTTTTCTTTTGAATAATTTCTGGGTTATGTTGCTGATCTTTAGGAGCGCCGTTTTTCTATTTTAATTCCATAATGATAGAAGAGAGATTCAAAATATGGAGTTTAATGTTGTTATAACTACTAGTTATAAGACTATGACTACTCAGTTTGCTTATCTTGCTTGGACCAAAATAAGGATAAATACTAGAAATGATTCAGATTCAAACAGTTAATTTAGCTCAGTGACTGCATGAATGTTCAAAGAAACTATGATGAGTTTTGAGGGAAATTGCTTTCCACTTTCATTTTCTACCCTTATTTTCTATCCTCCCTTATTTTCCGACTTTCCAAACATAGGGTTAAATCTCATTCTGGAAGTAGGTTGAGCAAGAATTTTAATCTTTTGCGATTGGCATTTGAGTGCACATGTCTGAATTTTGATCTTTATGCTTTGTGAGGCTTGGGAATTTTTTCGAGGTGATTATAAGCTACAAGCTTTTACTTGCTTACCTTTAAATATTTTGCAAGTAAATACTCTATGTGGAGCAATTATAAATAGGCTTAGTTGCCTAATTCTAAGGGAAGTTGAAGATTTCAGCCTTTAGTGGTGTGACTCATGGTGCAGGATGTAAAATGCATCCTTTTCTTAAATATATGTTCCAAAATCTTCATTTGTGATTCCTAGGAGCCTACGCCAGTTTCCTGTATTCCAAATGCTGGAAATCAATCATAACTAATCTCAAGTCCTGATTTATTTCTGCTCTGAAGAAGAACTCTCTTACATAAATTTTAAGCACAAACTGCTCAATCAGATAAAATTTCTTATCCTTTAAACCAATATGTTATAAACCTAAAATTGCATTTTTTTTTTTTTTGGGTTGAGTTTGATCATAACCAGCATCAGGTTTGTAGAATAATTTCTGCTGTATCAGGTTTGGGTGTTAAAGCTTCCTGCATCAGTTATAGTTAAAGGATTCTGATTTAAAATTTGTCTCCTACGTCAATACAAGAACTAAAGCTTCAATATAATTATCAATTCCCAGTTTCTCATGGGGCTTTATCTCGATGCTGAGGGGTACGGTGGACCCAATAGGCGTTACCATAAAAACTTGCCAATCTGTAAAAGAAACTAATTGACTTCCATCTGATATTTTGTCTTGGTATAATAGTTTATGAATACCTGATATGCTGCAATCTTTATTTATTTTCTTGATGATTTACTAAACTTCAAATTGGATTTAAGCATGTTTACTGATTGCTCTTTGAATCTGATCGTTCTTTTCCCAATGTTTAATAATTCTAGCTGAACTCTGGGAAAGTGGTTGCTGTGGGTCCTGGAGCACATGATAAAGATGGAAAGCTCATTCCTGTTGCTGTAAAGGAAGGGGACACTGTTCTTTTGCCTGAATATGGAGGCACTGAAGTGAAACTTGGTGATAAAGAGTGAGTTTTACTGTCTTTTGAAATGTCTTCTCCATTGTGGTCTGATAGCTACAGAACTTGTTATCAGTTGTACTATGTTTCTCATTTTAAACTACATAACTCGGACAAATTAAACCATCATGGTGTCGTATTGGGACTCTAATGATCTTCTAGATGGCTCAACAAGTGTCAATTGTAAATTTTTAAATTTCTTTAACAGTTTCTTTAGTGTTTCTAGTCTTACCAGGCATTCTGTGGCAATCTGCCACATCCATAAAATAAACTGTATTGCTTCCTCTAGGACTAGTATCCTTTTGTTTGGAAGGGTGGAAAATGGGAGGATAGAAATAGAGAGGAAAGAAAATAGAGAAAAGATCTGAATTTTCCACTGCTTGGAAAAAAAAATTAAAGTAGGGAAGACTGAAAATGGGAGGAAAAAATTATATGGGACCCACCGAAAATTTTGCTCCCAAATTTAGAGAGAAAATGGGTGGAAAGAGTGAAAATTTCAAATTTCTCCCTATTATCATATTTTTAAAAACAGAAATAAGAATATATTTGTAATTTTAGCATAATAAAATAACATTTCATATATTTTCCTTCCTCTTATTTTCCACCCTCTCTCAAATAAAAAGTAAAGAAAATATTTTCTGTCCTCTAACTTACAATCTTCTTACTTTCATTCCTTTCATTTTCTTTCTTTACTACAAATTACTTCCAAACATAGGTGTAGTCTGTAGCAACAGCTAAATGAGTCTTAAGAGTAGACACTTTATGGGTGGAAATTGTTGTTCATAAATGCTCTTAAATTTATATTTACTATGAATTATCCTAATTACACTCCTTTTTAACATATATGGTTTTAGATTCTTTGAACCTATGTAATATTATTAATGTTATTTAGGATTTAAATGAACCTATATGGAATATTGCAATTTATCAGTAATTTGATTTTGAAGTTTGCAATTGTGAGAAATTTGTGCAGTGTGTATAACCAAATCTTTGTTATTCTTATACGTTAAATCATATTTAAATACGAATATGATTTATAATTTGTAGGATCTTGTAATTTTTTTAATATTTAAATAACAATTCCATGTTAATGTTTGTTACTTTTTTTATTTACATTTTCTGAAAAAGAAAGTTCCCTTGTTTGCTTTCAAGTATCATTCATTCCATCAAATAATTGGAGCTATTAGAAAGAAAAACTAGAATATTTATTGAGGAAGAAAGAGGAAGGTACACAACAAACAGTTTCACATCTCTGCTTCATTGTATTTTGGACCCATTACTAAACTACTGATGCATGGATTGAGCCACTTTAGGTGCCATACTGTCTAGTGTAGATGTGTTGCCTTCTTTAAATTGTTTGATCTGTAAATTTTGGACTGCTTTTCATACAGTTGAGTATCTATTAGAAACTAAGACTGCTTTCCTTTTTCTTGTTTCCAAACACATGTTACTTCTCCCATTAATTTGTTCTTACTCTTATAAATTTGTTTAACCAATAGCATAATTTTATCGGATTATCTGATTGGCGCCATTGTTTACTTTTTCAGGTATCACCTGTACCGAGATGAAGATATTCTGGGAACTCTTCACGACTAACGCATAAGGTTTCCATTGCATGAAAGTGTTGGAAATTTATTCAATTAGATACTCTTAAATTTTATTGTTGGTTTGCCAGCATGTCAATTAAAACACATCAACTTTGTCTTTTGCATTTCTGAAAGGGTATGAGATCGGAAATTGAAGTTGCGCGTAATGGAAAATGTTTTGAGATCAGAAATTGAAGTTGCGCATAATGGAAAATGTTTTAACTTTCTTTTCCTTCCATAAGCATTCTCATGGTCACTTCTTACATTTGCAGACATGACATGACACAACACATACAAACACACACTGATATGTTTACATGATATTCTCTGTACGGCGAATATCATGTAGTGTCAGTCCCTTTTCCGACACAAAGACACAGATATCCATCTAAACACGTATCATGAAAGTGTTGGTAGTTCATAATTGATGCTCAACGTCCTAACCATGCTTGTTAATCATAATTTTAGCTTCATAGACTGGCTATTGAAAGGGTCTGCACAACATTTTGATTATTATCATGTGCAAACAGTTATTCTAATTTCTTGACTCAAAGTATTTATTTATTTTTTTTTTTTTTTTTACCTTGACCTGAGGATATCTAAATTCTGAAGCAAAGTTTGATTAGAAGTAACAACTTTCCCATACATCAGCCTTAAAGGGTTTGTTTGCTGCTTTGTTTTTTTTCAATGGAACATCAGCCTTAAGTTGATGCATAGAAAATGGTAGAAAGAGGTTATACGCTAAAAATTAATATTTTTATTATTCTAACTGATAAATATAATGAACAATTTTATGCACGAGAGGAAGTAAAATCTCAAATTAACCTATGGAATTCACTGAGGTTAACTGGAACCAATGCCAGTGCTTTTTGATTCCCAGATCCAACCCTTTTTCTTTTGGGTTAGAATTAAAATTTTGCTCATATTATCTATGATCTATTTAATACATTAAAGCAGAATAGCTAGCACTGTAGATGAACAGTGCCAATTGCGATTTCAATTTGGCCCTGCGAAATGTCCAGGCTACCCCCTGCATAGGCTGCCTTATTTGAAATCATGCTGTTTTGCTTTCCTTGTGCACCTTCCGCTGAGCATGCTATTTTACTTAGCTCCCTGTTTCGTTTCAAGTAAAACGGCACCGTTTATCTTGATACGCAGTGTTTCCCAAGAGCTGTGCAGTCTTTTTGAGTGTGAGTTGGGCTCCTTAACGCTGCTATGCAAAATGGCGATGTTCTATTTACACGCATGCAATGACCGCTTTGCCCTTTGGCCTTTCTCTTTCTGCTCTGAAAGGGCATCGATTTCTTTAGGTTATTCGGTATTCTCGCAGGTGCTCTGTTGCTTGCACTAATTCTCTTTCGTTTTGGTCCATTGTTTTTTAGCTGCCTTCTCTTTTGTATAAATAAAACTATAATATATATTAAAGTGGGGAAGGAGATATGATTTAAATTAATATTTTTAAAAATTAACGTATGTATAAATTAAATTTTGTATGTATAAATTAATGTACATTAATTTATATATACAATTAAGATTGATTATTTATATATTATAAATTAACTCAAATAAGAACTAAAAGTAATTAGATAATATTAACTTTTAAAATTAATTTCACAAATAAAATATAACTTATCAAATTAACCAAAATAATACTGATTTTTGAAATTAATTCTCCAAAAAGAATTACAACTTATTATTAGATAATACTAAAAATTCTATTCTTATCAAATTCTAACTTATCAAGCCTTATCAAATCCCAACTTTTCATGTCTTTAATAGGGGTAAGCAAAATCAAATGGAAATCGAAAAATTGAACTGAACTTATTGATTCGATTCAGTTCGGTTTTTTGAAGATTTCAATTAGGTTTGATTTTTAAAATAGAGAATCGAATTAAATTTTAGTTTGTTTCAATTTTAACAAGAAAATTTTCAGTTTGCAATCGAAATTTAATATATATATATATATATATATATATATATTATTGATAAATATATATAAAATAAAAAATGTTCAAACCAATTAACTAAATTGAATCGAACTAAACTTTTTCGATTCAATTCTGTTCGATTATTATAAAGTATAAATTCGGTTTTTGGCTTTTTCGGTTTGGTTTATTTTGAACCGTACCGATCGTTTACACATCCATAATATTTACATTATATTTTATTAAAAAAAAAAAAAGTCTTTACATTATATAAAAGGTAATATAAAATTTTTTATATGCACACTTTATATTAAATTTTAATTTACGAAAAAAATAAATAAATTCTGCTTGAATGTAGTGATTAATTAATTTCATCTTTTTGTGTTAAAAGTTTTGTATTAGCTATATTTTCAAAATTCTGTTTGAATTAATTAATTTCATACTTTTGTGTTAAAGTTTTATATTACCTATAAATGTAGCTTTAATTGCAATTTGTACCCACAGGATCTTTGGAGGATGAGAATAGTTTTATAAGTTATTTTCTTATAACTTCTTACCTGTCTCCATCTCTCTTGATATATATTTTCCTATAGCTTCTGACCTTTTGCAGATCGAATCCCTTGTTATTTTCTTCAAATTAACTTCCTTTTTTGTTGTTGCACAAAGAATCCTGAATATGAAATTATAATTTAAAACCCAGTTTTGAAATCCTAAATTAGCTTATCTCCTCTAGATATAGCATAAGTAATTGTTCTACGATGTAAGTATCGGTTTCCTTGTTTATTAAAGACCTCAGTGGTATTTTAGGTGCAGAAATTACCTGAATCTAAGTGGTGCCTTGATTATTTTTTCCTAAAATTTGATCTTGTTTGGTTCTAGTATACTTTGATTTTATTTGTTTCTAGTGTATTTTGATTTCTTTGTAATTCATTTGCAAAGAAAAATCAGTTAGTGACCAAATTGAAAAAATGTCTAAAGTTTAGTGACCTTGGAGTTATGAAAAAAATTTTATGACGTGGCTACAACTAGTGATGTGACGATAACGTGTCACGCTGGCTCATCTAGTTTGTTGATGTGAATGGATACATCAACACATCGGTTAGAATTCATCTCTATTTTTGGTAAGTGATTATTGATTGAAAAAATTTTGAAAGGTTAGTAATTCATCTGCAAAGAAAAAATAGTTAATGACCAAATTAAAAAAATACCATAAATTTAGTGACCCCTGGAGCTATTTATCCAAAGGGATATTAGGTTCTTTTTATTTAGAGAAAAGTATTCTAATTTACTAGAAAATTTTTCATATTAAAATAGAAAATAAAATTTTATGTTTACTTTGACTATTTTACAAAATTTTTATTAAAAAATTATTTTTTCTCTTTTCATTATTTTAAAAGAAAACTATAAAATAAATTTAAAATATTTCCTAAAATTTTATTCATTAATTTTTTTACATAAAATTACCATCACCATCACCTCAGCGGCCGCTACCATCTCCACCACTCTACCATTACCATTACCACCACCACCATCACCATCTATCTTGCCGCCGCCACCTTTGTTATTATTACAGCATATTATAAAGCTTCATCAGCTTACAGGAGCTTACTTCTTTTACTAGCCGATTATTTAGTTAGTTAGCTATATTAGTTAGCTGGTTAAGTTTGTTATTAGTTTGTTAGCAAATTACACTATTAGTTTTTTTTTTTTTTCTCTTTCAGTAGCCGTAGAGTTAGTTTGTTATTCCAGCTCATCACATGTGAGCTGCTTATATGCTGTAATGCATCTATGAACTAAATGTGTGGAAGCTTATTTTGTATTTTTTTTCAATTCATTTTGTAATACTTACCATCACCACCACCTTTAGCACTGCTACCACCCGCACAACCACCACCTTTACCGTTACCTCGGTAACCACTGCCACCATCACTACCTTCAT
The DNA here is from genome assembly GCA_947687605.1 of Reutealis trisperma. Classification (NCBI taxonomy): domain Eukaryota; kingdom Viridiplantae; phylum Streptophyta; class Magnoliopsida; order Malpighiales; family Euphorbiaceae; genus Reutealis; species Reutealis trisperma. The sequence goes on from CANTUT010000580.1 coordinate 121,634, forward strand.
CTTCACTAGTATAATCATTAGTTTCTACATAATAACCAGCTGCCACCACCATTGTCATTATTGTTAAATGAACAAATTTTACATATTTTGAAATTGAAAATACTTTTTAAATCATAGCAAATAAATGCAATTTTCACTCTTTTTTTAAATTTTCTTTGAAAATAAAAACTAAAAATGAAACAGATTTTTTTTTTATAAGAATAGGTCCTTAACTTAATGCCTTTACTCTGAAAAAAAAAACAAGAAAAACAAACAAACACAAGTCTATAAAAATAAAGGAGTATTAAAGTGTTGGAAATTTTCAATGTAAAAAAAAAAAAAAAGGTGGGAAGCACACTTTAAAGTTATTAAAAAAAAAAAACTTTTCACAACAAGTGTTTCATTACACTATTATTGTACAAAGAGAAATTAAAAGGATTAATTTTCAGATATGCTAGAAGACAACATAATTGCTTTCATTGCATAAATTCCAATAAGCACAATCAAAATAATACAACTCAATTCATCAAATGTGTTGGTTTTTTCTTCAATTCTATCACTATATAGTGAAAAATCTTCAATTTCTTCGTCAATTCCATCACTCTATCGTGAAAAATCTTCAATTCATAATTTTGGCCTTACCATTACTCTCTTTGTTATTTTGAATAGGGCTAAGCATGAACATTAAAAATTCTGAATTGAACTAAATAATTGGATCAAACTTGTTATATTTTGACTTTTCCTGAATTGAACTAGATCAAGTGAAATATTTTAGTATAATTCTAGATATTAACACATTGGCCCTTATACACCAAGAAAGAGGGATTGAACTAAATCAAAAGATAAGAGTAGAAAAGATAGAACACAAGAATTTATAGTGGTTTGGGTATAACAAACCTTACGTCCACTTCATAATCTCAATTGGGTATTTTCACTATAACACACACACACACATATATAACTATACAATTACAATTGAGTTTTTCAATCTCATTCCCAACTTAGTGTTTTTGGGCTCACACCTAACCCTTACAAGTATTTTTCTAAGGCTCACACTCTAATATAAGAGTTTTACTAGGCTCACTCATAATTTAATAAGTGTTTTAAGGCTAACACACAACCCTTTGAGCATTCAAAGGTCAACAACCAACACAAAGATATAATAAATAAAGATTTAAGGCTCAAGAAAATAAATTGCAAGAGTTTGGCCACTGATCAAAGTTATTGAATAATGATGTATGCATTGGAGGGTGTATTTATAGCTTTCACCCACCAAAGAATCATTACATACAATGGTATGGCCAAATCTTTCTTCAACGGCTAGAAAATCAACATGTAATGAACTAGTGGAGCCTTAATCATGATCGTGATCTTGTTTTGGGTCGTGATCTTTAAATGTGTCAAACGACTATTTGACACATGGCAAGACTCTGTTGGGAGGAATTCCTGAGTTATGAATTTCACAGTTGCAATTTTTAGATTGTAGTCACGATTCTCTTTTCACATCTAGGATCGCGGTCGCAACTTTTGTCATAAACTTCTCTGTATCTCAACTAAATTTAGGCTATATTGGCTTGAATTAATTTGTGGTCGTGACACTTTGGGTTGCGTTCAAAATCTATCTATTGCAACCGCGATCGAGGTGTTGTGGTCATAACTTATAGGTCTATTTCACAACTTAAGGAGTTTTTAAGTTTCTTGATTTGCAACCTTTTCTAAGTGACTTACCTGCAACATAAACACTTAATACAATCATTAAAACACTTTAATGTGATTATCAAGATCAAAATCGAGATTGATTAAAGTAAGAACTCAATTTAGGTCAATAATCTCCCTCTTTTTTTTTATTTTTGATAATTAAATTGAATTGAAACCAAATTAAGTAATGATCGAGTTGATTTCGATCAAACAAGGAATATTAACATGTACTGAATTGAATGAGATTGAGTGATATAAAGTAAAGTAAATTTGAATGAGATAATTTTTTCAGGTGGTTTTATTGAATGTAGTTGAACTACAATGTGATTGAATATACCTTTTAAGCTTTATAATTGAGGTATTTATATATAGTAGGTCCTAGTTTTGTTTGGACAAGAAGTATGAGATTCCAATCCGAAATGGATACTAAGCTTGAGTTGTTTTTACTAGTTCGCTTAAGACTTATTATACAAACGAAGAATAGACTACTTTCTCTTGAACTGGGCATTATTGGTCATGTACTACTTGTTGGGCCTGATCCTAATCTTGACATATTTTGTCCCTCATCAGTGGCCTCCTTGTTTCACTAAAGTGACTATACGAGTACCTCAATCAAAATATCTTTGTATGCCAGTGGCCTAGCTCGACGTAGGCAAGCTGTCCCTTTATTTCAACTAAAATGGTCCTAGTGAGGTGCCTCCTAAGTATGCATCTGTTATGCTAATTCGTCAACGAAGTCATTTCTATAGAAGTTTGAGGGTCCATGCCTGTTTTCTACGAGCTTGGTGGGTTGCTACAATTTAATGCTTGGACAACTTCTTTTTCTAAAAAGCTGCCACATGCGCTGGTTATTATCGTACAAGCATACGTTACACCATTTCTAAATTAAAAATAATTAATTTGCGGGTGGTTTTAGGGTTTAAGTTAAAAATTAAAAAAAAAATCCTTCACTTCATCTTCCTCATCTTCTTCTTCTCAATTTTTCTCTGTCTGCTATATGCTCAAAAACCCTAACATTTTAACATCCTTTTCTTATGTCAATTCTCTTAAGATTTCTTAGAAATGACCCTAAAAAAGAGGAAATTACTTATGACAATATCAAAATAGATATGGATAAGGCCTGGGGTGAGGTGGCTTCCACTTTAAGGGCATATGATCTCAGTCCTTTTAACTTAGAAGGTTAGGAAAAATTTGCCATCGACCTCCCCAAGCCACATGATAGAATCTTCAAAAAACCCGAGGCTTCTAATACACGTGAGATGCTGAAAGATGATGAGCACATCATCTTCTTTTACCATCAAATTGAAGCTTGTTTGAGGTTTCCACCATCGCCTTTCCTAGTAGAATGCTTCAACTATTTATGTATCAACCCTTTGATGCTCTCCCCCAACTCCATTCAAGATTTCCACCAGTTCGATGTGGTTTGCAAGGCCTTGGGGCTTCTTTCTACACCTCGTATATTCTAATGTTTCTTTAGATTCACCCGTGCTGAAGATCGTTGAAGGTGGTGTACTGGGGCTAAGCTGGGAAGAGTTCTCTTCAATGGAAAGCCAAAAAAAAAGTGGTGAACTAGTACACAAATTTCGCCACTGTAGTAATACAAGAGAAATATCAAGGCAGCGAAGGTTTTAGCTTTTGTGGCGGCTTCTAAGTTCTTGACGTATATGGGTTGCCAGACATTCCTAGTAACCTTCTTCCTGAAGAGATCGTTGCCATGCTGACTCTTATTAAGGACAATTGTTCTTATGACATGGTGAGTCTCAAATTTGCCTCTCAAATAAAGGATGCCCGAGGTAAGACTATGCGCCTTGTCATTAACGAACTGAGGGGTGAGTTTTCTACCTCTTATTTATATATTATTTTTTTATGATTCTTTATTTTTAATAATACCATTTTTTTTTAGTCTATATCACAAATAAAGACAATACATAAAAGAAGATTCAGGAACTCAGGCAGAATTTGGAGCCTCTCCCCTATAATGAAGCTGCATTCTTACCAATGTTGGATGAGCAAACTAGGTAACTCAAAGCTGCTATTGCCGTGGACTTGGGAATTAAGCCTTCAGTTGGAGGAAAGAGAAAAGTGTCTCCTCAAAAGGAAAAACACCCAAAAAAAAAAGAGAATGAAGAAACCCCCTATTACTGCTAAGGGGTTAAACTACAAAACAAAAATGGCAATGGAGGGTACTATTTTGAATCCAGAACCTGTTGGCACACTACCAGTGGGCTCTTTAATTAATGTCTTAGAGTCTAACGATGGGGAGGATGACTTGACAGTGAATAACCTTGTCTATCGAGCTGCAAGTGATTCTTCCTCTTTCTCTAAATGGACTTCCGATGACTCCTCCAGGAACTTTCTTGTTAACAGTAAATTTTTTGAAATGATGATCCAATGGGTTCGCTAGGTGGTGCCTGCTTAGGAGATAGCTCACAAGACTATTAGGCCGTTGGTGGAGAGGGATCCTCCTCAATCTGCTGAACGTTCTGTCGAGTTTCAAATAGGTAAGATGCCTTATTTCCTAGTTAAATCTTTTCATTTCTTCAATTGTTTTACTCTTTTCTTCTTCTTTTGCTTTTTTTTTTAGAGGTCGTGCATGTAGCTCCTACTGCCAGTTCAACAAGTGTCTCTAGAAGATCTGATGGAGCAAATGGGCCAGGTCGATGCCTTTGTCTCAACTTTTGCCATCCCTATTTTTGATCCAAACCTCCTATTGGATTAGAATTTAAATGTTGAGCTCCCTCCTACTGGACATGCTGAGATTAGGACCAAGGAGGTGGTGCTTGAGAAAGACAGAAATGATGGGACTAACTTGTCTACTAGTGTTAGCGCTACTACCCCGGTCGTGATTGCTAGAGTGGAAGACCTAGCTTGCTCGAATGAAGTGGTTGAGGTTGTAGTTCAAAATGAGGTGGCAGAGGCTGAAAATCCTACCTATTTTATCTTGTTTTATGCTGGAACTAGTAGTAGTAATATTTCCATATTCATTATCTTTTTGCTTATATTTACTAGTTTCTTGTTTTTATTTATTTTTCTTGTTTGGTTTTTTTTTTAAGAAAAAAAAAATTATCATATTTAAAGATTACAAATATGATTAGTTTTTAGCAAATCTCAAATTCCCATTAGATTTTTTTTTATTTTTTAACAGAGCTAAAAGTCTTTAGGTTTACTAGGTAAAGACATTCAATAGCCTCAGTTTTTTTAAATTAAAAAAATAAGTTATTATGAAATGATTCTTTTCATGAAATGAAAACATGCCAAAATAAAAGATACTATAAGAATTTAGTTCATTCAATTAAATTCACTATTAAAAATTTAGAATACTCTCATTTAAATTAAATATGACTATTTCTATATAAGAATAAAATGAGAAAATAATTATACATTTTTTACTTTTCAATTATTTCAAATAACAAAATTTAAATGAATTCTATTACTTTAAAATTTATTTTAAATACATAAATTTTATTATTTATTAAATTAAATTAAATTCTTACATACGATTTATTTTAAATAGTACCCTTTTTTTTTTTCCTTTTTTTAGAGTCTCACTTGAGTTAAGGCATTTAGTATGCCTCTAGGCTGCACCCACTCTCCAAACCTTCTTTTTTCTACTAAACCCAGCGCGACCCTCTGCCCACTTCACTTACTACCTTCACGCAAGAGTATTGTAAAAATAGCAGCACTAACTTCATAATTTTATTTCTATTGTCTCTTGTTTTTTAAGTGGAAAAAATTTATTAAATGTGTTAATTACTACTATGTTCAACTCAATTAGCTAATTAGATTTAAAACACTTTTATATGGTATATCAATCAATTGATCATTTGCATAATCATAGTGACTATCAATTCTTAATTCCCAACGTTTATATTTATATCTTATATTTTACGAATATTTTTATTCAAATCATAAAACATAAGAGCTAACTTGTCATGATTAGAATCCGAGGGCATGTGACCAATACTAAGACATGGGTAATGCACTGGCTACCAGTACCCATAGTAAGTTTAATTGCTCGCTAAACGACAAAATTATCAGGGGATAACTGTAACTATCATGGAATAAGGCTATAGGCCCACAAGTTAAGCAAAACTTATACAAATATCATATCAAAGCAATGTCACTCAAGGCAATTATCACAATTACATCATCATTAATATTCTCCTCAGGTTTAAGTTTAACAAAACTCCTCAACTAGTTCAAGAGATACTGAACAACTAATGAATAACATAAAATTACAAATACAAGACAATAATATTAAAGAGTACTAAAGTTTATATAATACAAAATAAAATAGAATTAATTACATAATTGAAATATAATTTACACATCACTGCCAAAAAATGAAAGGTAGAATAACTCAATTTAAAATATCTTCACAAGCTTATCCCATAACCGAGAAAAATAATTTGAACAAAAATGAGCATTCCACTCAATTAGCTATATAGTACTAATATAACTTACTATTCAAAAGTTGAAATGCTAATGCATATGTCAACCAAACAAACAATTCATATAATCAACCAAGGATGGGGATTAGTCTACATGAACTACACTAAACCTCAATATAAAGAGTCGATCCCCCATACTTGGCTCTCTTAATTCCAAACTGTCTCTTAAATCAGTAAGACTACAGCCGTCACTAGCCTATGCCACGCAGCTCTAACCTGACTGGTAGCAGCAATGGGCAATGAGCAAGCTGAGCTATTATATACCAGTCATAGCTCATCAATCATCATCATTCTTATACTTAGATTTTCATTTCTAAGTGATCCCTATATCATCCTAATCCAATCTAGCAACCAAAAGTAATATGTAGTACAAACAAAACAAACCAATCACATCCATATGCTCGTATGCCTAATTTATATTCATAATGCGTAGTTATATATATAGTATATAAACAAGCAATGCATGAATGCAAATGTAACATTAAAGAAATAAAGCAAATGGAATGTCATATTAAAACCATATAACTCACAGATCTGACGAGATCCAACTAAGTCTCCTCTGCTAACTGATAACTCAGAAAACACTTGAACGCTAGGTATTGGATAATGATATGAAGATTATTAGAACTAGAATAACCCAACTAATAGATATTCAAGCAACTCTAAACATTCTGCCAAAATCTCCCCTATAACTAGGACATAACCTTATTGTAACAAAGAAAATAACACTTCAATTTTTATCATTAAAACTCAAATCGATTAAACACACCTTAACAACCCCCTCATGGGTCTCCAACTCAATCAATATCACAACAACTCCAACTCATCAATTCAATATCAAATTCAATTTAGTTAATAAATTATTTGAAACTAATGTAACTTATATATAAGTATATATAAACATATTTAAGGAAGATATATAATTACTTATGTTGGTATGTATTTAAAAATAATATAAAAACTTTATAAAATTATTTTATTTATATCTTGTTTACAAATAAAAGCTATTAATTACAATAAAATTTTTTATTATATAATTTCTTCTCAATAAATTCAAATAATATCCAATTGATTTATTTTTATAAAAATTATTTTCAATTAATTCATAATATTCCTGATAATAATTAAATTTACTAATTTAATTCCAATAATATAAATAAAATCTATATTAACTCATAATCATAAATATTCATTAACAATAATAAAACAATCTAAACACAAATATCAAATATAAAACAGTTCAAATATAAATAATTCCATTGAATTCAGGGTTTCAAACTTACCCAAGCAAAATTCAATTGAATGAAGGTCAAAAATTGCATCAATTTGAAGAAACAAAGCTGTTGGAATATGCTCCACACGTCACCACCATGCATCACTGCTATTGGTAGTGGATTGGGGTGAAAACCACCTCCCCAAGTGCACCTCGATGTCAATATTTCTAATCTAGTCACCACTCACCGCCCCTTCGCCGAAAAATGCCTTGGAAATTTCTGTGAGTCAATTTTTGATCTCCTTCTTTGGTGGTAAATCGGAGGCAAGATAGGTATAAAGTTGAAACTTGTGGTCAGAGGATTATAATGCCACTAAAATCGCCGAAAAATGTCGCTGGAATTGCCTAGAATGGTGGTCAGAATTTTTAGAGCTAGTGAAGCTTCCCTTTTTGCCTGCATTGCTACTGGTTGTCGGTTCTAGGCATTCTTAGTGTCTAGATGATCACTAAAAGCTAGTCTAGCTGGTGGTAATGGCTATGTCGTTCACTGTCAGCCAAAGCCCACTAATCAGTGCAATAGTGCCTCTCACTCTCTCTCTGCTTAATCAATTCCATCCCCCACCCTTCACCCCCCCAACTCCCAACCCCTAAGACCACCCACCCCCACGACCACACCACACCCCCCCACCCTTCCCAACCAACTGGCCATCTAATTGGCTATCCTTTAGCTAATCATATGTGCTAGATTTTTATTAAAACTCTTTCTTTTAATAACAACAACATCAACCTAAAAACTAAATAATAGAATTTGAATTTAATATTTTCTTAGATTTTGAGAATTCTAGAAATAATAATTTGATTGAATAAATAATTTGCTCTAAAAATAATAAATAACAAATAGCAATATTTTTACTTTAAATATTTCTTTCCTTTCTTAAACTCGTGATAATTAATTTATTTTAAATTATCTATTTCATAATAAAATATTTTCTTTACATTAACTGTATATTTATTAAAATTTATAAACTATAATTAACAACATATTTTCAATATCATATAAATTTAAAATTAAAATTTTAGTATTTTTTAAAATACAGTGAAATATATATATAATTTAATAATTATACTCATATGAAAATGAGATTTTTAAAAATAACTGAAAATTCGGGTTGTTACATAACTAATCCAATTATAATCATTATTTTTGTATTATGTATATGTGTGTGTTTTTACCCTTGAATTTGATAAAAAAAATTCTATTCATTAAATAAATACAATTAATGATGATACAAAAATAAAATTAACGGAAAATTAACAGTTTGGATTCATAAATAAGGAGGATCAAAAAGAAGCAGTTGCACATCAAGCACCAGTGGTCTAGTGGTAGAATAGTACCCTGCCACGGTACAGACCCGGGTTCGATTCCCGGCTGGTGCAATTTTTTTTTTTATATTATTTTGCCCTTTTTTACTTTTTCTCCTTTTTTAAACTTTTCATCCTATTAGTTGTGAGGCTTTTGAAGTCTTTTCCCTCGAAGCAAAGATCATTTATTTGTTTATTTATTTTTGTCACCAACCATTTACGAAAAGTCTTTTTGAATAAAAAATAAAAAATAGAGAAGTACAAACTATAATTTCTCATATAATTAATTATTAGTAAAATAGCATTAATTTAGAATTATATTCTCTTATGTAATAAGCATATCTCATAGGAAATCACCACCTTTTTTTTTTTTTTAAGGCTTTGTTTATTTCGCAAAGAATATTATATTTTTTAATATTTAAAATGCCCTAGAAAATTTGTTAATGAAAAATATTTTTTAATCAATAAAAAATAAAGTTATACTAGGAAATGACTTTTTATTTTCGATTTATTTTTTATATTTTATTATTGATTTAAATAGTTTTTAAAATTTAAAAAAAAAATTGAGCTTACTTCGCCTAACTCAAACACTAATCTCCCATTCGAAAATTTAAATTTTCTAAGAATTCAATTTAGATGAATTTTATTTTAATAATTTTCATATTTCAATAACTAATAGGATTCAATTCTTTTTAAACCAAAATAAGATGAGTTATTAATGAAATCACTCATTTCATTAAATGAAATCATGTCAAAAATAAAAAGATTTTATAAGAATTTAGTTCATTCAATTAAGTTCAATATTAAAAATCTAAAATTCTCTCATTCAAATTAAACATAACTATTTCTATATAAGGATAAAATAAGCAAAATTAGAGTGACTATCAATTCTTAGTTTTAGTTCATAAAAGCTGATTGAATCAGTCGAGTTAATATTTAGATATCATAGGGATAATATATAATTTAGGCCTAAATTTTAAGCAAAAATGCAATTGAGAGTTTAAACTCCATTTCGATGCAATCATTTTCTTAAACTTTCAATTTGTTACACTTAAGGACATCTTCCATTAATTAACCTAGCACTATTAAATATTTTAGTAGAGTGAAAAATTGGGACCTACTTGGGACCACTTCATTTTTTAAACAATAAAAAATATTAAAATTTATATAAATTATTTTTTAAACAATTAAAAAATACAAAAAAAATTAAAAAAACATAGATCGAGATTTCGTACCCAGGTTTGGGTTCATCAAACCAAAAAATTAAAAAAAATCTTTAAAAATGCTTCAAGCCCAGCCCCAACCACAGCACCACAACAACCACGACCACGACCATCACCACCTTCAGCTGCAAGCTTGATCCCAGTACCACCACTAGCAACAGCAGATCTAGAACAGAAGCAAATGAATTGTTGACTATGAAATTGGAAGATGTGTGCGTGCTCTAGGTTTACCCCAATCTACTTGGCCTCCTCAAGTTCATCCAAATCAACACCAATACCAACCACCACCACCACCATTAATGATCGCAGCAACAGTCTGGTAGTAGCATAGGCTTGAGAGCTGTTTTTCTAGGTGGGTCTGGTGTGAAAAAAGAATGTGCTAGTAGTAATACGAATTGAAACATGATAAAGTATTGGAAAATTGTATAAAACTATGTAAAGCAAATTTTTATAATTATGAAATAAAAAATTTCAAATATGTATGAAGTCAAACAACATCGTTTTCGAGAAGCTGCAAGCCCTATCAATTCAATCCAAAAGGCAAAATCCATGGCTGCTCTTAGCCATTTTTTTTAAAGCTTTACTAAATTATTTAACAGTGTTAGCCTCGCGTGACATGCATGTACCTTATAAGTCTTACATTAATTTAAATTGGGTATTTAGAGACTCAATTGCGTCCAAATTGAGTTTAGGCCCTCAATTACATTTTTTGCTATAATTTAAGCCCTAAATTAGGTATTATCCCAACATCGTACATAAAGATATTTTTTAAAAAGATTGAATTTGGATCAAATAAACAAATGATTGGTAAACATATCTTTATTATCAAGTCACCACCTCAAGTGGTTATATTAGAGCATTTTCAATAGTATTTTTTTTTTATTTTAAAAGACATATTTTATTTAATAGATATCATCTTAATTGATAAAAAGTAGCAATCTTTGCTCAACTCTCTATATTTTACTATTTATTTTACATTATCCCATAAATATTAATAATTTAAATTTTTCTTTTTTAAATTTGTCCACTAAAAAATAGTACAAAAACTATATGTAATAAAATATATGAAAACTTATAGTATATTAATTAAAATTAGAATAAAGAGTGATATTTGACTTTCTAAATATAAAAAGTCAAATAAGCTCTCTTCCTTATTTTTAAAAAATAAAAAGTTTATTAAATTTTTATTTTTTGAAATCACTATTTATAATAAAAAATTTCACAAATATAAAAGAATCTCTTCAGGATAATCTTATCACAATTTATATCCTTGGAACTTTCATATTAATACCTTATACTATATGACCATTTTTATTCAAAAATCATAAAATATACCAATTATAATCATTATCTTTGTCCTATGTATATGTTTGTTTTTTCCTTTTATTTTAATAAAAAATTCTATTTATTAAATGATGATAAAAAAAATAAATGTAATTAAAATTTTGTTCATATTATATATAATATATATTAAAATGGGGAAGAAGAACATTTGAATGGATGAAAAATAGTATGATTTAAATTAATATTTATAAAAAATCTAGTTACATTTAGAATAATTTAAATAATATTTACAAAAACTTTAATTTTTTAACTTTTAATATTTTACTCTATTTGATATTTTTTGGATAATACTAATCAATAAATACTAATTATTAATGCAAATAAGTGTTAATTTTATCTAGAAAATAATTAGACAAATACATATTTATATTATAATAATTTTGTTATATAAATTATGTCTAAATATAATAACTCATAATTTAGATATTTATATATTTTTATTATATATCATATATATATGTAATAAGTTAAATATATAAATTATATCTAGATATAATACCTCATAATTTTAATAAATATATTTTATTATATATTTAGATATATAATTTAGATATATTTATAATATTGGACCTGCAGAAGAATAAATAATAAAGCATACAATGTAATAAATAACAAACTATTAATTAACATCCCTAAAAATGAAGAAAATTTTTTGGCTATTGGCAGCTTTAAGAAGAGCACGTTCTTTAGGTTGAGAATTAGCATGAATCGAGCTCGGGCTGAGCACGATACTCATGCATATGAGACCGAACTAAAATAGTACTGTATTATAAAAAATTTGATACTTAAAATAAATATTGTATCGAATTGTATCAAAAATTTTAATTTGGTATGATAATGATTTTAAACTCATATCCGAATGGAGATTGTATCAAACTAAACCAAAAGTATTGGGATCAAACCAAATTTTAGTATAATATGAATTATATATATATATATATAGTGATGAAATATATTAAAGGATTGAAGGAACATTGGCCACACCAATTGCAATAAAATTTGATTGTAGTTCTAAAAATCCATGCAATGGAATTTGACACTTACTCAAATCAAGCAGCTCAATCATCATGTTCGAATGTGCTTGGAAAGACAATTGGTTTAGTTCAACCTAATGGTTGCTGGTAATTTGTATTTGGGAATGAAAAATTAGATGAACATCATCATATATACTGTTTACTTTTTTTTTTTTTAACTTACATTTCAGAATTAGATCTTAGTAGTAAAAGGAATAAAAAATCAAAATTTTAGGAGAGTCTAAGCAGTGGTGACCAAAAAATCGATCCAGTGAGGTCACTATCACACTAATTTTTTTTTATGAATAAATTTATGTAAATTCACATTTATTTTGTTATGTATAATAATTTATTTAAAATTTCATACTATTATTTTTATAAAATTTAATTGTTTTTGAGTTGATTTCAACAAAAATTGATATATTTTATTGCTAATAAATTACAAATTAACTCATATTTAGTATACAAGAGTTGAACATAATTCTTCATTTGCAAATGAAATTTTTGAAAAAGTTATCTTTACAATTCAGATAGTTTTCATATTAATTTGTTCCAAATCAAATAATGAAGTAGTAGTGAAGTTCAATTACCTTACATCTTCAATATCACACCAACAAGAATAATGAAATTTTAATACAAAGGTTAATGATAATAATATTAATTAAATTAAAAACTCAAAATTTAATACATAAAACAAGAATTTCTATTTATTGTCAAAACTACACCGTTTGACTATTTGCTATTTACTAACATAGGTATAAATACATCTTTTTCTTCTCATTCTTTCATTTTCCCTTTGTTTGGTAAAATAGTAAGAAAGAGGCAGAAAATAAGGAAGGAGAAAATGAGATGATGAAAATAAGGAGAAAATATATAATCTTTTAATGTTGTTTGGAAATAGGAGAAAATTGAGGAGGATAAAATTAGGTGAAAGTGTATTTTTTTTTTATTTGAAATAGTGATTAAAAAATATTTTGAAATTAAATTTACAGTATTGCCCTTAGATTTAATTAAACTTCAATTTTTATTTATTATTTGAAAGGATAAAAACGTAATTACACAAATTTCCCCCCATTTTCACCTCAAAAGAAGGTGACAAAAAATGGTTGGTCCAAGAGACCCACTTTATTCTCAATTTCTCTTCTCTTTCATTTCTCTTTATTTCCCAAATAAGGAAAAATTACATTTCTCTTACTATTTTCACTCATTCTTTTCTCTTTCCTCCTTTTCTCCCTTTTCTAAAACAAAGGATTTAGGTTTAGAATAGAAAACGAAGAAGAGAGAGTGATAGGCGGCAGAGAGACAAAGAGAGAGAGAGAAATGGCAGTGGAGATGAAGATTGACTTCCAAAGGCTAAGTTATTATCTTCCTTTTCTATCTCTATATTCGATTTTTTTTTTTAATTTTCTTTTTCTGCTTCTTTGATTTTCTTTTCCTTTCTTAGTGCTTATTACTTCTATAAATCCATGGGATTTGTTTCCTTGTTGTTTCTCAATTTGAATCTTACATGCAAAGGCTTTGGTTTGAATCTTGTCTTTTTTATTTTCTATGGTGGTATTAGATTGGTAATTTAGTTGATTTAAATGCTCGATTTGGATAGGTCAGTCTAGATTGAGCCTCTAAATAGTACTCAGTTTTTTTAGTCTTGCCCTTTTTTTTTCTTTTAATTTTATCACACATTCTTGATTTGTTTTCATTTTTATTATTTTATTTTCGCCCTGATTTTCCATGTCCAGATTCGTATTGAGTTTGCAATTAGTTTGATAAGACTTCTCATTCTTTTCCTCATTTTTTATTCTTTTTTATTTCTTAACTTACCTGCTTTTCCTTAGTTTTCTAGACTAAATCTATAGACATTGGTCTCTTTGTTAAAAATTTTTTTACTTAGATGCTGGTCTCTTTGTTTTTGGATTGAAAATTACAAGGTCTGGTGAATCTCCTCTACTATTGGTATGTAATTCTGAATTTTGTTTTCAGTTGTGGATTTTTAGAGTTTTTTCACATAAATGCTTAGTCTATTTTTGGTGTAACCGGAAAAATCTCTTAATATTATGTTTTTCCCCATTTTAAATTATTAATAAAATAGTTATATTTATTATGAAAAAAATCTACAGATTAATTGATTTTGTTTTTTTTTTTTCTAAAAATTTTTGTAATTTAAATTTCAAATTTTCTAAGTAATTACAAATTTGTATTTTTTATTTATTTATCTCTGAATTTTCTAGTGTATTTTATAACAGTTTTGTAGTGTTCAAACGTCGTTCTGAAAAGTGGTTGTGATAGATTGGTGACATGGAGGGAAGAAGATGGTTTGGACGCAAATGTTTTGTAATTTTTGGATTATTGTGTAATTTTTTAGTGATTAAATTGTAGTTAGTTTTCTTATTTAGGGATCAATTTGTTAATAATTTTTTTTATTTTTTGCATTGATCTAGTTTATTATAATTAATTTATTATTATTTCAGCTAAAAAATTATTAAGAACAAAAACATGTGTATATATATATATATATATATATATATATATATATATATATATATATATATATATATATATATATATATATATATATATATATATATATATATATATATATATAAAAGATGAAATAGAAAAAAAATAAAGTTTAACTAATTATAATATATAGGTTTAATTTTAAAATTGAAAAAAAAAAGCTAGTTTTAATAGGAAGAACTGAGAAATCGATTTGAATTACACCGAATTGAATTGACCCAAAAAAATTGAAATACAGAACCGTACTATATTGATTTTTCAGCTCTGTTTAATATGGTTCTTTATTAGTTTCTATTCGCTTCAATTTTAAGGAACTGAAAATTTCAGTTTGGTTCGATTCTTTTTCAATAACAGAGTTAAATTGAACCATATTCAACCCTAAATGGAGCTACTACCTGCCAACATATTTTCAATCATATATAATTAATTAAGTTGGCTAAGATTAAACATTGACATTAAAAATTGACAAGAATTAGGGTTATAGTATAGATTAAATTTTATATGTATAAATTGATCTACATTATAATTTAAAATTTATATTTAGATATAATGTACATTAATTTATATATATAGTTAAGATTTATATATTATTTATAGATTAACATAGATAACAACTTTTGATCTAAATTGGGTATTCAATTTAGTTAATCTCCATTTTAATCTTGACAATCAAATTGAATGGCACTAATCATTTCACTATGTGTATTTTTATAGGAAAAATGACTTAGAAAAGCTTGAGAATCAAAAACCTAGAAAATTCTCTAAGTGTTGTGATGGACCTGTAAGTTGCAACCACAATATAGAGATCACACCCGCAATCAGCAAATTATGACCACAAAAGAAGCTACCACAAATTTTTTTAAAAATCAAAAGTTTGAATTTGCAAGGAGACAAAGAGTTTGATAGTCTACATCATAACTGCGATCCGGAGCACAAAACGTGAATCGCGACCATGACTCATCCATTGTGACCATGACATTCATAAAGTAGAGAACCATTCCAATGGATACATGGCCAGGTAATTAAAACCATCATATGTCACTAGATGTTTGAAACATTTGAAGATCACGACCTTATCCTGATGGCCGGCTTTGTACGATTCGACTTCTAGGTTTTTTGGCTTTCTTCGTTAGTTTTCAACTAGGATTCTGAAAATTTATTGGTCAGTATCAGTGAATTCAAAATTAATCTATGAATGATTTGGCAATCAATTTTTAGAGAAATCAGGTCAGTTTCAAGAAAATACTGTTTGGTATAAGATTGTTAAAGCGATGTCCGTTAGTGTCAAAAAATTAGCAAGACTACTGTACCAGCTCTACATAACGCACTAATTTTAGTAGATGTCAAACATAGCCCGCATCCTTAGAGTGCAGAATTGAGGGTTCACAGTTGTCTCTCATCAAAACTATCTTATCTATATGGCAATTTTGATAATAGTGAACCCAAGAGAAGGCATAGTATAAAGAACCAAAGTGATGTCTAGGTCAGTTCTTGAACATGTTTAGATGGGAGACATAGTTGAAAAGAAAGATGGCAAAAGAAAACATAAAGGTATTTAGGTAATCATTCCTAAACATTTATAAGTGGAGAATATGAGTAATTTTGATAAATAAACGGGAATATAGACCACAGAGATATCTAAGTGATAACTTATGAATATTTATGGGTGGATTGATTTTGCTAAAAGAGGAGGGATAAAAAACTACAGGGATGTCTAGATGATCATTTCTAGACATTTATGGGTGATTTGATTTTGCTTAAAAAGATGTGAAAAAAAAACTATAGGGATTTCTAGATGATCATTCTAGATGTTTCTGGGTGAAAGATGAGGCTTAGGATGAGGGCTCTAATTTTCTATTTAACAACTGGGTATCTATCTCCCAGCTCTCTTAGTTAGGTGATGCTAGAGCAATGGATTTGGTACTTCAGATGGAGCAGAATCATATTAAGGGTGGGGTTATTTTGGCCGAGACACTTTTGAGTCTGGATTGCAATGCACAAGGTCTTGAGAGAAGGACTATTCCCCTATTATTCTTTAAATGAGAGAAAATATGGCTATTGCTACCCTTCTTATTAGAGGTGTTTGTGGGTTTCTGATTTTAGATTAGGTTATTTTGCAAGTTTAGCTTATAGACCATCACAAGTGGTGGCCTCTCTGATAAGAGGTGCTTATACTACTTCTCAGTACTGCATACACCCTATCCTAATTCGTTAAGACTTAATCAAAAAGTGGATAGGATGATTGTTGGAGTTTGCCCTAGAGGACATATTTTAGACTGCCAATGGTATGAGATTAGATTTTTTATGAACATGAGCTATGGGTTGTTTTGTTGTATTTTTATTGTTTTTAATCGTAATTTTTGTTGAATAATCTATTAGTTTATTGTTCATTTCATATACTATTTTGATGTTTTTGATGTGTTTGTTAAAATGTGTTTAGTTTCCTTAATAACTAAAGAAATGGAAGTATTTAAAGCTAGATCGAAGATTGTATAGTGTGAAGCAGAGATAGTCCTAATTTGATGTGTTTGAGCTAAACCATTTCTACCATATATATATATATATATATATATATATATATATATATATATATATATATATATATATATATATATATATATATATATATATATATATATATATATATATAAAGTTAAAAAAAAAAAAAAAAAAGATAGATCTGATGAAGAAGCAAGACACGGTACAAGTAGAAAAATAAGGGAACTCATTTTTGGTGGAATCCACTGCATAAATATTAAATAAAAAAAAGGAAAACGAAAAGTGGAGTTGATTAATTTGAGAGGGGGACCCAATTAAAGAAGAAAAGAAGAAAGAGCAATTTTTCTTCTTTGACAGCTCAAAAATAAAAGAAAATTATAGTGCGACAGCGAACAAGAAGAAATTGTTATGCAGTCCGTATAAAAAATTGTCAAAAACAGCTAATTTTGAAGATTTTTTCAACACAAATCAAGGAACAAATTTACACAATCTAACAAAAAAAATCACAACATAAATATACACATTCCCTTACATTTGAGGAAGACAGAGACGGAGGGGATAAATGCTGCTCCTATTTCATTCCACCTTTAAAATTTAAACATGTTCCATTAGCTTTTTATTTTATTTTCATAAGCTATTCCTTGAATAAAAATTGTATTTGGTTCTTTGGTATTCCTTGTACAAATACCAAGAGACTAGATTTAAACACTGAATAAATTTGTAAGTTTATTTCCTTATTATTTTTTTTAATTATTGGATTGATAATATTAATTCAATGTATTATTTTGATATTAATGATAAGGAGATTGTTCTTTATTTTCCCATGAACTAAATTCATCTTTGTCTAGGGATTTGTACGAAGCTATCATGATATGAATATTAAATAAAACCCCTTTTGATTATATTTATTTTTTTAAAATTAAATAAATTAATTGTTTATAAACATATGCTTATCTACCATTTGTTTAACTTAGATTTTGAACGAAGGAGCGATAGTTGAAAGTCATTTCTAGATTTCATTCTTTTAAGGTCTTAAAATGAATTAGAAATATAAGTTTGAAGATTTAAGATTAATATTTGGTTTTTAATTAATAATTTGATAAATTGATTTCTATGAATGCGAATTACTAATAGATTGATTTTTATCCCTTGAATTATTAAAAACTGATTATTTTTAGTATAATCAATTAGATATATTCATGAACATAAAGGATTAATAAGCGTATTACAAATCATAAAAGTTTTCCATCCATTGCATGCAAAAATCTGCATTTGCATTATTTAATTTTCTGTTTTAAAATTGTTTCTTTTCAAATTAAAATCAAACAAAAAAAATCTTTGTACATTTAAAATCACTTTAATATAAGACAAATAATTTCCATTTGCAATTCCTTGAGAGAATATGATATTGGGTGCTTCCTATATACTACAATTGCCCGATATACTTCACTTTTGGATAATATATTTTGAGGTGAACATGGGTGTCAAGTGGTTTACCTATTGGGTTTGGCTTTGACTACTTTTTACGAGGGAATGAGAGTTTTAAGGCAGACGAGCTAGATTTCAAGATGTGCCCCCAATTGTATCCTTTTTAGAACTGGTGTGGTGGATCACAACCTCTGTTGTTAAGACCATTAAAGGTAGTTAGTTGAGTACTTTTCACATTGTGCAACCATATATTGCTTTTCAGACTACAGTGAGGTACAGTAGGTATTTGATAAAGGTAGGTTGATCAATTGAAAGAGAGCGTCGGACTGTGCTACTGAGGGATATAGAGAGTGACACAACAATGAGAATTACAGTAGAGACGGATGAGGTTACTAAGCTTTTGGAAAAGTCTAGGAAAACCATTGATGCTTCAACACTATAGGCTACATTGGTGACTTAGGCTATGGTAGTAATGACAAAGGAGACTGTGACTGCAATGAAGAGACAGGGTAACATAATAATGGTGGTTCAGAGTGGGACTATTATAGTCAAGGAAGAGAGGATGACTATAATTTCTAGAGTACATAAGATGATTTTAATTGTTGTATTAGTTTTCATACCGACTCTCCGTAGCACACTAATTTTAGCATGTGTCAAATTGCGGCCGCATCATGAAAATGCAAAATTAAAGATTCACAAATCACAATTCAATAATCTTGACTACAAAATGAAGATCACAACCGTGATTAAGGCTCTATGACTGCGATTCAACTCTAGTAGTGCATTTAATGCAGATTTTCTAGCTATTGGGATAGATTTGACCATGCTCTTATTTATAATGGCCATTTGGTATTTGGAAGTTATAAATACTCCCTCCTAAGGTCTTAAATAAAGTGAAATAACTTTTCTAAATGGATAAACCCTTTCAATTTAATTTCTTGAGCCTTAAATTCTTAATTTCTTTACTTTGTGTATAATAGTGAGCTTGAATGCTCTAAGAGTTAGGTGTTAGCCACAAAACACTTGTTAGGTTAGGGAATGAGCTTTAGAAAACTCTTGTTGAGATTTGAGTGTGATTCTTAGGAAAACATTTATAAGGTTTGAGTGTGATACTTAGAAAAACACTTGTAAGGTTTGGTGTGGGTCTAAATACTAAGTTAGGAGTGAACTTGTTAAAACTCCATTATAAAGGATAGCTATAGTAGAAATACCCAATTGAGGTTTGGGAGTGGATGTAGGGTTTGTTATACTCAAAACACTAAAAATTTCTTGTGTTCTTTTTTCTCTATCCCTTTATCTCTTAAACTAAAATTTTAATTTACCACCAATTCAACCCCCTTTCTTAATGCATAAAGGACTATAAATAGTATCAGAGCAAAGTTTCACAATTTGAAGCTTAATTACATGAGTAAATATCAAGATGGCCAATGAAGGGACTAATCACCTTAAATATCACTTCGATGGCACCGACTATACATATTGAAAGCATCAATGGAGGTATATCTTAATAGTGATCTCATTGACATATGGGACAATATGCTAAAAGAATAGAAGCCTTCATTAAGAATAATTGATGGTGTAGAAGTGATCCCAAGGAAAGAATGGGTTAAGGCACAAAGAAAAGCAAATGATAAAAACAAAAGAGCTATGGTCATTCTTCTAAGCTCTTTATCAAGAGAAGAATGTGGAAGACTTAAACATTGTACAAGTATTCATAGCATTTGGAAGATGATGCATACTCTGCAAGTGTACAGATCGCACAAGCAATATAGTAGTGAATAAGTTATCGTTCCACTGGAGACTTTAGGTAAGTACTAGCTCAAAATGTTGCTAATGTTTAGTGAATCAAATTGGTGTCGATGAAAATGATTATAATTATATTCAAACTAAATTAGAATATAAATTAAGTAAAATAACAATAAGGAAAAAAGAGATGAAATCAGAAATAAAAGCCCATTCGAATATTGAATCCCCCTAGCCCCTAATTGTATATCATGAACTATACATCAATTAAATTCATTCCATAAATTGAATTGGCGTTTCACTAAATTAGATAAAAATCTCTCTCGAGCAATTAAATCCCTATTTCCCAAGAGGAATGCAAGGAATCTCTTCTCAAACAAACTCAATTAGGTCATGCTTTAGAGTCAAGAAACTATCCACCAAAGGAATCTTGTAAGCCTATCTCTAGTGCCCCAATCAACCCTCAATCTTTATGAGTGATCCATTCACATAAAGTTATCTCTAATTAATTATATGAAAACAATCCCCAACTACTAAGAATGCAATTATTAATTGGAATTTAAACAATAATATTCATAAAGATAAAACAATCTCAAAGAATGATTTAATTGAATAAGAAGTAATTCAATCTATACAAAAGGTTCTAAAGTTCATCAATACCCAAATTTGAAAGAATTAATTCATATCACACATTGAAACCAAAGAAAGAATTAAAGAAATAAGAATTCTCAAACAATTCATGAATTAAGTGCCAAGAAATCTTGTTCTTTTATCTCCAATCTTTGATGTCTTCTTTCTCTTCTTATTCTCTTGCTAATTCGCTCTTTCCTCCCCCTGAAATATTGTCAGATCTGATTTTATAGTTATGAATTTTTTGATGTGCACCACTGGACCCACGGCTGGAGTTCCAGCCGTGGCAACGTGAATCAAAGAAAACATAACTTCCCACAGGTGAAACCCCAGCCGTGCCTCCACTTATGGGAGGCTACTGGATCATTTTCCTCTTTGCTCCTATCACACGGCTAGGATACCAGTTGTGGCTCAACCTGTGGCAACCCATATTTCTCCAAAAAATCAACGTTTTGGCTTGGATCATTCACCGTCCTGGATCATATTCAAATCATGGCATCTTTTGACACTCGATTAACTAAAAGAACTGTGAAAGCACTAAAACAAATAGATTAAACTCAATTGGAGGCATAAAATACATTAAGAACAAGGGACAAAATATAGTGTTTTCAACGCTTATCAGAAGACATTGGAGAACTGCCATGAAGGCAACAAACAAGTAAAATCTAGAAATTTGTAGATGTTTGTCCATGAGTATAAGCTCTTCCATATCAAGTCTAATGAGAATGTAATGGATATAACCAATCAGCTTCTTGTGGTTGTCATAAGATTGAAGAAAATTGAAAACGTCTATTCATTAGAAGATGTCAACAACAAAATCCTTAGAGCCTTTTCAAAGAAGAACTTTAAGGCTAGGTGGCTTCTATTAAGGAAGTAAATGATTTTAGCAAGCTTCTTATAGATGTCCTCGTTGGAAAGTTACTAATTAATGAGATGATAATTGATAAGGAAGAAGGCTAATGGTAAGAAGAAAAAGATCATTACTCTCAAATGCTCCACTAAAGACCAATATGATAGTGAGAGTCAAAGTGACTTGGATGAGAGTGGTGATGAAGATGAAAAGTTGGATATGCTATTAAGGAGAGTCAAGTAAATCATCAAAAGTAGAAAGAAAGAGAAGAGATCTTTTAGGAAGTCTTCCTCTAACTCCAAATTAAGCAAAGATAAGAAAAATGAAGTAACTTACTTGGAGTGTCGCAAGAGAGACTACATTAAAATGGAGTATCCTAAGAACAAGAAGAAAAAGAAGTGGGACAAGGAGAAGAAGAAGTAGGGCTTTAAGGCTACATAGGAAAGACTCTTCCAATGATGAAGAAGAATATGAAGTTACAAATCTATGCTTCATGGCTTTGAAAGACTATTTAAATGAAGTACTACTTCTCATTATTATGATGACATTGATGACTGTGTTAATGATGAAATTATGGAGGCAATGGCCTTGAAGTGCAAAAAATATTCTTCAAAAGTGAAATTTCACAAAAAAAAAAAAAGTTTAAAACTTTAGGTTAACTTTAAATATCTTGAGAAACTAGTTTTAAGTTTAGAAACTTCAAATGTTAATTTTAAAAATTCTTTGAATAAAATTTCTTCAAAGACCTCCTCATTGAATCTTTGTACAAAGAAAATATTTTTTAAATTTGAGGTTAAATAATTAAGAACTGCTATTTCTAAATTTCATAAAGAAAAGGAAGTTTTGGATGCACTTATTATATTTCAAAGACCACTTTTTGTAAGACATGGTTTTGACTTTGATGGTTCATTAACTTCCACATCATTCCCTCCATCATTCATCAAAGCCTCTACTCCTCAAACTTCTAGCAAAGAAGTAGTCAACAAGAAGGCTAAAGCACACAAAACCTTTTAATCCTAAAAGGATTGTGAAATGCTCATAAGGCTCACTAGCCAAGCCTTAACAAGCTAATCATACATTCATTTATCAAAAAAGGCATGTTCAAAAGCACTCACAATCACAACATCATACATGCTCTTGTTTGTATTCACATAACCATATTGTGAAGATTCACTCATTTCATGCCAATATGGAAAAGAAGAAGAAGACTTACAAGTCTAAATTTAATATCATTATTGCTTACATTTTAGGCATATACATGTATTTTATTATATAATGAAGGCTCATTTAAAATTTAAGGATTCTTCTATTACTAACTTCCAAGGACCCAAGTATGCTTAGGTATCTAAGCAAGGATAAATTTACTTTTTTTATAGGTATGTTTCAAATCCACTATAAAAGAGAACAAATGGTATGCTTAATGGGAGTTCTTTATTTAAAACCTTTTCTTTTGCATAAAATTTTTATGCTTATTTACTTGCGTTTCATGTATTCTTAATTAATTTGATTTATTATGCACATGATTGCAAATGTTTGATGCTTTGATTGTTTGATATTTTCTTTTATTTATATTTGATGTTTAATTGACTAATTCACATGTGAGTTTTTATTGTTCATATGCTTAAGTCAGTCATTTAAACTAATTTTGATCATCCAATTTCATACCAATGCATTGTATAAGAGTTTCGCAAGGCGATATTTAAATTTTTTTCTTCCTGTTGATTGAGCATGTAAATTGCAATGATGAACAACGCATAGCGAATGTGAAATAGAAAAAATTCAAATTTCATGACCGCTACTCTCATTTTGTGAATGAGATTTACGCTCATCTCAGAAAACTAATCCATCTGGATTGAGCTTCTAAATTAACTAAATCACCAATCTAACACGACCACAAAAACTAACAAATGCAAAATTCAAATCATAAGCCTTTGCATATAAGATTCAAGTCGAGAAACTACCAAAAAACAATAAGAAAATGGAACGCATAGATTTATAGAAAGAAATAAGCAATAAAGCACAATAACAATAACAATCACTAAGAAAAAAAAAAGAAAATCAAAGAAGCAGGAAAGGAAAAAAAATTGAATATATATATAGAGAGAGAGAGAGGAAAAGAAAAACTTAACTTTTTAAAGCTAATATTTATCTCTGTCGTCATCTCTCTCTCTTTTCCTCTACCGCCCATGCCCTCTCTCTTCCTCCCTTTCTTTTCTAAACCTAAAATGAAAGAATGAGAAAAAAAAAAGTATTTTATACCTAGGTTAATGAATAGCAAATAAACTTAAGTCAAAATAGCGTAGTATTAATAATAAGAAATTATGTTTTGACCCCAAATAGTTAAATTTATATTCGACCCTTAATTTTATAATAAGAATATAATTTAGTCTTTAGAAACAAATTTTAATATCTTTACAATTAATTAATTATTATTTAATTTTATAAATGAAAATAAATTATGGAATGCTAATTAAAATAAATGAATTGTTACACACACACACACACACATATATATATATAAGTATACACACACACACACACACACACACACACATATAAGTATACATATAAGTGCACACACACACACACACACATATAAGTACACATATAAGCACACACACACACACACACACATGTGTGTGTGTGTGTGTGTGTGTGTGTGTATGCATGTGTGTATACACACACACACATATATATATGTGTGTGTGTGTGTCTATATATATATATAGACACACACACACACACACACACACACACACATATTTGTGTGTGTGTACATATATGTGTGTGTGTGTGTGTATACACACACACACACACACACACACACACACATATATATATACACATACACACACACACACACACACACACACACACATATATGTATATGTGTGTGTGTGTGTGTGTATATATATATATATGTATATGTATATATGTGTGTGTGTGTGTGTGTGTGTGTGTGTATAACAAAAACATTTAAAGGAAATAAACCAAATTAAATTTGAAAAAATAAAGTTTATAAGTTATAATTTTAGCTTTAAAATTGAAAAAAAAAAAAAGTAGTTAGTTTTATCAACAAGATTTGAAGAACCGGATAAGACTGGATCGAACGTAATTGAACTTGAAGTATTGAAGAACTGAATTAAATTGAACCAAATTTTTGGTTTGGTTCAATACAATTCTTCATTAATTTTGGTTCGGTTGTGGTTCTTTAATTTTAAGAAATCAAAAAATTTTAGTTCAATTTGGTTCTTTTTGATAACTGAGCTGAATCGAAACATACTCAGCCCTAGCTACTACCATCACAACCACCACCTTCACCACCTCTTTCACTACCATCATTTCCATATCTTCCACCGCCACCACCACCATAATAGCCATCTTTACCTCCACATTCAACTTTACAACCATCACCACCGTCATCATTGTTGTTAAATGAACAAATTTTTCATGTTTTAAAATTGAAAATAGTTTTTAAATCATAACAAATAAATATGTTTTCCACTCATCTTTTTAGTTTTCTTTGAAAATGAAAAATTTTTGAAAATGAAAATTTTTCATTTTTAAAAGAAAACTAAAAAATAAATACACAAAAATTTTCTCAAGTAAATAGCCCTAAATATCTTTACTCTAAAAAAAAAAAAAACAAACAAACAAATGCAAGTCTATAAAAATAAAGGGATATTGACATAAGCATCTAATATATTGAAGTGTTGGAAATTTTCAATGTAAAAAAAAAAAAAAAAAAAGGTGGGAAGCATACGTTAAAGTTATTAAAAAAAAAAAACTTCTTAGAGCAACTGTCTCATTATACCATTAAAATATATATACAAGTGCATGAAATTATTATACAAAGAGAAATTAAAAGAATTAATTGTCAAATTTGCTAAAAGACAACCTTGTTGCTTTCACTGCATAAATCTCAATAACCATAATAACAATACAACCCAATTCATCAAATTTGTTGATTTCATCTTCAATTCCATTACATATCATAAAAAATTTGTCTCTAATTTCTTAGATAAAATGTATCAAAAATCATTAAACTTTTGGTGATTTTTTATTTTGTCCACTAAAAATTAATTTATTACAAAAAGTGTTACTAATTTTTAATTTTTTTCTCACCAGCAGGTTACTAAGCAAATTCTGATGAATAACTCACCAAAAAGCTGACATGATACTCCACATCACTTGCAAATACTGACTAAGCTGGACACGTCAGCTTGCCATGTTATATTATTAAAATTACATGCAAAATTACTAAACTTTATATTGTCTTCCAATTTGGTCATAACCTTCAATTTCTTATAATTTAATCACTAAATTTCAAATTTTTTTTCTTTACGGGAGAGTCATGAAGACAAATTTGACATATGCAAAGACAATTTCTATTATTTCTAACCATAGTTTTAAGAGTTCTTAGTATTATTTAACTCCTTATATCTAGAGCTTTATTTTAATACATATTTTATCACTTGAGATTGAACGGAAATGGAGATAAAAAAAATGAGACTATTTGGCTATTTTTTGGTAAAAAAGAGTGAGGGTGAGTGACTAATGTTTTTGTATTCTTGATGTCAAGATGAGCTGATTGAAGTCAGAACCAGTGAGTTTTTCACTAGATTTGTCTTTGTGATCCACTTATGAAAAATTAAATCTTAGTGATTAAATTATAAGAAATTTAATATTAGTGATTAAATTAGAAAATAGTACAAAATTTAGTGACTTTGCATACAATTTTAATAATCTAAAGTGGCAAGCTAACGTGTCTAGCTTAATTAGCACTTGCAAGTGACATGAAATGTCACATTAGCTTTCCGTTAAGTTCTTCATCAGAATTGGCTTAATGACCCACCGATGTAAAAAAAAAAAAAAATAGTGATACTACTGTAATAAATTAATTTTTAGTTAGAAAAATTGAAAATTACTAAAAATTTAGTGATTTTACCCCTACTTTCCTATTCCCAATTTATAATTCCCACTTACAATTACTCCTTGTCTATTATCCTAAACACAACAAGCGATATTGTCTTGTTTTATGCTAGAACTAGTAGCATTAATATTTCCAGCTTCATTATCTTTTTGCTTATATTTCCTAGTTTCTTGTTTTTATTTCACTACCAAAAACTCGCCCTTTAATGACTACAACATGTAGTCGCTAAACTAATAAGTTTAGTCGCTAATTAAACTTAGCGACTGACTAGAGATGAAAAAATATAGTCATTAAAAATCTACTTGCTAAAATTTTTTAGTGAGAGAAGTAGTCGCTAATTAGTGACAACAAAATTTTAATTGGTAATTAATGAGTAGAGCAAGTAGTCACTAAGAGAATGGTAGCTAAATAACTATACCGATCCATCATATGCGACTAGAAATGGCGATTGTGGGGTGACTAAGAGATAATATTCGCCAGCTTTAGTGACTACATTGTTAGTAGCTAAATTTAGTCGCTAACAACAAAAAACCCCTTTCACAGAACTCAACATTGATAAAATATTCTCTACTACTAGAGAATATTTTTTCGACGGAGATTTTCGTAAAATGGTTTCTTTGTTGTGCTTAAAATATATTAAAAAATTAGTTTAATTTATATTTTCAATTAATTAAGTTTACTGATGATATTTTAGATGGATTTTTGGTGAAGTTGAATGTAAAAGATGAGTAAAAGGTAAATTCTTCCTAAATATGTTAAGTTTGTGTTAGTCACATTTGCATATTAAGTTATTATGTAAAGTCAATTAGTCACACCATTGATATATTTAGAGAGACCAGCAACAGAAGTGAAAGGTTGGATTTTAGTGAAAGATTAATCATCATAAGCTTAGATGAATCGAGAATGTAATGAGCATCAGTAGTGGCTAAATGGATCATTTCAACAATTTTGCTTGAAATCAAAGTTTCATTTGAATCAATTAAAATTTATAAAGATACATATACCTAATTACATTTAATTAATAGTATACTAATGTGACTCAATATATAGTCCTAGCTATACCTATATATATGACCCGTGTATATATATATATATATATATATATATATATATATATATATATATATATATATATATATATATATATATATATATATATATATATATATATATATACACACACCGAAGATAGGAGTTGAGATCTTAGAGTTTAACTAGATGAACGTCGGTGAGCAAATAGATGAGGAAATCCTCATCAATGGCAATGACAACTGTGGACGCTTCACCAAAAATGGAACAACATTAACAAAAAAAAAAAAAAAAAAAAAAAAAAAAAAAAAGGAGGAGATGACTAAATGGAGACGATGACTAACCTATGAATACAATGAATGGCGAATTTCGTCCTCTGGCAGTAAAGATGGCCGAATTTCCTTGTAATGGCAACTATACAGAAAGAAAGAGAGAGAAAAAAAAATAAAGAAAGATGTGTTTAACCTCAAAGTTAATTATTCCAGCACTTAATCACTAATTTAGTTGCTGAATATAAAATAGCTTATAATATTACCGTTTAACTAGATCACATTTAGCAACTAAACATTAAGTCACAACATTAGTTTCCCTTTAACAACTATATTTTACTCTCTTAAAATATTTTTGCCTTTATGTCAATTGTGCTTGCCCATAATTGGTCTCATGTTAGACGTGTTTTACTCTCTAATTAACAACTATAGAGACTAACCTTAAATCTCATAATTTGGCATTAGAACTAACCATTATGTAGTCTCTAATCAGTCATCAATATTCATCTTTTCACATATCTTCTTATTATAATCACTAATGAGTCTCTAATTTGTCACTAATCATTGACTAAATGATTGTGGTCCCTAAATGTAGTCACCAATTCAACAAATTTTAGTAGAGTTTATTTTTCTTGTTTGGTTTTTTTAGGGGGAAAAAAAGATTATCATGTTTACCGATTACTGATATAGTTAGTTTTTAGCATATATATATATATATATATATATATATATATATATATATATATATATATATATATATATATAAAATTAAAAAATAAACTTTGAGCTTACTTGCCCTTAGTTTGAGCACTAATCTCTCATTTAAAAACTCAAATTTTACAAAAATTCAATTCAGATAAATTTTATTTCAACAATTCTCATATTACAATAACTAATAGTATTTAATTCTTTTAAATTAAAAAAGAATGAGTTATTAATGAAATGACTCATTTCATCAAATGAAATCATGTCAAAAATAAAAAAAAAATTACAATAATTTAGTTCATTCAATTAAATTCACTATTAAAAATTAAAACACTCTCATGTAAATTAAACATGACTATTTCTATATAATGGTAAAATGAAAAAATAATTACATTTTTTTTTACTTTTTAATTATTTTAAGCAATAGAATTCAAATGAATCCTATCATTTCAAAATTTATTTCAAACGCATCAATTTTACTATTAATTGAATTGTGTTTTTAATAAAATTTAATTAAATTTGAATTCTTACACATTATTATTATTTATTATTATTATTATTATTATTATTATTTGAGTCTGGCTTGAGTTAAGGCATCCAGCCGTACCTGCTCTCCAAGCCTTCTTTTTCCTACTAACCCAGCCCGACCCCATGCCCACCTAAACTAAATTACTACCTTCATGCAAGAGTACTTGTAAAATGCTATGTATCTCTTTCTCATTGGCAGCACTAAATTCATAATGTCTTTTTTTTTTTTAAACTGGAAAAAAGTTATTAGGCGTGTTAATTACTGCTATTGTGAGCTCAATTAACTTATTAGATATTTGATGTTTTGGTTTAAAATACTTTTGTATGGTATACCAATCACTTGGGCATTATTGAAATATATGAATTTTTTCTTGCAGAATTAAAGTTACTGTCGATTCTTAGTCTCAATTCATAGAGGCTGATTGAATAAGTCGAATAAATATTTAGATATCATACGTAAGGATTATTTTTTTAAAAGTATTTAATATGAATAAAAAAAATGAATAATTGATAAATAAGCCAGCTATTACCTTAAGTGGTCGTATTATCACAACTTATATCCTTAGAATTTTCATACTTATATCTTATACTTATGAATATTTTTATTCAAATCATAAAATATAAGAGTTAACTAAACCAATTAAAATCATTATTTTTGTATTATATATATGTGTGTGTTTTTACCTTTCAATTTGATTAAAAAAAAATTCTCTTTAATAAATTACAATTGATGATGATACAAAAATAAATATAATTAACGGATAATTAATAGTTTGGATTCATCAAGTAAAAGAAGGTAATTTTTCTTTTTTTTTTTTTTTCTTTTGCACAAATCATTGTTATCATTAATTAGTGTTTGTAAACTAAATTGATAAATAAAGTAAAAAAGAACTTGGTCACTCAGCACCAGTGGTCTAGTGGTAGAATAGTACCCTGCCACGGTACAGACCCGGGTTCGATTCCCGGCTGGTGCAGAAAAATTGTTTATTTTGTTTTTTTTTATATTTTTCTCCTTTTTTAAACTTTTCATTTTATCAGTTAAGATTTTTGAAGTCATTACCCTCAAAGCAAAGGCCATTATTTATTTATTTATTTATCTTTTGTCTCCTTCAACCATTTACCAAAAATCTTTTTGCTAAACATTATATATATATATATATATATATGAGAAGTACAAACTATAATATCTTATATAATTAATCATTAAATAGTAAAATATCATTGATTTAGAATTATATTCTCTTGTATAATTAGCATACCTATCGGAAATCACCACTTTTTTTTTTTTTTTTTTTTTTTAAGGTTTTGTTTGTCTAGCAAAAAATATTGTGTTTTTCAATATTTGAAATGCTCTAGAAAAATAGTTAATGAAAGATATTTTTCTAATCAATAAAAAACTAAGTCATGTTAAGAAATTACTTTCTCTTTTCAATTTATTTTTATATTTTATTATTGATTTAAATGATTTTTAGAATTAAAAAAATGAGCTTACTCGCCCTAGCTCAAGTATTAATCTACCATTTGAAAACTCAAATTTAATAAAAATTCAATTTAGATGAATTTTATTTTAATAATTCTCATATTTGAATAACTAACAGAATTCAGTTTTTTTAAATTAAAAAGGAGTGATCTCAAAAAAAAAAAAAAAAAAAGAGTTAGTAATGAAATGACTCATTTCATTAAATAAAATCATGTAAAAAATAAAAGATTTTGCAATAACTTTGTTCATTCAATTAAATTCACTATTAAAATTTGAAAATGATTTCATTTAAATTAAAACATGACTATTTCTAGATAAAAATAATATAAGCAAAATAAAAAAAGACTATCAATTCTTAATTGTAATTCATAGAGGTTGATATCTATCAATTCTTAATTGTAATTCATAGAGGTTGATATCTTTATGTGTGATATCTAAATATTGAATAAGTTCAATCAATATTTAGATATCATACAAAAAGATTTTTTGAAAAGATTGAATTTGGATAAAACAAACAAATGATTGGTAAATACATCTTTATTATTAAGCCGCCGTATCAAGTGGTTGTATTAGAGTATCTCCAATAATGCTCTTTATTTTAAAAAATATATTTTATTTAATAAAAAGCATTTTAGTTGATAAAGAGTAACAAATTTTAGTCAAATTTAATAGGCTATTTATATTTTACTATTTATTTTACTTTATCTCATAAGCATTAATGATTTTAATTTTTTTAAATTTATTTAATGAAAAAAATAATACTAAAATTATAAGTAATAAAGTGTATGAAAACTTATATTACATTAATTAAAATAAGAATATAGAGTAATATAAAGAGTTAAACTATCTTGTTTACTTTTAAAAAATAAAAAGCCTATGGAAATTTTTTTTTTTTTTTTGAGTGACTCTTATAGTAAAGAGTAAAGTTTTTTGGGATGCTATCATGACAATTTATATCCTTAGAATTTTTTATTTATACCTTATACTTTGTGAATATTTTTATCCAAAAATCATAAAATATATCAATTATAATCATTAATTTTGTATTATGTGTATGAGTGTTTTTTCCTTTTAATTTAATAAAAAATTTTATTTATTAAATAAAATATAATTAATGATGATAAAAAAATAAATATAATTAAGGAAAATTAGTAGTTTGAATTCATCAGGTAAAAGAACGTAATTTTTTTTTTTTCTGTTGCACAAATTATTGTTATTAATATAATGTTTGTTGAGCTTTCTCATAGCATAATCAATTATGAAAATTAAGAAAAAAAGACACCGTTGCTCATCAAGCACCAGTGGTCTAGTGGTAGAATAGTACCCTGCCACGGTACAGACCCGGGTTCGATTCCCGGCTGGTGCAAAACTTGGTTATTTTTTTTTATATTATTTTGACGCTTTTATTTTTCCCCTTTTTTAAACTTTTCATTTCATAAGTGATTCAGTTGTAAGATTTTTTTGAAGTCATTACCCTCAACGCAAAGGTCATTTATCTTTTTTACTCCTTCATCCATTTACCAAAAATGTCTTTATTAAATATAAAAAATTGAGAAGTACAAACTATTTTTTCATATAATTAATTATTAACAGTGATTTAGAATTATTTTCTCACATATAATTAGTATATCTCATAGGAAATCACCATTTTTTTTTTCTTTTAAAGGCTTTGCTTGTTTTGTAAAAAATTTGTGTTTTTTGATATTTGTAATACTCTAGAAAATTAGTTAATGAGAAATATTTTTTCTAATCAATGAAAAACTATGTCATGTTAAAAAATGACCTTCTCTTTTTCAAAGGGCAAATTTTTTTTTTTCCGAATTTTGACAAACTCTTTATAATGAAAATAAGGTATATAAACATATAGTTATTAATCCATTGATCATTGAGTCATTGACCATCAAAATTTACTATTTTTATATATTTTTTTATATTTAATAATAAAATTTATAAATATAAAATTTTCATAAATTTAAACATGTTTATAATATTATAAATTTTTAATTTTTAATATCTTTTAACTAACTTATAATATTGTAATTAAACAAATGAAAGGTAATTCTATATATTTTTCTTGAAAAATATTTTTTTAGAAATAAGTTATTTTCTGTAAAATAAATAGAGTCTAAAATTTATCTTGACACTCATGAATTATATAAAATATACCAAAAGGGCATAGTTTATAAAAACTTTGAGTTATATTCTAACTATTTCAGTTTGTAAAAATGTTGAAGTAAAGATTTTCATTTTCTTCTTATAATTTAATAGTAAGATGGTATCAAATATTAATTTTAATGCATTGTGTTAAGCCCATTTCACTACTATAATAAAAAGCAGGCTATTCACACTAAATTAGAGAATCCAAAAATGAAAAAAAGTTATACTTGTGATCCAATTCTAAAATTTGAATAATAGTCCATAAAATTGGAACTCAACTAAAACTTGAATTTTTTTTTTATATTCATTATTTCAATTTACTAAATTTTTAATATTCTTTCATGTGCATTTGATAATTCTTTATGAAATATAATATTATATAATTAAATTCATTAACTTCTTCTAATGTAATTTTTACATTAAAAATATACTTAATTGATTATATTATATTTCATTATATTTTTTTTTACTAAATGTTGAAAGAATATAAATTATTTTTAATATTTGTAATTTTTTTTCACAATTTTTAAATTTATCTTAATTTAAAATTTTATCTAGAGGTCAAAGTTTGAAAAAGGAATAATCATTATTTTGATATCAGTCTAAATAAAAATGCCTCACATTTGATTCATAGCTATGATATGGTATCATGATGTTAATGTAAAGTAAATTAATTCAAGAAAGCAAAAGGGATACTAATTGCTCCATTACCCATGAAACTAAAGTGTAAATATTATATTAATATCTTCTATTAATTCATAACTATGATATGATATGCTTTTAAATATAAAATAATAAAATAATTTTTAATTAATTTATTCTTAAATTTTTATTCACTTGATTTCATTTAATTACATCTTACTAAATTAGATATCAAATGCATTTTTAATTTAATATTTACACTAAAAATACATTTGATTATATTAAATTGCATTACCAGCAACCAAACATACTTTTAAAACAAAAATTATACCATGTAAAAATAATAAAACATAAAATTATTAATAACTTATTCGCGATCACATTAATAATTTAGTGATTACAATATTTATCTTATAATATAAAAAATTAATAACTTAATCTTGACATTATTTTAAAAATTTTATTAATTAAATATCTACATGTTACATAATACATTAAAGTTTAAATTTCAACGATCTCTCTTTTTCTGAAGTTAATGCACAAAAAAAGAGTAGACATTATATGTATATATAGAAAGATGGAGTAAGGAAAATGGGAAAACTGACAAATAAATAAATAAATAATAGAACAAGCTTATTAATAACACCATGCCCATTTAAAAGAAAAGGTAAAAGAAAGTAACAGAGAAAGAGAGGTTGATACTTAATTATTACTAATTTTCAACCACCAAAAGTGAAAACACCAAACAAACAATAAATATTTTCTGGTAGTCATTACAACTTATAAACTCAATTGATGGCACCAAATATCATGATCTTTATATTTTTAAATGAATGAATTATTTTATTCATATTTTTCATAATTTTTTAGTTACATATACCATAAAATTCAAACATTCTACTATTTATTTTTTTCACAACAAATTAACTAAAAAATAATAAATATTAAAAAAAAAAACCCTCAAAGCTTCTGTCTATATGCAATTGTAACAAAGTTGTTATTATAGCAAATATAAAAAAATTAATAATAATAATAATAATAATAATAATAATAATAAAAATAATAAAAATAATAATTATAATAATACTAATAAAACTTAAAAAAATTTATAGACATATATTTATTTTTATATATAAACTCTCATAATTTCATGTAAAAACAAAACAAATAATATTTAATACAAACTAATTAACAAATTAAAATGTGTCTCTTCTCTAATTATCTATTGTGTAAAGGATTGGGACCTGTATAGATTTTCCTCTTTTCATCATCAAGAATTGGATCTTCTTCAACATCTTTATGATGATCTTCACTACTACCACCACCTTTTTTATGATCTCCTCCAAAACCACCATGACCATGAGATTGAACAAACCCAGTTTTGAAGCTTTCAAATCTAGCATAACCATCTTGAGAAGATGAAGAGTTTAACAATAAAAACAGAACCAAAAGTAGCATCATCAACTCTTTTCTTAAACCCATTTGCAGCTTCCTTCACTCTCTCAAAAACCCAGAGACCATACATATATCTAATTAATTAGATATATTGCGAGGTTATGAGCTCGAACTCCAGTATTACTGTAAGAGCTTATAACTAATAAAAATAAATAATAATATTAATATATAAATAATCTTGGCTCAAAACCCTAAAGAGAGAAACAAGAAAAGGAATTTTTTTTTTTTTTTATTTGTGTTTTGCCCTTCTTGGATCTGAGTTAAAAAGGTAGCTATATATATTTATATCTATGTATTGAAACTGAAGAAAAGTAGAAGAAAAGTGAAGTAGTTTGGAATGGGGAAGAAAAGAGAGGATTTGTTTGTAAAAGTGAAAATGAGGGGATAGTCAAAAAGCATAGGAATTGATGCTTAAGAGAAATAAATATGGTGCAGAGAGTGTTTGGATGCTGTGAAATAATATTTCAGAGCCCATACTATAATTATTGCATATATATATATATATTGGAGCAGAAAAAGAGATCAGTAATGGTACTGATGTTCTGTTGGAGCTTTGGGTGATACTTGCTTCTAGTGTTTCATATATTTACAGCAAGAGAGAGAGATAGAGAGAGAGTCAATACAAGTATTAGTATTTGGGTCAAGAGGTGAATGGAAAATTCTTAGAGTGTATAAATATATATTCATTCCAATATATAAAGGTACTTGATTACTCCAAATTGATATGAGCTAAATGAGATATATAAGACTTTACTTGAAAACAGTTTTCGATTTATATGAATAATACCTTAGACTGTATGTACACAAGAAAACCTGTGAATAAATTGTATGCATATTCGAACTTCAGCTAGGAAAGGTGCTTCCTATTTTTATATAATCATTTATCGAATTTGATTCCATGTCTCCTAATATATTATGCATATACATATACATATTTGATTATTTCATATTTAAAGAAAATTAAAGTGTTTACGATTTCATGTAATATTTAAATTTTATCATTCATTATTTTAAATATTTAGATTAAATTTAAGTGTTTTTATATAATATATATTAGAATCGATTTTATAGTTTAATCTCTTATATCTTATATTTTCATCATCCTTGTAATTATATAATAGAAAAATTTTTAGATTATTTTATTTTAAAATAAAATATAATACTTTATTTTCTATTATCACTAGACAAAATAGTTTAATTTACGATAGATTTTGAATCTTGTCATATTCCCGTATTTCATCACATTTGTTATCACATGTTAGTAAAGTCATTTTGATTGTATCATGTACGCTCTTATGTTCTATCACGTCTTCTACTGCCACATATTAGTAGAGTTCAGTAATGTAAGTGCTAGAATTCCCAATAAAAAAAATTAAAATAATCAAAGATTTAATGTGGATATCATCACTTATTAATTTAAATTTTTTTAGTTAAATATGAGTGTTGTAATCCCCGTTTGTTTTGCAAGGAGCACTAGCTTTAGCAGCAAGCTTGCTTGCTTTTTACCCTTTTATTACAATTACATATTAATAAGATTATGATATTTTTTTTAAAATTTCCTTTATTAAACAAAATTTAAAATCTTCACGTTATATTTAGGTAATATTTGATAAAATAGAAAATTAAATGCTTAAAATTTAAGTGGTAAATTTTTAAGTATTAAATAAAATAAGTGATATAATTTTTAAAAATTTTTAAACTATTTAAAAATCTAGTACTTGTAAAACTATTTCAAAATCTACTCATTTATTGTATTCAATACAAATTTTAAGTTAAAAATATTTAGATTTACCATTTTAAGTGATTTTTAACTTAATTAAAACTTTTAAAATAAGCATTACTGAATAATTTAAAATGATTAAGTGTTAAAAAAATTTAAATTATTAAGTATTGAATGGTGTTATTAAATACATCTAAAATTTTCAGCGTCTTTGATATAAAAATTAAAATTATTTTGTAAATAATATTTTTTATAATATTTAAAATAATAAAATATGTTTTAACTATTTTATATTTAAATTAAAAAGTCATGTCTTTTTTTTTTTTTTGTGCAAAGATATTCATATATTTTTTATTTCAAATATTATCATATCATTTGATGGGTATATATACATATATTTGGTGTAGGTAAATTTTACTTTATAAATTAACTTATAACAAGAAAATTATTCCCTGAATAAACTTTGATCTACATGTTAAATTTTTTCCAAATATCTTGCCACAAACCTCAAGCCTAATCAAGATCAAATCAATTAAAAATGGTCAAACTGGTGGGAGGAGCTGACTGCTGGGCCATGGAAAGTTGGAGTAGCCATAAGGTGAATATATATATGTGGAGTAATCCTTTTTTTTATTTTTTATTTTTTTTATTTTTCTTGAAGAGAATGATGTTGTCCTCATTCACTTTATATGATCACAATTCATATAGTAAAGCTAATACATCAAAGTCATGGATAATTGATGTCACCACCAGCTCTATGGGACCCATTGACCTGAAAACCTTAAAACCTGTTTGGATGGAAGTAGAGGAGAATAATCAATCAAAGGGTAGAAAAGAATAAGGTGAGGAAAGAAAAAGAAAGTGTAAATGTTAATTTTTCTCCTATTTAATAAAAAAGCAAAGGAGAAAAGATAATTAATAGAGAAATAAGTATTCAAAATATAAAAATAATTTTATAATTCAAAGTAGTAAAAAATGAAGGGTTTTTATATTTTTAAGTCAGCGTAAATTAATAAAAATTTTAATTTATTTTTCTCTACGTCTCAAATTAAAGTGTAGAAAAAACAAATTTTAAAAAGGCAGATAAAAGTAAATCTTACGCTTTTTTATTTTTATTTTTTTAAAACCCTTTTTCCTAAATAAGTGTATACTTTTCCATTAATTACTTTCTTTTCTTTTCCTTTGCCCATTCAAACAAACTGTATTTAATTTAATAAAAATAAAATCATTCTTTAAATATTATTACTTTTAGAATTTTTAGTGTTATCTTCCTAGTAATAGATTTCTAGATTTAAAAATAGATCTAAACTCAAATTATTTTTCTTAATGTTAAAAAATATTTGTTTTTAGTAAATTAATTTGACTCTAATTAAAATTTGAAATTGAAATTTAACAATTTAAAAATGATTTTAATTTTACTTAATTAAAAGCTAAATTAAAATTGAATAGTAAAAAGTATTTTCTTTGTTCTACATATATGGGTGGAAATTTAATTAGTACTTTTGCCAGTTGGGTAGGCCACCTCCCTAGACAAAATTGGTTGTTAAGATTTTATGAGTAATTGAGTACATATGAATGTCAACAAGGCAAATTGAGCCACAAATAAGATGATTTTGATAATTACAGAAATATCAAATTATAATAATGGTTTAGATCTTATTTCCTGAAAATCATCTTCAACCACAATATTATAGCTTCATAATTATAGACAAATTTATTTGCCCTAGCACAATGGGAGTAATAAACTCCTTTTAATTTCTAAATTCAACCATAATTTGCTCTAGAGAATGAAATTAATTTAACTTTCTCTTCTCTACTTAAAAAGTGAAAAGTTAATTTTATTAATTTTTGACAAACTCATTTAAAAGTTAAAAAAAAAATTCATTAGAAAAAGGGAGAAATTAATAAGAGAATGATATGAATACATACCCATTAAATCCATCTATTATTACTGTGCACTAGCATCATTAATTGCCAACACAATTATTACTTCTATAAGTATTTTTAGCTTCATTATAAATAATAAATAAAATAAAATTTTTACAGGGTCCAAACATTTTCAATTAATTATTTAATTTTTACTATTGTAAATAAATGATAGAAAACAAGTTATATATGTTAACAAATAAATTATTATTATGTTTAATATATAAATTTATCTTAAAATTTGTATATTTTTATAGTTATATCCTTTTTTTTTTTTTTTGTTAATTATATCTCAATTAGAAAATATAGTTACAATTATATCCTAAATTAAATTGAAAATACTAATATTTTAATATTAATTTAACGAGTGAAAGTAAAATTGACTGTGAAATATACCCTATTATCAATTTAAGCTTTAAACTTCAATGAAAATTAATTGAATTCTTCAATTTTGTGAATTTAATACAATATTAATAATATAATGACTCAGTTAAATAAATTTATCCAATTAAAGAGTTCAATTAATCTCAATCAAAATTTAAATATTAAATACTTTGGAAAAATTATTTTGAGGTTGCCTTTAAAAAAATGAATACATCATTAATTACTTATAATCTAAGTACGAGTAAAGAAGGATATTATATAGAGACAATATAATAATGTTGTTGAACAAGTATCAATAAATTCCAATATTAGCACTTTGGATGTCACCTTCCATACTAACATTTATTATCTTGTGTTAGTGTTGATGTATATTTTCAATTTTTAGTTTTAGGGTTAGATAGGGTTTTTTGCCAAGTCCCACTAAGATTGATCACCCATTAGCCGGGTTAGGGAACTCGAGGTGCTAATCTTGAATGCAAAGGTGCTAGATCTTGAGCAAAAAAGTCTAAGACATGAAGGGCGATAGACCTATATGGCAAAGATATGAAGAAAGAAAGTAAGCACTAGTAAGCACCAAGCCTATAGTCTAGTATGAGCCCTCCAATATTTAAGTCAGTGTGATTGCATGTACAGAGTTGAAGACTTGGGGAAAAGAGTGGGTTTAGAGAGATAATACCACTGTTTTCCCTAGGTGTTTGAGTGAGAGTGTTTGGCTCTGATTCTTATTGAAGGACCTTTTATAGTGGTGAAAGAAGGTCTATTACGAAGTTCTAGAGAGTGACTAGTTTGATGTGAAATCCTTTACAAGTCATCCTTCTAGTAGATGGTCGAAAGGCTACTCTTTAGCCATTATTCAACTAAACCTCCTTCTTTTGAGGTGAAAAAGAGGAGATATTTATATTGCTTCCAATGGAGGGATTAGTGAGAAGAATTTGCATGGCTATTAGTGACTGATGAGTCTATGTCACATCATTTTATAACTAGCTCGAGTAATAATGTGCATTTGTTGGTGGTTATGGAATCTTGTACTGAGATAACTAAGTTCCATTTCTCAGTGGTGGCAGGGATTGATTGTGTGTTAGATGAACTTGTAAGGAATTGTTCGAAATGACTTTCCTTATAAGTTAAGTAGGGTCATTCGTTATCGAGGCAAGCTATTACTAGAGTGATGTACTTATTAATGGATGTCTGTTGGGATAAGGCACAGTGTGACATGTCCATGAAACCTTAGAAATGATTATTGCTGATTGTTTCAGCTTGATTGTCTGGATGATATGAGATAAACTGTCTAGAGCATTTGAGTTAAGGTATCCATACTGATAGAATCATTTTTAGTCCTAATTAGTATTCATACCTTCATTAACTTACATATTCAAATTTTTTGATTTCTAGACAAAATTTGCTATTTTTGATAAGTGCTTAAAGTTTCTTAATTTTGTACTTCTAAAAAGAAAACTGCAACTTAGATTAACTCAAGTACAAAATATATTAAAATATGGTCTCAATTATGAGTTGGTTAATTATCACCAAAATCATATAATTGTAACTTGGGGCTAACAATTATAATATACTAAATTTTAACTCGCGTTTTGTGCGATTTTATTTATTTTTATATTATTATACATATATAATATTTTTTATTTATTATCTACTAAAATAAAACTTATTTTTATTTATTTTTTAAATTTTATTTAATATATAAATTGAATTTTAATTAACTATTTATTAAAATATATTATCATGCTCCAACTCGACATTCATCACATAGCTCGCTAGCAAGCATCCTAACCTTTTACTAGCTATTGGAGTGCAACGGTCCTAGAGCATGAGATAGCTTAAGACCTTCAATTATCGTGAAGAATCACCTCGTAAACTTAACTATCATTCTTTAACTTAATTCCTTAATAAGGTCATGACCATATATATATATATATATATATATATATATATATATATATATATATATATATATATATATATATATATATATATATATATATATATATATATATATATATATATATAATTTTAAACCATATATGTTCAAACTACATGGCTCTACAGGAATGTCATTAAATTATAAACAGAAGATCTTAAAGAGTAATACATAATATTTTGCTTTGATGAAGAAGAAGTCCTAAAGCTCAATTCCTTCTTTCTATCACCCTGTTTAAAAGGTCACCTAAAACCAAAGACGATGTTTTGAACCATCAACTTAGTAAGATATAAATACAACAAAGAAAACAAATGGGTAATACAAGTACAAAGATACATAATAGGCAACTGTCTAATAAAGAACCAATCATGCTAAGAAAAACAGGCATTAAATGATGATCCTCATGACAAAACAATTATCATATCATATCCATTAGTGGAACATAGGCAAGATGGCACCACAAACCCTTTGAACCCCCATAATCCATTAAGGTATTAACTTCTCCTTGCATTGTATACTTGGCTAAGTAAATGCCTAGGGCAAATTGTCCTCCCAAGGTAGGGCATTAATAAATTTAATTCTATTAGTTGAATCACTGATGTACATGGCCTAATTGCTTATCTCCCATTAGCATAGGCATTTTACATGATTTTGGTGAACTTAGACTCGGTGGATATGACATAATAACCATTGGCTGGCTCAATAAGCTCACCTTCATTCATCAAGTGGTTATACCATGATTATCATAATTTCTTTGAAAGCATTTA
The DNA here is from genome assembly GCA_947687605.1 of Reutealis trisperma. Classification (NCBI taxonomy): domain Eukaryota; kingdom Viridiplantae; phylum Streptophyta; class Magnoliopsida; order Malpighiales; family Euphorbiaceae; genus Reutealis; species Reutealis trisperma. The sequence continues at coordinate 163,512 of CANTUT010000580.1, forward strand.
CATAAGTGAAATAACTCATTTGAAGAATTCAAATAAGGTAAATTTAGCATAGATCAATCAAGTATTTTGTATAACTTACCTCAAAATTTTCAGTTGTGAAATCAAGAAACTTAACCCGTTTATCTATCTTGAACTCATGTGCAGATAATGGCTAAAAATCTTTTTAATAAAAGGCTCTAAAATTTTAAGGGAGACAAAAAGTCGCATTCTATTTATATTACCACAATTATTATCTACAACTTACTAGTTAAGGGAAATAAATAAAATATTACAAAAATCTTCTAAATGGAGAACATACTGTTTACTGATTGATTTAAAAAGTAGATGTGCAAGACTAGCACTATAGCAATAGTAATAATTACTCATACCTAATTTAACATATTTAAGGTGTTTCTTACTGAGTTAGCTATTCATCCTCGCTAAATATTATGCTTACCCCTTGATATATTGCATATCGGGTACCTTGTCATTCGATCTCAAATTTCTACTTTAGTGACTAGCAAAGTTCTACTAGGCTTCCTATTACCTTGTCTTATCAAGTTTTGACTCCTGAGTACTACTTCAGTAATGAGCTGAGTGTTATATCATTTCCCCCTAAAAATAAATTTGTCCCCAAATTTTCCAAAATTAACTTCAAGACTGAAAAAATGAGGGTATTTGGTTCACATAATTTATTAGGATTCCCATGTACATTTTTCCATTATTTGATTCTTCCACAATATAATTATCATGTGAATTTCCTTGTTTCTTAACCTACGAACCAGTTGCCATTAGAACTTCCTCATAATTTAAGTCTGATTCTAATTTTGTGGGTTGACTTTGCAATATGTGACAAGGATCAGCTATATGTATTCAAAGCATAGGAATATAAAACACTAGGTGTACACTATCCAAAGCAAGAGGTAAGGCTATTTGATATGAGACTTTTCAAATTTCTTTTAAGACCTCAAAGGGGTCAATATATCTAGGGGATAACTTGCCTTTTTTCCTAAACCTTATGATTCCCTTTATAGGTAAAACTTTTCAAAAACTAAGTCTTCTATAGCAAACTAGAGATCCATTATTTTCAGTTGGCATAACTCTCTTATCAAAAGCCATTTTAAGTCATTCTCTGATTAAGGGTACCTTCTCCTTTATGTACTAAATCAATTCAGGTCATTCAATAAATTTTTCTCCTACTTCATCACAACAAACATGAGATCGACATTTCCTTCCATATAAAGTTTCATAGGATGCCATTTTGATAGTTGGATGAGAGCTATTACCATATGCAAACTTAATCAATGGTAAGTGCTTATCCCAATTTCTTTTGAAATCCATCACACACATTCGAAACATGTCCTTTAAAGGTTAATCATTCTTTTAGATAGTTTGTCAGTTTAAGGATGGAAAGCTGTACTAAAATTTAATCGAAGGATTTATGCAATTTCTGCCAAAATCTAAAGGTAAATTGACAAATAAGAGATTGACATTTCCTTCCATATAAAGTTTCATAAGATGCCATTTTGATAGTTGGATGATAGCTATTACCATATGCAAACTCAATCAATGGTAGGTGCTTATCCCAGTTTCTTTTGAAAACCATCATATATATTCAAAGCATGTCCTTTAAAGTTTGAATCATTTTTTCAGACTGTTTATCAGTTTAAAGATGGAAAGCTGTACTAAAATTTAACTAAAGGATTTATGCATTTTTTTTCGCAAAATCTAGAGGTGAATTGAGTTTGACAATCTGAGATAATAAAGATGGGTACACCATGTAATCAAACCACTTTATCAAGTTACAATTGAGCATACTATGAAGCTGAATAGGTCAACTTCACTGGTAGAAAATAAGCAATTTCATCATCTAATCTACAAATACCCAAATTGAATCATACCTACTTATTATCCTTGGTAATCCTACCATAAAATTCATGGTCACTTGTTCCCACTTCCATCAAGGTGTAGGCAATTAAAAAAGCAATCCAAAAGGTTTCTAATGTTTAAATTTTACTTGCTGACATATTAGGCACCTTGCCACATATTTTGCCGCATCTTTCTTCATTCTACTCTACCAATATGAACTCATGATATCCCTATACATTTTCATTATACCTAGATATACACTATACCTTGAATAATAAGGCTTTTTCCATTATTTGTTTCTTAAGATTTTTAACTGCATGGACATAACGTCTTGGCCCATATCTCAAAATTCCATCCTTCAAATTAAATTCAAAGGCATTTTTGCTTTTATATTCTTCTTGAGTTCTACCAATTGAGGATCTTTATCTTGTTCTACCTTAATTTGATTAATCAAAGAGGTTTAATTTAAAGATACAACAAAAATACTCTATATTCAAATATCTCAAATAAAAAACCAAGATTATAGAGATCCTAAATTTCCTTTTTCAAAGGTGTCTCCCAAGTCTTGATGTGATCAAAACTTCCTATTGATTTTAGACTAAGAGCATCTGCCACTACATTTGCTTTTCTAGGATGGTATAAAATATCATAATTAGAATCCTTGAGTAATCTCATCCATCATCATTGTTGAAGATTTCAATCTTTTTATTAGAAGATATATTTTAGGATTTTATGATTTGTATAAACCTCACACCTTTCTCCATATAAATAATGTCTCCATATCTTTAAGGAGAAGAACTGCTGCCATTTCCAGACCATGAGTTTGAAAAGAACTGCTGCCATTTCCATACCATGAGTTTGATAGTTCATTTCACGCTTTCTCAATTGTCTTGAAGCTAGGCTATTACCTTCTCATTTTGCATTAACACACATCTAAATCCAATCTATGAAGCATCACAATAGAATGTGAACTTGCCTTCCTTGGATAGCAATGCCAGCACATGTGCTAAAGTAAGGCAATCATTTAATTTTTGAAAGCTTTCTTCACACTTTTTCGACCACTGAAACTTCATTTGTTTTTGAGTAAATTGAGTTAAAAGAGCTACTATATTCAAAAATCCCTTTATAAATCTTCTATAATATCCAATATTTTTGTCACTTTGGAGGGTGAGACCACTCTAAAATAGCTTCTATCTTCTTCAGATCCACTTGAAGTCCTCTTTATTGATAATATGTCCCAAGAAACTAACACAATTCAGCCAAAATTTGCATTTAGAGTATATTTGCATACAACTAATGGCTTTTCAGAAATACCAGAAGGTTTTCATCATGTTCCTCTTTACTTCTTGAATGCACCAATACATTGGCTATAAACACAGTGATGAACTTATCTAAAATGGGTTTAAAAATTCTATTCATCAAATCCATGAAAGCAGCTAGTGTGTTAGTCAATCCAAATGGTAATACTAAGAAATCATATTGTCCATACCTAGTTTGAAAAATTGTTTTAGGTACATCTTTCTCCTTAATTCTTAACTAAATGTAACCCGACCTTAGGTCTATTTTGAAAAAATGACTTGCTCTATGTAATTGGTTGAATAAATCAACAACTTATGGAAGAGGGTCTTTTTTCCTTATTGTCACCTTGTTTAGTTGTTTGTAATTAATATAGAGCCCCATAGATCCATTATAGATCCATCCTTCTTCTTTACAAAAAGTAATGGAGCTCTCTATTACAAGCTATTAGGTTGGATGAATCCTTTATTGAGCAATTCCTATCATTGTCCTTTTAACTCTTTTAGTTCGAGTGGAGCCATTCGATAAGGTGGTATGTATTCATTCCTAGTAAGACCTTGATACCAAACTTGATCTCCTTCTCTATGGATAATCCTAATAACTCTTCCAAAAACACATCAAGATATTCATTCACAACTAGACTTTGTTCTAGCCCCTTTATTTTAGAAGTGACTTTTCTAATGTATGCTAGATATCATTAGTGTCCCTTCCTCAATAGCTTTTTTGCTCGTAGGATTGAAATAAGATTATAGGGCACTTCACTTTGATCACCCAAGTACTCAAACACACCTCTCATAGTTGGTCAAACAATGTCCTTTTTCTTTAACACTATGGAAGCATAATGTTTATACAACCTATCCATACCATCAAACTCTATGATAGGTAACTTGATTATTCTTACTTCAGGTTCTCTCCTGTTTACTTTAATTGGACATAGGGAATAAACATTGTGAACCTCAAATTCTTCATTCAATGGGGTGGATATTACTAAAGGGTTTCTTAAGGGTTTACTTAGTATGGTTAGCTTCCTTGTAAAATGAAAAGACACAAAAGAATGGGTTGCTCCTGAAGCAAACAATATTTTAGCATCTATATCATGAATAGGTAAAGTACATGTCACCACTATATTTGAAGCTTGAGCTTCTTACTGAGTTAAAGCAAATACTCTTCATCTTCCTTGTATAGTAAAGGCTTGCTTAAAATTCTGTCCTATTCATTTATTAACTTCATTTCCTCTTCCAATAATTCCTCGCCCTGCTTGACCTTCACCAATTCCACCCTTTTCCATCTAGACTATAGATTACGAGGCTTGGGCTTCTTAATTTAAGGGTTTTGAGGGCAATCTTTAGCAAAATTCTTGCTTGTCCACACACAAAACAACCTCCCACAACTCTTAAGCACTAACCTTGGTGTTATTTTTTATAATAAAAACATTGACGATACGAAGTTCTCTAAAAAAAAATACTAGTAACATCAGGACTCATTTGCAAAATAGAATAAGAAGGCTTTGGGCTTCTACTTATTTTCCTTTGAGATAAGTTAGATGGAATGGATTATGGTGAAACATCTATACTCATAACACCATTAGAATTTTGACCAGTTCATGTCATATTTCCCATCCGAGCTTTCTTCTATTGCTCCTATTCTCAATCATTCAAGCTTTATCTATAAATTTAGAAAAAGAGTCAAACTCATGAGTAGCCAATATAAAACACATTGGCATAATCTGTTCTTTTTGAAATTTTAAATCTGAGTTGCTTCATTAGGTACGAGAAACAAAGCAAACTTGCTTAGTTAGCTAAACTTCTTGGCATAATCCTTGACAATCAGGTGTGGTGTCTATACTAATTTCTTGAATTCCCTCTCTCTTTCTTCTCTATCACTTTCTAGTAAGAACTCCCATACTACCATATCCTTAAATCCTTCCTAAGTAATGTCTTCATCATCACGAAGTATTCTAGTTATACTCCTTTTAAACCAATCTCTAACATCATTCTTTATGAGATAAATAGCAAATTCAACTTGCTCTCATATCTGGTATTCTTAATATGTGTGCTTTATTCTTTATTCCATCTAGGGACTTTATGGGGTTAGCTTCTCCTCTATATTTTGAAGATTTTAGTTTTAAAAACTTTCAACGAAACCTCCTTATCCTGGGTTTCAACATAGGGTTGATGAGAGATATTAGGAAGAGCATTTAGTACTCCATGATTACCAATCATAGGAGCAAAAAGAGCCAGTTGTTGTTGAAGATGTTGTCACAAACTTAGCTAATATCTCATAATTTTGCTGAAGTTGGGCTAAAATCTAAGCTACATTAGCTTCATTTGATACTGGTATAGGTAAAGGAATCTCATTTTCTCCTGCCATTGCTGCCAAATGGTCATTACGGATAGGACTTCCTCTTTCTCTACCTCGTCCAAGTTGAAGAGGCATTCTACTAAAAAAAATAATTAGTCAAATTATAGAAAAGTACATTGTGCTAATCTATATTAAGAAGACCATAAAGACGAGGAGGAATCCTATTGCCTTGTAGTCTTCCATGTACTTATTCTTTTTATGATCTATAAAATGATCTCAAGCTTACAAACTAAAGCTCTCATACCACCTCTGTCACACCCCAACTTGACATTTACTAGCGAGTGTCCTAACTTCCTATAATAATAAATTTAAACCATATATGTTCAAATTATAGGGCTCTACAAGAAAGTCATTAAATTACAAATAGTAAAGAGTAATACATAATATTTGGCTTTGATGAAGAAGAACTCTTAAAGTTCAATTCCTTCTTTCTATCAGCTCGTCTAAAGTATCATTTGAAACCACATAAGATGTTGTGAGTCGTCAACTCAATAAGATATAAAATACATAATATAGGGAGACCAAATAGGGATACAGGTAAAAAGATACATAATAGGTAACTGTTTAACAAAGAACCAATCATACCAAGAAAGACAGGTACTAAAAGGCTACCCATTATGACATAACAATCATCATATCATATCCATTGGCAGAACATAAGTGGGACGGCACCAAAAACCCCTAGAACTCTCATAATCCATCGGAGCAGTAATTTCTCCCTGCTTTATATACTTGGCAAGGTATACGCATAGGCCAAATGGTCCCTCCTAAGTAGGATATTGATAAATCTGATTTTATCAATTGAGTCACTGGTGCACATGGCTTAATAGCTTATCCTGCATTAGCATAAGCATTTTGTCACACATGCTTTGTATGAACTTAGGCTTAGTGGATATAACACAATAACCATTAGTTAGCTTGATGGCCTTATCTTTATTCATCAAGTGGTTATACCATGAAACATTATTAGAATTTCTTTAACAAATTCAAACCTAGTAAATTTAGCACAGATCAATTTATTATTATGCATTCTATAACTTACCTCAAAATCTTTAGTTGAGATATTAAGAATCTTAACCCTTTTACCTATCTTGAACTCACGTGCAGATAATGGTAAAAGATCTCTTCAATACAAGGCTCTAAATTTTAAGGGAGAAAAGAAGTCGCATTTTATTTATATTACCATAATTATTATCTACAACTTACTGGTTAAGGGAACTAAATAAAATATTATTAAAATCTTTTTCGTAGAGAACATATTATTTACTGATTAACTAATGAATTTAAAAGTAGATGTGCAAGATTGACATTACAATTAGACATGCAAAAGTGACACTACAACTATGGTAATCATTACTCATACCTAGGGTTAATGTGTTGAAGAAGTTTCTTACCGAGTTAGTTATTCATCCTCAATAGACATTTTGCTTACCCCCTTATTTTTTTATGTCATCCTACTTCTAATTTCTATTTCGGTGACTAGTTAGATTCCACCTCGACTCCTTATTCTCATCTTATTAAGTTCCTTGTCTATTGACTCTCAAATACTATTTCAGTAACAAGCCACATATTATATATATATGCATTATAAATTTATGAGTTATAATTAAATATATATAATACTTAGTATGTTTATAAAGTAATTTATTATTATATTTATTAAACTTATTATTATTAATTGAGTCATTGGAATTCTTATTAATTTCGCTTAAATATAATTAAAAATCAATCCTCAAATTATTAAATTGGTGAAGTGACAAAAAATTATGCACTCTCTTAGCTTTAAGATTATATAATACTAGACAGTGGCTTGCCATTTGGATGAATTTATTTTTCTTTTATATTATTTAATATAATGCATAGTTATCATAGTAAGAATTAACAAAACTCTATCCTCAATTAAAAAAAAAAAAAAAAGGTTAACAAATTACTCGACTAGTGGTTTAAATTTTAAACACATAATAACTTATAATAATTACTTTTAAAGCCAAAATCGAATTAGCATAAGCATAAATTTTCGATTTTTCTAATTGAATCGATTGAATTAGTTCGATTTTAATCATTATGATAATTACACTACTATCCGCGTTGTAATAAATGAGTCTTGTCAAAACCTTTGCTCATTAGTCATTAGCTCCTATTTATTATATTGCATATACACTATAAATTCGCAATGAAGAGTTTGAATATTAATTATTGGTTCTAATCACCTATTCAAAGAAGCACTTATTAATGAATGAAAATTCTATAATTTTTATTCTTTAAAAAAAAGTTAAAACTTCATTCCAATGCAAACAAATTAAATCCTTGAAAAATTATTCTGAGATTGCCCTTTGAAAAATGAATACATGATTTGTTTTATAATAAATATAATAATAATAATAATGTTATAGGGACAATATAATAATAATAATGTTGTTGAAAAAGAATTCAATAAATTCCAATATTTTAGCACTACAGATGTCACCTTCCATACTAACAGTTGTTATCTTCTAGTGTTTATATAGTATTTGTTAGTCAAAAATGAGTGTCCCTAACTCATGATTATAATTCAACATTTTATATATCATAAATCACTAAATAGGTCCTACTTCTTTAAATTATTTTTGCTGTAGGTGGCTTTTTTTTTTTAATCAATCATAATATTTTTGTACTAATTTATACATCAATTGAGATTAAATTTTCTCTTTAGGTGATTAGGCATGCCAAACATTTTATGTTAATAAGAGGGTAGAACATATTAGAAACAAGAAAAGGCTAATTACTCTTCACTATCAACTGATTTACAGGATTCATAATTATACTATAGATCTGAGCATTTCATTCCTTAATGAAATTATTCACATAATAGCAGATTCAGATAATGCTCCTTAGGATGTCACATTTGGGATAACTGTTTTGACTGTTCACTTCCAGATAAAGATCTTGTCATTAATTTTAATATTTTTTGGAAACTAAAAAATTTATATATCCTTTCCGATCCTTCCATTTTCAAAGAAATCTTAGCTATCAAAAATAGAATAAAGAAATTTGAATTCTACTTCAATGTCTATCATTTCACTGTCTTTATACACACACAAAATATATATATATATATATATATATATATATATATATATATATATATAAAGAAAATATAGTGATTGATGAAAAAGACATGATTTAAATTAATATTTACGAGAATTCTTTTATTATTATTGTTATCATTATATTTGAAATATGAAATGTGGACATGTTAACTATGATTTCAATTCAAAAGACTAAGTAATGAGTTGATATTTACTTTATTCTGTGTAAACGCTTATTTATTGCCATTCATGATATTAATATTACAAATTTAGAAGCCAATACAAAATACAAGCATTAGGATTTAGGAATGATATGGTGGGAATCTTTCTCTTAATCATTGTAGCACCATTTTGTCTCTACTTTCTCAGTTTCAGTGGTTCGCAACTTCAAGTAGAAAAATACATGTAGTCTGTTCATATATAATTTAGTTATATCCTTAGAATTCTAATTGTAATAGAACTTGCAAATTCTAATACCAATAAAACACATAATTCTTTGATCTAATTTAGTTATTTATCTGCTTTATAAAATATTTAACATATTTTAAATTATATTTATTGTATTAAAATTAAATATCATTCTCTTAATTTTTGTTCGTAATTAATTTTAAAATAATAATAATAACAATAATTTAGAGTTCATATCTTATTGCCTTTATTATTGGAAAAGTACAAGAATTAATTGAATGAGAAATTGATCTCTTTAATTGTTTCTTAATATCCTTTTAATTGTTTTGTATTCATTTAATTGGCCTTTTATGATTGAATTAATATTTTATGGCCAAAATTATCCCATTTGATCATTATATAAAAAGATATTGTTCACTCTTCAAAGAAATAACAATAACAAAAAAAAAAAAAAAAGGAGTGTTCTCTAATATTCAAATGTTCTTCTTTAGTAATAAAGTCAAGCACAATTTTAATTTATTGAGAAGTAACTTCGTAGTGCTCATAGTTACTTGATTATCATTGTATCTTGGGAGACAGATGTCAACAATCCTCTAGTGTCGATGGTGAGAGATGAATATATGTTAAAGAAACTATGTGTAATGCAGGTCTTGATTTGCATTTTTATTTTCTATTATATCAGCTCATCTCCTCGACTTGTCTTTTTGGTATGGAGAACATTTGGTCACCTCGACTCATCTCTTTAGTATCGAGGACTTCTGCTCGCCTTGTTTCCTTGCCTCGTTTTTCTAGTATCAAGGTTGTCTACTCATCTCGTCTCCTCAATTTGTTAATTCAAGTTCCTCAATTCATCAATTTATTTAACAATCTTAAAACATATTCGACACCTATATTTATTTTGAATTTTTTAACTTAAGTTTTTACATTTTCTAAGAGGATGTTATTTAGATAGTGAAATTATTTTACATTTTGAGAAAAATAATAATTTTCTTTGTTGTTTTAAATATGACAACCCTTTGTTGTATCAATTATGATTCTTGTAAACCATGAAGAGAAATTGGAGAAATTCAATGTTTTGAATTCAAAACATAGCAGCAAAATATGATGTTTTATCTAACTGCACTGAATCTTATGGGATTCTTGATTAAGGATCCTCCAAAGATAAAAGAGGATGAAGAAAATGACCAAGTAATCAATGCAATTGATGCTTTGAAGGATTCTGAATTCTTATGTCGAAACTATTGATATCTAAAATAGAGCCAACAATCAAAGCAATAGTTTAACAGATTCACTGTACAATGTGTATAGTGGACAGAAAATGACTAAGGAGTTATGAAAATCATTAGACCAAAAATATAAGATTGAAGATGTTGGGTCTAAGAAATTTGTAGTGGCTTACTTCCTAGATGATAAGATGGTGATTCCAAAATAGTGATGAATCAAGGATAAGAGATCTAAGTGATCTTATATGAGATTCATGCCTCTCCCTTGCTCGAGAGAATTTTGCCTTAAAGAAAGGCCGAGCGATTTTTAAAGAGGTTATGGAATGAATTTCAATGCTCACGATTAGTGCAGCTATCATTCAAAAAATTGACTTTTGATTTTGAAAAATGATTTTAAGAGTCACCATCCTAATTTATTTTTAAATGAAAAAAATTAAGAAAAAATCCAATTGACTCTAATTCATTAATTTTCAATAAATTTACCTAAGGATAAAATTACTAGCCTCGAACCAGGTTGAGTTTGAGGACTAAATTTTTGGTTAAATAGTCTAAATTTGCCTCTTAAGTTTAATTTAATTTAAAAATTAGGGTCATGAATTGCGATTATAAATTAAAATGCATGAGCATAGTATGGTTATGAAGTGCATGAGGAAATTCAAGAAATAAACATCTACAAGCCAAGAAGAGTGTTCCCTCTAGTCCTTACGTATTCTAGGGGAACTACAAAATCGCTCCTTGACTCTAAAATAATTAAATCAATTAAATACACTAATTAATTGGAAAATAAAAGGGAAAATGTGATTGGTTAGGATATGCATTTGAGGTTTAGATTTAGATTCCAAACATGCATATGTACCCCTTTGAATGGGGATTAAAATCCACCTAATTCGTTCTATGATCAAGTGGAAGGGTTTAGGGATTGATTAGATTGATTAATTTGATTTGAGTTTATGAATAAGAGGAAAAGGCTGATACCTTGACTTTTGGCAAGCGAAAGGTTTTACCGGACCGAAATTCAGTTTTATTGGGATATGGTGATTAAATTGATTGAGAGATTAAATAATTAATTAAAACAATTAATTAACTAATTAATGTGATGAAATGGATGGATTGATTAATTAATTAATTAAATTGTATGAAGGGTGGATTAAAAAAAAAGATTAATTTGATTTTGAAAAAATTGATTAATTAATTAATTAATTAACTGAATGATTATTTTTAATTTAAAAAAAAATTTAGTTAATTAAAAAGATTAATTAATTGGTTAGAGTGAGATAATTAATTAATTAAAGAGTGGTTGGAGGGAGAAGAAGAGAGAAACTAGAGGATAGGTATTAACTCTAATTCAACGGGTGAAGAGAAATAAGAAATAAGCGAGTTATTTATAGGAAAAGTGGGTGATAGTAGTTTAAGGAATTGAAAAAGTGAAAAGACCAAAGGATAAGGCTGAAAAAATATTAAAAATTGGGTTAAAAGGGGCAAAATGGATATTTTAGCATAGAAAAAGGGACCACAGACGCAGATTCGCACAGAACCTGGTGCAGATCCTCGCCAGTGTTTGAGTGGATCTGCTCCATGCTGGTGTGGCTACTGACCAAGCACGGCGCAGATCCATACCAACTTGGCCGGGCTCCAGTGTGGCAAAATTTTTTTCTTTTTCAGAGATTGGTTGTTAGTTCGAAGTTTAGGAAATTTAGATGTCTATAGCAATGTAATTAAAGATTAAAAATTTTTCTTTAGAAGGCAGCACCCTAACCTGCTAACCGGCTAGCGAGACCACCGTACTAGCTCTGTGCAGTGCACTAAACTTAACAGGTGTTAGGCTGTAGTCGGATGATGAAGGTGCAAAATTGAGGGTTCACAGTAAGAAGCTATAAATACTCCCTCCAAAGGCCTTTAATGGTGTGCAACAACCTTCCAAGTAGCCAACTTCTTGAAAATTTAATACTTGAGACTTATTATTATTATTTTTTTTTTTTGTACTCATTGTGTTTGTTGTGAGAGATTTTATTACTCAAGGGTTGTGTGTTATCCTTGAAAAATACTTTTTGAGTTGGGAGTGAACCTAGTAAAACTCTTATTTAGGTTTGGGAGTGAGCCTTGGGAAAACACTTGGAAGGTTTAAGTGTGAGCCTTGCGAAAATACTTATAAAGTTTGGTGTAAGCCAAAAACACTAAGTTGGGAGTGAACTTAATAAAATCCATTTTAAAGAATAGATATAGTGAAAATACCTAATCAAAGTTGGAGAATGGATATAGCGTTCGTCATACCCTAACCATTATAAATCCTTGTATTCTTTCTCGTCTTCTTTAATCTTCATTATTTAAATTTTAATTTACCACCAATTCAACACCCTTTCTTAGTGCATAAAGGACAATATATGGTATCAGATCTTAGTCTCATAATTTGAAGCTTAAATAAAGGGACTAATTATCTCAAACCTCATTTTGATAGCATTGATTATGCTTATTGGAAGCATAGAATGGAGGTCTACCTTTATACTGATCTCATAAATGTATGGAATAGTGTATTTGAAGAATAGAAGCCTTCACCAAAAGCAATTGAAGGCGTCGAAGAGGTGATTCCAAGAAAAGATTGGGTTGATGCTCATTAAAAAGCTAATGGCAAGAAAAAGAGAGCCATGCCATTCTTCTTAGTTCCTTGTTTAGAGAAGAGTGTGTTTGAGTTCAACATTGCAGAAGCATTTGGAAGACCTTAGAGAATTACCATGAAGGCACCCAACAAGTTAAGTCAAAGAATGTGCAAATGTTAATACATGAGTATAGGCCCTTCAGGATCAAACCAAATGAGAATGTAACCAACATGACAAACTGGCTAATTGGCATTGTCATAAGCTTGAAAAAGTTTGGAAAGGCCTACTCTTTAGAAGATGTCAACAATAAAATCCTTAGAGCTCTTCTAAAGAAATTGAAGCCAAGCAAGCTTTAATTGAAGAAGCCAATAATCTAAGCAAGCTTCCAATAGATGTTCTCATTTGTCAGATATTTACTCATGAAATGACCTTAGGGAAGGAAGAGATCCAAGGTGAGAACAAGAAATCAATTTCTCTCAAATGCTCTACATAATAACTAATTAATAGTGAAAGTCAATCAAGTGACTTCAATGAGAGTGATGATGAAGAAGAATTGGCTATGCTCTTAAGAAAAGTGAAAGAGATCATCAAGAACAAGAAGAAAGAGAAGAGGTCATTTAGAAAGCCTTCCTTTAACTCCAACTCAAGCAAAAAAAAAGAAAAAAAAAAGTAGCTTGCTATAAGTGTGGCAAGTTAGGCCACATTAAAATAGAGTGTCCAAAATTAAAATAGAGTGTCCCGAGAACAACAAGAAGAAGAAGTGGGACAAGAAGAAAAGAAAGGTTTCAAGACTACATAGGATGAAGACTCTTCCAAAAATGAAGAAGAAGATGAAGTTGCAAATCAATGCTTCATGGCTTTGGAAGACTCTTCAAATGATGTGTTCTTTATTTCTCATTCTTGTGATGACATTAATGATTATGTTGATGATGATGTGGTTGATAATGAGCTTATAGAGCTATGGCCTTAAAATGTGAAAAATATTTTTCGAAAATGAAATTTTACAAAGAAAATATTCTTAATGTGAAAAATATTTTTCAAAAATGAAATCTTACAAAGAAAAATATTCTTGAGGAGAACTTTAAAGATCTTGAGAAACTAGTTTTAAGTTTAAAAACTTCAAATGTTAATCTCAAAAATTCTTTAAATAAAGCTTCTTCAAAACCTCTTTATTTGAATCTTTGCAAAAAGAGAATGATTTTTTGAAATTAGAGGTTAAATTATTAAGAACTTTTATTTTTAAATTTCATAAAAGAAAGAAAGCTTTGGATACACTAATTGTATATCAAAGACTTCTATTTCTAAATTTCACACAGGAAAGAAAGCTTTGGATACACTAATTCTATCTCAAAGATCACCTCTTGTGAGGTATGGTATTGGTTTTAATGATTCATCAACTTTCATATCCTCCCTTCCATCATTCATCAAAGCCTCTATTCCTCAAACTTCTAGTCTAAAGGTAGTCAATAAGGAGGCTAAAGCACATAGAAAACCTTCCAACCCTAAAAGGATTGTGAAAGGATTGTGAAAGTCTCATAAGGCGTAAGAGCTAAGCCTCAAAAAACTAATCATGCATTCATTTATCAAAAGAGACATGTTCAAAAATACCCACAATCAAAACATCACACATACTCTTGTTTGCACTCACATAACCATATTGTGAAGAGGCACTCATCTCATGCCAACGTAGCAAAAAAGAAGAAGACTTATAATTTTAAGCTTCAATGCAATTATTACATGAAATTTTGGCATATTAATGCATTTTGTTATATAAGGAAGGCTCATCTAAAACTTGAGAATCCTTCTAAAACTAACTCCCAAAGTCCTAAGTATGCTTGAGTACCTAAGTAGAGATAAATTTCTTTTCTTATATGTGTATCTTAAATCCACTATAAACCAGAACAAATGGCATATAGATAGTGGATGCTTAAAACATATGACCAGAAATGCAAGTCTTTTCATTTATTTAAAGAAAAAGCTTGGTGGAAATGTCACATTTAGAAACAAAGTCAAAGGTAAGATAATTGGTATTAGTGCTATTTGTAAGGATTATTGTTCCTTAATTGAGGATGTCTACTTAGTTGATGGTTTGAAATATAATTTGTTAAGTATAAGTCAATTATGTGATAAAGGTAATAAAGTCACATTTGACTCTAAGACATGCCTTGTTACTACTTTGGTTGATGACAAAGTACTATTCAAGGGTAAGTACCTGCATAACTAACTATCTAACTAAAACATTAAGTGTCTTATGTCTATTAGCGATGAATCTTGGCTTTGGCATAGAAGGCTTGGACATGCAAATATGAAGCTCCTTCATAATCTAATTAAAGATGAGCTTGTAAATGATTTACCAAAGATCAAATTTACAAAAGACAGGACATATAGACCTTGCCAAATTGAGAAACAACACAAGTCATCCTTCAAATTCAAAAATGTTGTAAGTACTTTTAGACCCCTTCAACTTATTCATATGGATTTGTTTGGACCCAGTAGGATTGCTAGTTTGGGTGGAAAGCATTATGTATATGTGTTAGTTGATGATTACTCTAGATTTACTTAGTTTAGTTTTTTAACTCAAAAGAGTAATGCTTTTGATGGTTTTAAAAGTTTTGCAAAATGTATTCAAAATGAAAAAAGCTATTTTATTTCAAAAATTAGAAGTGATCATGGAAAGGAATTTGAAAATGAATATTTTGAAAAATTTTGTGTAAAGCACGGTATTTCTCATAACTTTTCAGCTCCTAGAATACCACAAAAAAATGGTGCTATAGATAGAAAAATAAAACCTTAGTGGAGATGGTTAGAACTATGCTCAGTGAGTATGCCCTTACCACATACTTTTAGGCACAAGCCATCAACACTTCATGTTATATTACAAATAGAGTTTTAAAGACTTATTTTAAATAAAACCTCTTATGAGTTATGGAATGAAAGAAAACCCAAGATTTCATATTTTAGAGTATTTGTTTAAAAGTGCTACATATTGAACACCAAGGACAACCTTGGGAAATTTGCATCCAAAACGGATGAAGGCATATTTTTGGATTATTCCACATCTAATAAAGCCTATAGGGTCTCCAATAAAAAGTCTTTAGTTGTTGAAGAACCAATAAATGTTGTATTTGATGAATCAAGCAAGCTTGACCTTGGAAAAAGTACTTTTGTTGATGATCTTATAAGTGAGTTTAAGAGCTTGAAATTGATGATCACTAAAAGAAAGAGGAAGTGAATGAGGAGAATCAACAACAAGATCACCCTAAAAAAAAAAAACAAAAAAAAAAAACCACCACCACCAAGAACTTCCAAAAGAGTAGAAGTACCCCAAGAATCATCCTAAAGAGCTTATTATTGGTGACACATCAAAAGGTGTAAGTAGTCGATCTCATTTTAGGGCCTTAGATAATAATCTTGCATTTATCTCTCAAATTGAGCTAAGAACCTTTGATGAGGCTCTTAATGATGAGTATTCGATGATTATTATGCAAAAGAAACTCAACTAATTTGAGAGAAATAAAGTTTGGTAACTTGTTTCTAAACCTAAGGATCATCCAATTATTTGATGTAAAGGGGTGTTCAGAAATAAGTTAGATGAGCATGATTCCATCACTAGAAACAAGGCTAGATTAGTTGCCAAATGGTACAACCAAGAGGAAGACATTAATTATGATAGAGCCTTTGCTCCAGTAGCAAGATTAGAGGGCCATTAGAATTCTTTTTGCATATGCAAATTTTAAACTTTTTAAATGGATATTAAAAGTACATTTTTAAATGGTTTTATAGAAGAAAAAGTTTACGTTAAGGAACTACCCAGTTTTGAACATCATGAGTTTTTAAAATCATATTTATAAATTAACTAAAACCTTGTGTGGATTGAAACAAACCCCCTAGAGATTAAATGAAAAGCCTAGTACATTTCTTTCGAAAAATGATTTTACAAAAGGCAAAGTTGACACTATACTATTTATTAAAAAGTATAATATTATATACTAATTGTTTAAATTTATGTTGATAATATTATTTTTAGTGCTACTAATGAACATCTTTGTTAGGATTTTACTAAGTATATGACTAGGTAATTTGAGATGAGTATGATAGGTGAACTCAAGTTTTTTCTTGGTCTACAAATCAAGCAATGCAAGGATAGCATTTTCTTAAACCAATCCAAGTACACAAAAGAACTTTTAAAGAAGTTTGGCATAGATGGTTACAAGAGTAGCAAGATACCCATAAGTACATCAACTAAACTTGACAAAGATGAAAAGGCTAAGCCTATAGACGAGAAGAAATATAGAGGTACAATCTTATGGCCTCTAGACCCGATATTATACATAGTATATGCTTGTATACTAGATATCAATCTTTTACTAAAGAATCTCATTTTCATGCATTAAAAGTATTTGAAATATTTGTATGGCACATTGCATTTAGACTTGTGGTATTTTAGGGACATAGCAGTTAACATTGTTAGTTTTTTTAATGCAGATTATACTAGTAGTTTGTTAGATAGAAAGAGCATTGTTGAAACTTTTCAATTCATTGGTGACTGTCTAGTTTCTTGGTTTAGTAAAAAATAAATTTTGGTTATCTTATCCACCACTGAAGCAAAATATGTGGCAGTGGGTTGTTGTTGCACTCAAGTATTTTGAATGAAACTATTACTCAAGGACTATGGTTAAGTAATTGATCACATTCTCATCAAATGTGATAATACAAATACCATAAATCTTTCCAAAAATCTCATCAAACATTCTAGAAATAAGCATATAGACATTAGGCATCATTTTCTATAAGATGTGCAAGTTGGTGATGTTATATTAGAATTAATTGATACAATAAACCAATTAGTTGATATTCTCATAAAGCCCCTCAATGAAGAAAAATTGAATTTCACTAAAAGGGAACTTGGCATGCTTGATGGGAGCTCTTTGTCTTAAAATATTTTTGCAAAAATCTTTGTGCTTATTTACTTGCATTTTATGCATTCTTAATTGATTTGATTGATTGTATATATGAATGCAAATGTTTGATGCCTTAATTGATTAGTATTGTCTTATGTTCGCGTTTGATGTATGATTAACTCATACACATGTGAATTTCTGATACTCATATGTCTAAGTCAGTCATCCACACCAATTTTGATCATGTAATTATGTGCCAAATGCATTGCATAAGCATTTCAATTATTTTCACTTGAATTTTATGCGAAACCTCTAAATTGCGATCGCAATTCGGTTTTAGTGAATGTGAAATTTATAAATTTTTATCATTGACTGAGTATTGTAGATTGCAGTCGTGAATCATGTATAGCGAACAAGAAATGCTAAAAATTCAAATTTCGCAATCGCAACATTTTTCACGAATGTGATTTACATCTAACTCAGAAAAATGTAACTGTTGTAAAATGGTTAAAATTTTAAATTTTCACATTAAGTTCATTTTGACCATTTTTTCATCTATTTATACCCTTTAAACACCCAAAAGGTATTTTCCACTCATTCTCAACTCTGTAAAGAAATTTTCACTCACTTTTTGTGATTTTTCATTCTCTCTCTCTTATTCTCTTAATTTCTTCTTGTTTCATTACTTTTATTTCCTTCTTTCATCACTATAATGGCCCCTAAGACTAAATCCACTAAGGATTGTAAGGGAAAGGCACCCCAAACCTCTCAATTTCCTCAACTGTCTCCTTTTAATCTTATGAAGAGTGTTACAAAAGAAGAAAAATAAAATTAGGTCAAGTTGCAAGACAAAATTGTCATTGCAAATAAGATTCCAAATATCATCAGCTTAAAGACTTTATGAATTAAAGGAGACATTTTATGCTACTTAGATGCATTACAATAGAAGAATTTTATTTTCCTTCAAAAAGATGGTTATGAAGAACTCACCAATGAATTCTTAGCTACCTTGGTGTTGGAGAAAAAATTTTCTTCTTAATATGGACATTATGAGATTTGGTTTAGATTCTTTAAGCAAGAATATGGCTTAAAGTTGGAGTAAGTGGCAGACATTTTTGGTTTTCAAAAGGAAAGAGCCTTCAATTTCACTGAGTTGGACATGAGTTACAGTGATTTTTGGAGAGAGCTCTCCATTGAAACAAGGTATGATCTCAAATATGCTCTTATCAAACTCTTACCTTTGGGACTGTCCACTAGATCATCATCTTTTCAATTAATGGAAGGGGTGGCGAGAATGAAAGGGTCATTCAAAAGGACTTATTTTTCACGTATGGGATGATAAAACGTGTGAAAATCTAAACTACCAAATTCCTAATTGATCAATTTGTCCACCTAGCCAAAACTCCCAAAAGCACCATTCTTCTTCTCTCTCACACTACCTTAATTACCAAACATGTTGGAGTCCTAACTCCCCAAAACAAAGCCATTCTTCAATCTTGCTACAAGGCCAGTTCTAATATGTTGACTTGGAGTACATAGTTCATTCAAAATGCATAAGAGAGAAAGACAATGTATTCGAGTATATTTTGGTGAAGTTGGCATCCAAGAAAAATCCACAGAGACCAAGGGTAAAGATGCCAAATCGAAATGACCAACAAGTTGAAATAAGAGAACAAAGAGAACAAGGCACTCAATCATCCTCTCAAGCTTCCATGGATAAAATTGACAAAATATTTGACAAGATCATAAAAAAGCTTTCCCTTTTAGTTGATGTCCATAGTGACATCATTGAAATGCAACAAAAAATGTGAATCGAGTCTTGTCACTTGGAGGATTAGGAAGAAAGAGAAGAAGAGGAAGAGGAAGAATCTTAATTTGAGCATTAGGATACTCCATTTTCTTTTTATTTATTTTTTTTCTTTTTCTGATTTCCATCTTTTTCATGCATTCATTTTTTTTTTTTGGGCACTCATTTGACAATGATCAAACATGTATCTATCTTTTAAATGAATGCAATTTCTCCTTCTTTTCTTGTTTTACTTTAATTTTTCTTGTCTATTTTATTATTTTTTTATTATATTCGATTCTCCAACCCCTTTTTTCTATTTTGACATAGGGGGAGAAATAATTGAATTGAACCAATTGAAAAAATGTAAGAACTTATAACTTATAAAGGGGGAGAATGAGAATTTAATAAGCATTGGTTGAGGGGGAGGTTATATGTTCAATTTTTTAAAATTGGATGGAACTTATTGGATTGGACTTTTTAAGACATATGACATTTAATGGCACTTAATTTCCCTTCAAATTCAATTGGATTGTCAAAATTAAAAAGGGAAAATTTGTTGACCTAAATTAGGTTCCCAATTTCACAATTTAGTTAATCTCTTTGATCTTGACAATCAAATTGAATGTTACTAATACTTGTATTAAGTATGTATTTGCAGGCAAAGAAATTAGAAATGGTTGAAAACTCAAGAAACTTACAAAACTTACAAATTTTCTAAGTATTAGACTGGATAGGAACTTCCTAAGTATAGGATTGGACTTATAAGTTGTGAGCACAACACCATCATCATGCCCGCCAACAATGAGTCACAATTGTTATAGAGATCATCACGACTGCGAATTAATTTAAGATTAAAAGTTTGAAAATTCAAAAAGGCACAAAGAAGTTCATGGTCTCCATCATGATCGCCATTCTAAGCACAAAAAGCACTTTGAGACCGTGACATTCATATGGTAGGAAATCATCCCAATTGATATATGATAATCTAACGAATTTCTGCCACGTATCACTAGTTGTTTGAGGCATTTAAAGATTATGACCGCTACATAAAAGTCTCGACCAAGAAATGAATATATACACACACACATTACAATTCAACTATGACAGTGCATTAAATGCAGATTTTCTAGCTATTGGGAAGAGATTTGGCCATGACCCTATTTGTAATGGGTTTGTAGTGGTGGGAAGCTATAAATACTCCATCAAAAGACCTTAAACGGTGTGGAACAACCTTCTAAGTGGTCAAACTATTGAAAATTTAATACTTAAGCCTTGTTCATTTATTTTGTACTCTTTGTGTTTGTTATAAAAGCTTTTATTGCTTAAAAGTTGTATGTTAGCCTTGGGAAAACACTTATTAGGTTAGGAGTGAGTCTTGGGAAAATACTTTTAAAATTTAAGTGTGAGTCTTGGGAAAATATTTGTAAGGTTTGAATGTGAACTAAAAACACTAAGTTGGGAATGAACTCATCTCCTCAACTTGTCTTTCTAGTGTCGAAGTTTTCTGCTCGCCTCATCTTCTTGACTTATCTCTCTAGTGTCAAGGTTGTCTGCTCATCCTATCTCCTCGACTCATCAAGACTGTCTACTCATCTCATCTCCTTGACTAATCATTTATTTAATATTTATATTGCAATTTTTCATTCTAAATGAATAGTAAAAAAGTAATATTTTATATTAGTAATGTAATATTTTATATCAATAATCTATGTCTTAATATAAAACACAAATCACATGCATCGCACCTACTGAAAAAACTAGTATTGAATAAACCTCTTTTAAGTATATAATTTTATCGTTTGGATTACTATAAAAAATAAAATAAACGAATACATTAATTAAAAATAAATGAAATGGAATGGAATAAGGCATAATAGGTGCATTTGTCTTTATCAAATCTAATGAGAAAAATCGGATCTCTTTTTTTTATTATTTATTATTATTAATTAAGTTCGTGATATATTTATAATTTTATAATTCTGTAAATGGTTCTAATGAATATCTATTACCTAAAATATATTGATGCTACATTGTCTAATTAGGCTTGCAACATGAGTGAATTTTAAAAATATTATTTTTTATATTAAATCTTTAATATATAATATTAAACAAGTATCTCTACGCATTACATATATAAAAATGGAAGTCTTAAACTTATAATGAAATTACTAATAAATTAATATATATATATATATATATATATATATATATATATATATATATGAAAATTATTGTGATATTTGCAAGTGAAAATGGTACCATTTAATTTTATATTCTATCCTTTGAGTACATTTAGAATTTGTACTTTGCAAAAGAAGAGAAAAGGATATCTTATTATTTAGTCCGTGAACCAAAGCAATACATTGAGATTCTACCATCTACTCAATGCACCATTCCAATATGTATATGTATGTTGGTGGATCCACCAACACCATGCAAATCCTAGTGGGAATCCATTAATATGAATGCCTACAAACTTCACTTCATCTAGTCAGTAAAACAGTAATCAAGTGCCTTTACAACAAATATTAGAATTAACAATAATTTTTTTTATATTTTTGAAAATATAAACATTATTATTATAAACTTATAGTAATAAAATAAATTGCCATACTATACCGCTAAAAATTTGAGGTTGTAAGTTTTTTACAACAAAAAATTATCAATAGCAAATATATATATATATATATATATATATATATATATATATATATATTCTCTAATACTTAAAAAATATATTTATTTGGATATTAGCATCTGACAATCACTTCTTATATTACTGCAGTATATTGACATTTTAACTACAACATTTTATATTGTTAACTTTTATTTTATTTTTAAACAAAATAATCTATTTTATTTGCAAAAAAGAAATAATTTTTTATGAAAAATAAGAATTTTATTTATATTTTTTTGTAAATTAAATTATTTTTTCATAATTCTTTTTAGTTACAAAAAAACTTTTAATTTTACGAAAATTTGACTTATTTTTTGCAAAATAACAATTTTACGAAAAAGAAAATATTTTTGTAATTATAAAAAAATGGCTTTCTTACAAAAAATTATAACCTTATATTTTTTCGTAAATTAAACTTTTTTTTTATATTAAGTTTATTGATATATAAATTTATAAGACTATATTAATCATCCTAACATTTCTCATTTTTAATTAGTGAAATATAATAGTAGGTTAGTTTAATTATAATACTTTATATATTTTAATTATATTTATTATTTATAACTATCATATTGGCCGTAAAAAATAAAATTTTATACTTTATTTTAAAATAAAATAATATAAAAATTTGCCTATATGATACTTTTTATCAAAAAAATTGTGATTTTTTAAAAAGAGTAATATTTTTTTATAATTATAAAATTATTTTTCTCATAAAATTATTGTTTTATATAAAATAAATCATATTAAAAAATAAATTATATTTTCGTAAAGTTAGAACTTTTTTCGCAATTAAATAAAATTGTGAAAAAATAGTTTAATTTACGAAAAAATATAAATAAAATTATGATTTTTTGTAAAAAAGAAAAACTATTTTTTTGTAACAAAATAGATTACTTTATTTAAAAACAAAGTACTCATAGAAAATACCTATTGTATTATATTAGACCATCTCTAGCCATAAAATCTAAAATGCAGTAACTTTTATACTACAATGTAGTAACTATAGTAAATTTATCTCTAACTATCAATTTCATTTTTAATACCAAAAAGAATATCCTATCTATATTCCCTTATATCTATCATTTTATATTCCTTTTTATTATTTCTAAATATTTTGTTATTTCACATATTATGCCCAAATCTATTTATTTTCATATTACAAAAAATAAAAGCTTTTAACAGCAAAATTGACTTATTGGATTTTTTTGATGCTAATTTTATTATTTAGTATAATTTATATTGGAACTTCAAACACTGACAGTTTTTTTTTTCTTTTTGAAAATTTCTAATATACAAACAAACAAAATGTTATATGTCAGATATCAAGGATGTAATGAAGTAATCCTAATAAATCTATTAATGGCTACAAATTCACTTAAAACCCAATAATTAAATATTTATTCTGTAGTACAATTAATAAATTAGTAATTTAAATGCTGACAATAAAAATGATGAATCAAAAGTTAAAAAAAAAAATTGAAAAAATGAAAGGCTACAAAACAAACTTTATCTTGGTACTTTTATACAGTGTGTGTCTTGAGTCCCATGCTTGGTGCTAAAGGAAAGAAATGTCCTTTTTTAACTTTATCTTGAACAGTAGGTCATCAACATGTCCTTCTGGTGTTATCTATTGCAATGAATAAAGATACACCTCCTACTATTCATTATAGACTGGTAATCTTTTATATATATATATATATATATATATATATAAAATAAGGGGAATTGGTCTTACTTTGACAATGAGTGGTATGGGTCGAGATAAGAAATCTGGGATGAGATGTTTATATCCTTAGATATGTTCCACATCGCATTTATAGCGAGAGAACCATTCTTTCAACCTTAATAATTATGTACAAACAAGAATCTTGTTATTGAATTGTAACATCTTTGAAAAAGACGAACAATCCATGACGACGGTAAAATAGTGTCCAATTAAATGGAATTCAAATTTTTTTATTCCATTCTTTATATATATATATATATATATATATAAAGGCCAATATGATTAGTTTTGAATCCTCTATTTTCATCTATTTTTTTTATCTCTCTTTTAATTATGAGTTATATTTCTCTATATCCAAACGCTAAGCATTTGATTAAGTGATAAAATTTCACGTATCAATGTAAATAAATAGAATTTTTCGAAATCGAATCCTATTAATATTTAAGAGAGATTTAATTCATTTGAATTTAACATGTGTTACTCGAGTAACATACAATTTTTCTTCTACTGACTTACTATTAATCTTACTTGAGTATAACATGTAATAACAATAATTAAAAAAAATAGACATTAATAAATTTTAATTTAACAATATCAATTTATTTTTTTTTTGGAATTATGAAATTAATTAAACATGATAGAAATAAACAGGAAAATGAAAAAGAAGTTAAAGCTGGACATTTGAGAGTGAGTGCTATATAGCTCTAACTGAACTAGCAGCAAAATTGGACAAAAAGAAAAGAAAAGAATCAGACATTGTGTAGCCCATGAGTACAAAGGGCATAATTAAGGCAAAGAAAAATAAATAAATGATTGTGGGGGCAAGCAATTAGGAGTCTTCTTTCTTTATTTGGAGTCTTCTTTCTTTATTTCTACTTTTTTTTGTTTAACTTTTATTTAATTTAATTTGTATTTTTTTGTAGGTGGTCAAAGTCATAGTGGTCTATCATCATTGGGATCTCAACTACTTCCACAAACTTTGAAACATTGTCCCCATAACCCTGTTTATTTTGTTGAGCAATCTAATTCCTAATTATAGTTTTTTCACAAACACACACAATGCTACAAAAAGTTTCCAAATTTTTATGCTAATTAAACATGACCCTTAAAGTTTTTGCATTTCATGTGTGTAAAATCTTACTGGCTTCGTTTTAAAATATTTATCTTTTTAGAAAAGATTTTTTATTTAAATTTATTCACCATTTTAAAATTAAAAAAATGTACTTATTTTTTTTCAACAATTTATTATATGCAATTCTCATGTTCTTTAAATATTGTTACATAATATATACATGTAATTCATCTTAAACATTGACAATGGTTATGTGATGATAATATAGTGAGACTCTTGCTCATTCTCTAATTCTTGAATAAATATTAATTAATAGGAATTTTGACCTTGCATGTACAGTTATTTTCATTAAAAATATTTATTTTCACTAATTTATCTCATATGCTATATATTGTATCTATGGATACTCTCTAATATAGAATTTTTTGCATTAATCAATAAGTTTTTTTTGGAAAATTAAGTCATGTATAAACAGCTTTCGATACTAATTTTTACTAAAAGGATACTGAATTCTATACTAATATATATTTTTGGCAGTTATTTATTATTATTATTATTAATTCTAATTTATACCATATATTATAAATTATTTGCTTTCATTTATAAGTTATTTTTATATATTTAAACTATATATAAACAGTATGCGATACTAATCTTTTACCAAAAGGAGACTCAATTTTATATTAATACATATTAATATATACTGTTTGTTGATATTTGTTACTTTTATTATTATCATTATTATATAAGATATTAGTATTTCTAATTTATACAATATGATATAAACTATTTGCTATAATTCATGAACTATTTTATGAAATTAAGCTATGTATAGACAGTGTTAGAATTTGATTTTTTACTAAAGTGATACTGAATTTTATACAATTGTATATTGTTTGCTCTTATTTATTACTTTTTTTATTATTATTATTATTTTTATATATAAGATATTACATTGTGAATTTTATACATATATGTTGTTTTATGCTA
Source organism: Reutealis trisperma (assembly GCA_947687605.1). NCBI lineage: Eukaryota > Viridiplantae > Streptophyta > Magnoliopsida > Malpighiales > Euphorbiaceae > Reutealis > Reutealis trisperma. Next base: position 189,468 of record CANTUT010000580.1, read on the forward strand.
TAATGAACAAACTAGCAACAAACAACAAACACATACCAATTGTAGGGTGATGTCAAAGATTTAACTAGCATACAAATTTGATATATACATAAAAAGTATATCAAAATAGTTGCAATAATAATAGAAAAATTCATAATTGTTATTTGTTGTAATTTGTTTCACATTTTTGTAATTGTAAATCATATTGTATATAATTTTTTCTTGCAATTTATAATGAAATGAATTAACTAAAAGTCTCAATAATAATAAAAAAAAATTGACTATTGTAAATCAATTTTTTTGGTAGATTTTTGCATTTCTTTTGTTCGATCCAACTTGTACACATTTCCCACACTTATATTGAGTTTTAGTCTCCTATTGCTCATTCTGCAATTCTTGAAGAGTTATTAATGATTTCAATAATTTAATACTTGTAATATAGGAACAGAAATTGATAATGAAAAATTAATAAAAACCAAAGAAAAGTAAAAAAGTCACAAAAAAGAAAATTAATAATTAAGAAAACTAAAAAAGAAAATCGTAATTAATAAAAACGAAAGAAAAGTAAAAAAAGTCACAAAAAAGAAAATTAATAATTAAGAAAACTAAAAAAGAAAATCGTAATTAATTTTCAAATATTAATCCTTTCTTTTTTTTTTTCTTATAACTTGAAAAGAAGCAAAGACATTTTCAAATATTACCATTAATTCCATTCCATACTCAAAATGAATATATATTTCCATATTACATAAATACAAGTCCATTAACGGTGCTTTGAATAGAAAAGCTAGTCTTATTAAATTAATATTATATATAAACAGTATTGGATACTTATTATATATTTAAAAAATACTGAATTTTATAGTAATATATACTGTTTGTTATATCTTTTTATTTTTATTCAAAATTCACGACTTATATAAATAATAATAAATACTAATTATATTATAAAAGTATACCAAATTTTATTAATGTATTCCATAAATTAAATACTAAACAATATTAGATTGATACTTATTATTTATAAGAAGTATATTTTTTTTTTTACTTAATATATACTATTTGCTATATTTTTTATCTTTTTTTCAAAATTTATAGCTTGTATAAATAATAATAGATACTAATTATATTGTATAAATATATTAAATTTGTATTAGATACTAATTATTTGTGAAAAGTATACTATTTTTTTTGTTTAATATAAACTGTCTACTGTAATATTTTATTCACTTATTTTGAAAATTTTTGAAATCTCAAGTAAAATATAAATTTAAAAATATTTGATTTTATAAATATAAATTTAATTTTTATACGAAACAAATGATATTATACAAATTTATGCAAAATCTAAATTTATACAAATTTATGCAAAATCTAATATATAAATTTAGATAAATTATATAGCTTTCAATCTAAATTTAATAGTTAATTTATTTTGAATTTTCATAAATAAAATTTTCTTTCCTCTTTTTTTTTTTTTTTTTTTTTTACTAATAAAAACTAAGCTTGTATTTCATTTTCCTGACAAGATATCAACAATGGTAAAAGACCAATTTAATTTCACTATCCAGTCTATCAAGTTTTACTTTTGTTCAAGATAACAAAAACTCTCCTTTTTATAGCCAGTTCGAAATTAATGAATTCCACAAAAAACTGTAAAATTCATTTGCAATTCCAAATTTTTATATTTGCAATGAAAGAAACATCCATTATAATTATATTGAATTGGTTATAATTAAAACCAAATTCTAACAAAATTAGTAAAATAAGTAAAATTTGCAAATGAATTCTAAAAATTGACACAGATAAATTTTATTGACCAAAATATTTTTACAACATAACTTTATTGTTCTCTTCACTCTCCTTTTCATTTCACAAACAGTCAAACACGATACAACTCTTTCACTCTACTAATTTTGTTTTTCCCCCTACTCTCATACTCTTTTCTCCTCACTTTTCTAGAGCAGCTAACTCCAAGACTATTAAACAAAGAAATCCAACATCAAGAAATTTAAAGCAACAAGATTAACCTTTTTTTTCTTTTTTAATCATATTTCCATCGTTCGCTTGGTGGTGAATTGATTATCTAGAATTGGATAATCAATCTTATCTATATATTTTTCTTTTGAGTTTTTATAAAGGTAATCTACGAAACAAGGTGAATGAATATCTAATTTTAAATTTGTTCCAAACACAATCAAATGGAATTCAATTGAATTCCACATTCTAAGTTATATATATCCTTCCAAACATGAGAATTCATTTACAAATGAAATGAATTCCACAACTTAAGTTGATTTATTATAAACTTAGCCTTCGTTTTCTTGTGAAAAACAAAGAAAGGGTACAATTTTTCCCTTTTTTTTATTCAGCATAATATGCAGCTTCTGCTTCAAAAAGCATACATTCAGGAACATGAGCTAGTTTGTTACTGAAATCATAATTACGGGATATAATACATATGACTGGACTTTTTTATTCCTATCTACGCGTGTTTATATGGCGTACATGTTAGGAACATATCATGTAGAAATCACTTCTGCTATTTTCCCTTGTTTAAAAGGGTATATGGAAATAGATATATATACCTGCAACCTCTCATATTTTAGAGGCATCTGCTGTAACTCGGCTCAATGCAACAGCAGTCTTTGATCCGGACGGGCGACCTAAGTGCTTACTTATGAAATCCCCAGCAGATAGGAGCTTTGGCAGATCCACATTGGTTTTCACACCAAGCCCATTAAGCATGTAGACAACATCTTCAGTGGCTACATTGCCAGATGCGCCTTTAGCATATGGACATCCACCTAAACCAGCAACAGATGAGTCCACTGTGCTAATTCCCATCTGTAAAAACATAAAATAGAGTTGATAAGATTGATTGCATCTGCAATGGGAAATAAATAAAAATATTAATTTTTTGAAACTTGCACTGGACATGAGTATAGAGAATATGACCTCGGCTATAATTTATTCCATTCTGGAAAATTTCATGGTTAAATCATAGTTTTCACATTGAACTTAAGCTTTTGCACCAGAATATGCAAAATGTAGACTAATGCACAGTAAGCACACATATTGCAAGACATGGCTGCGCAATTAGATATAGTCCGTAGAAAAGCTGCCTATATATCATTCAGTTCCTAACCAGATTAAATAGTCAAAATCCCATCTGTACCTGGAGAGAAATTAAAATATTTGGAAGAGATTGCCCGTAAGTATCATGGAAGTGAACAGCAAGCTTCTCAACAGGAACAACAGCCATTACAGCTTCCAACATGGGGATAACAGTTCCTGTTTCAAACAAAAAGTGCAAGGGATGGAAACAAAGGAAAGGTTATTACAAGACCCAAATTGAAATAAGAACTAGCAGAAAAGGTGATTACAAGACCCAGAATGAAATAAGAACTAGCACAAGGTATCATTTGAAAAGGTTAAAAAGATTATACGCTCCTGAAAAAGGCAATTCAAATTGTCCTAGTCCAGAAAGATATATATCGTTCAGTCCCTCAGAAGCAATATTCTCAGTAATTGCTGTTAACAGCCAATTACAGGTACCAACATATATTGAAAAAGGAAAGCACAATATCTACGCAAACTAACTGCTATGGAAAAGTAGCAGGAAATGACACAAGTGTTGCCAGTAATGACCAGAAACAAAATTGAAAAATCAAGTACCAAAATGCATATTTTACAACCAAAATTCCAGAAAAAATTTCCTTCTGGAATTCAAAGATAATAGGCCTTCATCTAGGGTGACTTACAGCATGATGAAAGAGCTGAAACAGCAAGAGCATTGAGAAAATTTACAGACGAATAATGAAAGCATTAATAATACAAGTGCACGCGAGCGCTTGTGTGTGTGTCTAAGATTGTAACTTGAAACAAAACTCAGTTAAAACATTACCAGGTGTACCAACACCAATTGTATCTGCAAGGGAAATTTCAAAGCAACCCATGTCATAAAGTTCTTTTGCCACATATGCCACTTTTGAAGGAGAAATTGCTCCTTCCACAGGACACCCAATAACACACGATACGTACCTAAAAAGTATTAAAAAACGAATAAAGGAGTATATTCATATTTGTTTTCAGTGGAAGCATCAAAGTACAAGTATAGCTATAGAGAAAATGATGCTAGTGTGCTATAAAATAAAGAAGTCAGCAGTAAACGCATGGAAATAGATCAAACATGGGTCAAATAGTCTAGTAACCATACCAAATTATACAAAAGCAATATGTTGCAGATGTCCATGTTACATGTCTAAATTATCTTGACAACTTTAAACTTTGATGAGAAGATCAATGTTGAAAGTAGTAAAACATATATCAAGATTCACACTGTTTGAAAGCAAATGAATATGGAATTCAATTCATTTTATAAATGCATTTTGTATGTAAATTATTTCCACGATTGATATTTTCAATTTAAGATATAGAATTCATTTTCAATTCACAAACAAATCCTACTACAAAAATACTCAGTCAAACTATTATGACATTCATTTTCTTTGCTAAATTCATAGCAAGGCAACCAATGGGTGAAAAACTAAAAACTGAACAGTTGACCAAAATTTCTAATGTTCCAGATACTTGTATGATATCATCTGCATCTTGCAGATGAAGCAAAAGGTTTCAAGGTGGAGAGAGATAGAAAGTGAGAGACTTAAGGTACGAGGTAAAAGAAGACATACCCACGAACAGGAATTCCACGCTCTTTAGCAGCACAAGTGACAGCACGATAACGAACAAGACTGTCTTCGATACTACAATTGATGTTCGACTTTGAAAATGACTCAGAAGCTGACGCAAAAACTGCTACTTCCTTAGCACCAGCTGCAACAGCTGCTTCAAATCCCTAGCAAACAGTTTAGTAGACACAAGATTCCTATTAGACCGCAAGCATTGTTGCTTATTTTTGCATATGTACGAGTAACAGAGACACAAACTTTTATATTAGGAGTCAGAACAGGCAATCTAGAGCCCTCCAAACTTTGAACCACTTCCATCACATCTCTTGCATCTGCTAACTGTTGAGGGTCACCAAAAGGAGTCAGAGAGCAGGTGGGGGAGAGGAAAGCAAAATGAAAATATAATTCATGCAGGTATATATAATATACAGTTGAAGCAAGTTCATTAAGATCTAAGATCCAACTCAACAAACCCCATTGAACATACAATGGAAGAGTAGATACGAAAGTTTGATGTTTCTCAAAGATAACGATAACATCCAAACCATCTAATATTTGGGTAATCACAAATACAAAATCTAACAAATTTGACAAATAACATATCTAGAACTGTTTTTGAGGAAAGCATAGGGGTTGAGCACCATTGGATTCAAAACACAAAAACCAACTGAACAGATGCTATTCAGTTTTTTTGTAATTTGGTTCTGTTTGTTTTAACTGTTAGATAATTCAGTATTTTGATTCAGTTTTTCATGGCAAAAAAACTGAAATAACCGAACCAGACCAAATTATGTAAAAATATATTTTATATATTAAAATAATGTTAAACTATATATTTAGACATACACACATATATACATACATAACCTTTTTAAAAAATTTAGTTATTTCATTTTTGTTCAATTTTTAACCAAACCAACGATACTCAACCCAAGAGAGAATAAGAGAAGTATATGGGTTGAAGACAGAAGGAGAGCACATGGAGATCAATAAATAATTTCACGCCCTCACGTTTGGGTTCAAAGAAATGGAATGAGTAAGATTAGGTATTAAATTTTGGGTTAAAATGACATGTATCCCCAGCATTTTTAATTTGTAGCACGATGGCAAATGTCATTTTAAGCATTATCATCCCATTACCCCCATCTTTGCAGTGAAATTTTTGTGGGGCCATCTACCTATTGTCCCTAGACTAGAAAAAACTGCTGCAGTTCTGGAAAAAAAGCAAACACCAAATATCCCATCTCCTTACAAGAAAACATTGAATTTGAAAGAAGCCAGTTGATGCAAACAATTCAAACAAGTATACCAGGAACATAACTGCTTATATCGAACTTGTTTTCCAGGTATATTGTCACTAAATATAAATTACGGAATGATCAATAAAAACCATTTGCATGCATATATATCTGCATTAGGAATGATCAATAAAAACCATTTGCATGCATATATATCTGCATTAGGACCCAACTTGAGTTATATGTTAACTAATCCTAAAAAGAGCACATCAATATAGCAGTGGTAAAGTAAGAAAAATGAAAAGATAATTTCAGTAAAATGAGGACTTATATAATTAGAGTAAATTACCTGAGGAACCCATCTAGGTGATACAAAACTTGTAGCCTCAACAACTGGCAACCCAGAAGAGACTAGTCTGTGAATCAATTCAATCTTTACATCTGTAGGTACAATATTTTTCTCATTTTGTAGTCCATCCCTTGGACCGACTTCTACTATCTTCACAAATGGTGGTATGCCTTTCAAAAACTGCTTTATTCAAATAGCAGATAAAAGTTCACAATTTAAATAAATTAAATTGAACAAATGGTAGAATAAAGTATTTGAACTATGGATTAAATTGTTAAACATAGGACAGATGCAACCGTGACAAGAAATGAAGACAGAAAATCCATTTATTAATGAAAGAAAATGACCAGAACCACCTATGATCTCACAAGAAGGGGAAAAAAATATACAGCTCCATTTTTGGTTATTGAATTACCTTATTTGTTAAATTCCGCATGTCATTGTCATTGGACTTGGACTTGGAGTTGTATTGACGATCCGGAAGGAACCGTGAATCATAAACTGTTCCACACACGGCATGGTTCCTGCCTAAGCTCATTGTCCTTCGATTAAAGGATTCACCTTGGGACAGATCCCTTGTATGTCTTCTCCAAGGAAAAGTCTCTCTTGTATACTCATAATCTTCCCTGCATGTGAATTGAGGCTTAAGGATCTGTAGTTAAGATGAAACTGATAATTGAATAGCTCAAACATCCAATAGTTCTACTGATGTAAAAGTTCTAAGAGAGAAACAGCAACAAATTTGACTTGTTGACACTAAAGCAATGGAGCAGAAAACTCAGATACAATTTACTCTGCTTTTAACATTTTTTTTTTCAGATTTTCTAAAAAGCCAAGTAATAACAAAAGAATGTTTGGTCAATAGTTTTTGCTACTAGAAAAAATAATTTTTTATGAAAAAAAGGACATTTTATTTATATGTCTATATGGGTGTTGGTGGGAGCAATAGTGATTCATTAATAATGACAGTACAGTGGTTGTGGTTCATGAAGGCCACGATGATGGTGGAACTCCAGTAGTATATAGTCCCTACAACTCCTTATTAATGCTCACTTACTCGCAACTGTTGGATGAGCTGCAATTCCTTCCTTCAATCCAGCAATTTCCCATTCCCATATCATCTGCACTAGGCCGGCAAGCACCAGATGAGAACCTTTGAATCCTGTCAATAGTACTCATGCTTGGCAACTTATCAAGTCCAAGTGGCTCTTCCACACTCGACATTGCGGAAGCAGATGCAAAAATTGGAACTGCGAATTAGGAACAAAATAATTTGACATTTGTTAGGAATACTTACTGAAAGCTTTTATTTCTAGCATTCAGTCAACAACGGACCTTGTATATGCTTACTAACCCTCCTCCAGAAGACGAATGACACAAGACTTTACAATGTCGCAAAGAAAGAAATAATTAGAGAATTTAACCCGACATAATGCAAAGCAGATTAGGCCAAAAAGAATAAACTCTCTTAACAAAATTTATAATTATGCAGTTCCAGAATTTTCAAAAATGCAAAATTTCTCTATAAATGGCGAATGTCATTCAGAGGTCAAAGGCATAATATTTCCTCCAATGTTAAACAAAGCAAACATATTGCATTGCTTACCATCTGAAAAACGTAAACAGTGATCGATTTATCTGAACAGAATATAATGCATAATACTACATTTTGAAACTATCAACACAAATTTGAGCAGTTTTCACCAAATTCTCACATTCAACCTCGTCAATAATTGCCTTCTTCTTTATCCATATTTCCAAAACCCTCTTTTTCTTTTCCCACCCTTGTCAGCAACTAAACAGACAGTTAAATTGCACTCAAATTTCCAAGTCAAAATTCTATACCAAGAGCAGGAGGCAAATTCTGGACAAGCAATGCAAATTAATATGAAACAATTAATCTAATTGCAAAAAAGTTTAATGTATACTTCTTGAAACTTTAATCAAAAACCAAAAAAATTGCACTCAGTAAACCAAAACTGATCACATACACTTAACACTAATTATTAATTATTTTCCGAGAAAACAAAACAAAAGTAAATAGATAAATGGAATTTTCACATTCGATTCTCTTTAATCCCTTTTAGACCATCATCAATCAAAAAAAAAAACAGAGAATTCAATTAAGGCAGAATACGCAAAAAAAAGAAAAGTTTGAATCTCCATATCCTTTTTCCTTATTTCGTTTACTTACCACCGGTTTGTCGGGAACCAAACAGAGAAAATGCATTAAATTGAAAAGCAAAAAAAAAAAAAAAAGGGAAAGAAAAGTCAAAGGAACAGACCTGAGTTGAAGAAAAAAGGTCGAAGAAGAAGAGAAATTCTAGGGCTTCTCAGAATAGAAAGAAACCCTAGAATTTGGGGATTGTTATTAAGAATTAAAATTTTTTTTAGATTTGACCAAAAAATATATATATACGTTGTTTTTTGAGGGTTAGATGGAAAGAAAAGAAGAAGAAGAAGAGAAGGTCTAAGGCAACGTGAAGAAGTTACAATCCAAGCTTTGTTTTTGTTTTTGTTTGGTGGGAGAAATTTAATTTATTATTATTATTATTATTATTATTATTTTGATTGGTATTTGGTGGGAGAAATTTAATTTTTATTTTTTTATTTTTAATATTTTTTAAGGACATGAATAGACCAAGAAAAGGAACGGGGGGAAATGGTGGTAGGTAGTTTTCTGTTGGGAGTTAGGTCATTTTCTGTCACTAGTTTTAATTATTTTTTTTTTTTTTTTTTTTTACTAATTTACTCTTATACAATGTAAAGAACATTAATCAGTCAATTTTTTTTTTATTTTATAGAAGCTAATAGTTTTTAATTTATTAAATATTAAAAATAAATTAAAAGGTAAATATTAAAAATTGAATTTTAATTTAATAATATAAGTATTAAAAACATTTTAATTATATGTTTTACAATGTAAAGAACATTAATCACTCAATTTTTTTTTATTTTATAGAAACTAATAGTTTTTAATTTATTAAATATTAAAAATAAATTAAAAGTAAATATTAAAAATTGAATTTTAAACGTTTAATATTATAAGTATTAAAAACATTTTAATTATATGTTTTTCAAAAGGTTTATGATTGATTATAGTGTGTGTCAATTTAAAGTATAAATTTTTTATTTATCATTTTAAATTAATTTTAATTTAATTGGAATTTTTAAGTAATATACAGATAAATATTACTAAATAATTTAAAATTTTAATTTTAAATATTAAATCAAATTGTAAAATACGGTGCTAAGTTTTTTTTTTTTTTTTTTTTATCAATTTTCTCCTTTTATGAAATTTTAGGAGAGAATTATTTGTATCATGGTGAAAGAAAGACACGATTTTAATTGTAAGAAATATAAAGAACCATCTTTTTTTTTTTATCTTTTTTTAATTTAATTGAAATAAAAAATTATTTAAAATTAAAATTAATATATGAATTTATCATTATTTAATTAATTGCCCTTATTTTAATTGAAATGATAAAACATTATGAGAAATTCTTAAAAAAACTGAATTTATTGTGTTACTTATAAACTAAACTAATAGAAATATAACATGTTACTTAATAATATTAAATCATTTATAAATTATAATATCATTAATTAATATAGTTTATTTTTATTAAATTAGTTTATGGATGATTTGACATTATTAATTAACGTGTCATATTTTTATTAGTTTAATCTGTTAATAACATTGTAAACTCAGTTTACTTAAAAATTTCCCATAAGATTATAACTAACTATCCACATTTCTAATTATATATGAATTTATATTTCAAAGTTCAATAAAAATTTTTGACATGTTCTAAGAAATTGTTATACTAGTATAAATACATGGTCTTATAGTAATTGTTTTCAATGACTATTATATCAATTTTTTCCAATTTTCTTAAACTTTTTTATCATCTCTTTTATTAAAAAAATATGGTACATTTTTCTTATTTCATATAATATAATTGTTTTAATTTATCTTTCTTTTATGCATAATTATAGAGCAAAAATATTTATTTATTACAATCAATTTATTTATTATTTACATAAGAAAAGTATATAAATATAAAAATTTAGCTCAAAAGTTTTTCATTACTTTCTTTTTTATTGTTTATAAAGCTTATAATATAATTGTTTGATTTATTTTTTATGCACAATTATAAAGAAGAATTATATATTTATTATAATCAATTGTTTGTTGTTAATTTATCAGAGTTATATAATAAAAGTATATAAATCTAATAATTTAGCTCAAAAGATTTTCATTACTTTGAATTTTTTTTTATTATTTATAAAGAATAAAAAAATATCAAAAAAATATTTTTAAAATTTTATTGAAACAACTTTAAATTCTTATTGGAGTAAAACATGTTATACTATTATATTTTATTTCCATTTATTCTTTAGATATGATATTAATATAGAAAAATCAATTAAATAAAGGAAAATCCATCGAAAAAATTATCACATAATATATATATATATATATATATATATATATATATATATATATATATATATATATATATATATATATATATATATATATATATATATATATATATATATATAATTTAAAGTTATAATTAATTATTTTATTATATTTAGTTATTATAAATTTTAAAAAATTATATATTTATAATTAATAATATAAAATTAGGAGTTTAAGAATCACCTAATAAATCTTGTAACATGCATATAAATTTGCTACTATCATAAATTACAATCATATAAATTTGCTAATAAATCGATAGCCCTATTTTTTTTTTTAATAATAAAAGTTCAATGAATTAAAATAAACTATATAGTAAAGAGTAATTTTTCTTTTTGATATTTCTTAGGGCATTTTCAATAGTGTTTTTTATTTTAAAAAATATATTTTATTTAATAAAGAGTATTTAGTTGATAAATAGTAAAAAATTTTATTTAAATCCAATAGACTTTATATTTTGCTTTTTATTTTACTTCATCCTATAAGTATTAATTATTTTAATGTTTCATTTTTTAAATTTGTCCAATAGAAAAAATATGACAAATTATTTTAAATAAAGTACATTGAAATTTATATTGTATTAATTAAAATTAAAAATAAAAAATAATATTTGATGTAGAAAGTCAAATAAACTCTTTTTTTTATTTTTTAAAAATAAATAATTCATTAAAATTTTATTTTTTAAGACAACTCTTTATAATAATGAATTTAATATATATAAAGAATATATTAGAAATGTTCTTATCAAATTAACGATAAATTTTTTTATAATTTAAAAGACCGAAAGGAAACTCTTATTTTCCATATGCGATTGGCTTATAACTTTATTAAATGCAATATTTTTGAAAATTAAATTATATTAAATTAAACAACTCTTACATCCCATCAAATTCTAAGACTGAAAATTCACAATGTTTAAAGAGAACAATAAAAAAAAAATAAAAAATATATATGTATTTTTTAGATGTAACGCATTTATGATGTGCGTCAACCATTGCTTTCTGGAATACTTCTTTTTTCCATAAATTTATAGGTCAGCCAACTAGAATTTTTTTTTTTTTTTTTTTTTGACAGTCCAACTATTCATGGCATTCAAAACCTGACTAAGACTAGATGCACACGTGATCCCGCTTCAAAATATTTTAAAATTTTATAGTTTATTTATTAAAAATTATAAGAAATTGTATAAATTTAATCATTAATATGAGTTGTGATGAAAAATTATCAAATTAATTATCAATTTACAAAAATGAATAAGTTAAAAATATTTTTTATTAATGAAAATGATATTAAAATTTATAATATAATAATTTTTTAAACCATGCAATGTATTTTTAAAATAAACGCATTATTCAATGGATAAATAATTAAATAAATTAATTTTGTTAATTTTGTTTTAGTAGATATGGTGAAAATTTAAACACATCCAGTAACATAAAATAATTATTTAATCATATTTTGTAGGATTAAATAATATAAATTAAAAATCACAAGTGCTTATCATTTTTCATTATACTTGCAATAATATATATATATATGAAATAGGATATATAAAAAAAAATTCACATTATTTTTTAAAATTAGTGTCAATAACTTACTAAATGAAACTCCAAAAGTTCTTAACCCCAAAAATCATGACAAAATAAGTCCTTAATTTGACAAAATATTTTTCAAACATTTATTTTGAAAAATAAATTTGATAACAATTTCCATGAGAAATACATAAAAACTGAATGCTTAAATCTTAAAATTTTGAATAGAAAGATTAAAGATTTATCTAAATCTTATTTTTCTTTTTTAATTGAAAGAAATATGAAATCATCACACCATTTAACAATTTTATCACATATTCCAACACTAATCAAATATATTTATATAAAATAAAACAAAAAATAAATAATTTATTTTTTATTTAAATAAAAAGGGATTAAATATAAGCAAATTAAAACAAAAACTTATCATTTTGAGGAGACGAAAGAAAATAAATTTTATAAAAAATGATAAATTACTATTCAGTTCCTTATTAAGTTTGACCTATTTAATTAACTAGTCCATACTTTTTAAGAAATTAATTAATTATTTCCTCAGTTGGTTGCATTAGACTATTTAGTCATTTTTTTTCAATTTTTATTTTTGTTTTGTTAAATTTATGAAAATAACTAAAATTTCCTTATATATATAATAAATATAAACATAATTTTATCATTTAAAAATAAACATAAAAGATTTAAATTAATAAAATTAAATAGTAATTGTATAATTATATAATAATCATTTATTTTTTTAATTATTATTTAATTTTATTAATATAATATTTTTTATTTTCTGTTATATATAATAATCTTATAATTATATAATAATAAATAATTCTATAATTTGATGATATTAAATATAATTATTATATAAATATTATTTACTTTTATTAATTTGAAAATTTTTTATTTTTTATTTTTAAAAAATAAAAATAAAATTATAGTTATTATATATACAATGACATTTTTATCATTTTATACAAAATTTAACAGAAAAGTGTAATATATACCATAGATTATTTTGTTGTGATAATAATAATTTATTATCTAATGTGAGCAAAATACAAGTACATGCAAAATTTAAAAATATATATATAACAATAATATTAGAAAAACAAGTTTGTGAGTATAAATGAAAATAAAGATAATAGAGTTAATAAATAAGAGTAACATGCTATGTGAATCACTAGCCAAAATATATTAATGGTTGATTTTAATTTTTTTTTGTAATTTAGTGAATCTTGTGTTTTTAGTTAGTTAGTGGCAATGATTCTCATTTTCACAAAAAAAAAAAAAAAAATAAGAGTAACATGCAAAATTCAAAAGTCAATAAAATAATTATAAATTTCTAATATATACTAAAAATTCTAGGGCTACAAATATAAATTCGTTGTTCATTTTCAATGAAATTTCTAATATACTTTTTCTTTTTTTATTTCTTTTCCCAATAAAGTAGTATCTCAGGCTTGTTTTTATTAAATTCATTTTTCTTATTTCATTAAAATTAAATTAAATTATTCACACCGCAATTCAAAAATTTATAAATAAGAAAAAAAATCATGTATAATTTGATAAAAAAAATTAAATTTTAATCAATAAAATAAAAAATAAACCTATTTATATTAAGCTCATTCTTTTATTAAATGTTGGATAAAGACGGGTACAATTTTTGAAATAATTATTTTAAAAATTAAAAAATTGTGACCTTAATTAATTTACACTCATTGTTCACGCCTTGATGGTTCTAGAAGCAGCGGAGTTGTTGGTGTTTATTATTTTATTTTATTTTATAATTTTTTTAAAATAAATAATGATTTAATTGAAAAGTATTAATACAAATATCACTATTCTTAAAATAAATAATTATAAGTCTACTTAAAAAATTTACTTAATGTTTACATGGTTTCATTTTATTATTTCAAAATATAAATATTTTTTTTGTTTGTATTACCATTACTAATTGACTATAAATGGAAAAAAGAAATATAATTAAGATTAAAATTTTAATGTATACAACATAACAATTAACAAATTGCCGAGAATAATTTATTTTTCTGATAAATAATTAAAAAATATTTTTAAGAGTTGAGAGTTCTAAGTTTTTAATATTCCGCAGTTGATGGTTATATTTATAATTTATGCCCTCATTTGTATAGATAAACTAGGGTTTGCGCATATCAGCATAGGAAAAATTAAATGACAAATGCACCACTGAAAAACGGCAGCATTGAGATATGTAAATGGAAATGGGTAATGACACGTGGAAAATCTTACAACAAAAGTATGCAATTACTTTTTTATCTTTGTAAAACGTCGTAGCATCGCTGATTGAGTTAGTGGCTATTAATGTTCTTTTTGTAATGAGACTCACTAAAAAGACAGAATTACTCTCAAAGAAATTTTCAGTCAGACAATGTTGCCCTTAATTTGGTATTATTTATTCGCAAGGGATGCTCTATATTCTATTCAATCTTAATGTAAAGAAAAAAAAAAAAAGAAGAAGAAGAAGAAGTGTGCGATAAATATATGTTATTTCTTATAAAAGTATTAGATCGTCTAATTTCTCCCAATTATAATAGATTAGAAAAATACATAAAGAAAGACAGATATATGATGGTCATAATATTTCCTTAATTGCTTTTATGCATGGATTGAATAACCTACTTATTTCCAATTTTAAGTAAAAATTACTTAAAACTTAAAAGATTCAAAAACTAGAGTTTAATTAAATACTTAACTACTAACACCCCATTTAATACACGAGATTATTTAATTAAATTATATTATTAATAAATAATGTTACATTTAGTATGTTTGATTCAAGTTAGGTTTAATAAATATTTTTTTTTTTGTGCTACCATTACTAATTGATGAGGAATGAAAAAAATATATAATTAAGATTAAAATTTTAATGTGTAAAACCTAACAATTAACAATTTGCCGAGAATAATTTATTTTTCTGATAATTAATAAAAAAAATATTTTTAAGAGTTGAGAATTTAAGTTTTTTTCATATTACGCAGTTGATGGTTATATTTATAATTTATGCCCTTATTTGTATAGATATATATTCTAAACCTTAAGGTATTGTTTGGTATGGAGTAAATAAATTAAAAAAGTAAAATTTTCTGAAAAGTACAAAATTTTAACTTATTTGGTAGACATTATAAAAAAAAGTTTATGGCAAACACGATGTCTACTTTCTAAATTTGAAGGAAGTACGCTTTTTTATAGAGAGTTAAGAAAGTTGGACTTTTTTTAGTTAAAATAAATATAAATTGATATATTTACCATCATCAAATAGAATTTAATAAATAATGTTAGGTATTGTTATCTTTTTTATTATTAAGTCAAACAAAATAAAAATTTACTTCCCAAAAAGTTATATGCAAACCAAATACATAATTATTTCTTAGAAAGTTTATTTTTTAGAAAATAAATTTCTAAGAAGTTTACGTCCCAAAAAATATACTTTCTAATAAATATACTAAATGATACCTAAAATTCAATCATAATGTAAAGAAAAAAAAAAAAGAGAAGTGTGCAACAAGTACATGTTGTTTGTTATTAAAAGTATTAGATAGTTTAATTTCCCCCGATTATAATAGATAAGAAAAAATACATATAGAAAGATAGATACATGATGATTATAATATTTCCTTAATTGCTTTTATGTATGGATTGAATAACCTACTCATTTCCAATTTTAAGTAAAAATCATTTAAAACTTAAAAAATTCAAAAACTAGAGTTTAATAAAATACTTAACTACTAACACCTAGTTTAATACATGAGATTATTTAATTAAATCATAGTATTAATAAATAACATTGTATTTAATATGTATGATTCAGATTAAATTTAATAATATTAGATACTTAGCTGACCTCTATAATCATGTTATCTAAAACCTAATCTTAATACCTTTAGTAATACTTATTTTGTGGGATTATTAATCCTACTATTTAAAAAAATTTAGTTCATAAAATAGCCTTTTTTTTTTTTTTTTTTTTAACTTTATGTCTCAAAAATGATCTTGATTTTCTAGTTTTATTTTTTCATTGTTGAAAACAGAGCAAAATACAAAAAGGCTGTGTTTGGAAAGGAGAGGGAAAAATGAGAGGAAAGAAAATGGGTAGAAATTTTTTTTTAAATTTGTGAAAAATAATTTTTTTAGTAATATTTTACATAAATTTCAAGGAATTTTTCACCTATTTTCTTTCCACTGGGGTGCATCGAAAACAAAGCGATCTTAAATGGGGTTATCACACATAAACTGGATTTCACAAAATTAACTAAAGACCAAGTAAAGGAATTAACCCATATTCAAACTTAAAAGACCAATCAATAATTAGGTAAATAAAAAGCTAATATAGAAAAACCCAAATGTATAAATTAAAATTTTATATATAGGGCAGAAAATGAGAAAATATGAGAAGACGCTTTATGGAAAAGAGAAAAAAGAAATGGAAAATCACAAATTTTATATATAGGACAAAGAGAATTTGAGTAATTTAATTATTTCAATAATTTATTTCATTCATTAATCTATCATACTAAATATAAAATTGCAAAAATAGAATTATTTAATATTATAAATTAAAATTTCTGTGTCTAACAAAATTTAAGATAAATAATTTTATAATTTAAATAAGAATTGGATTAAAACTAATTCTAAAGATTTAAAATTTGTTAGTGTATATATTAAAAAGTTCAGTCTCAACATCTAAGGTATAAAATCATTAATTAATAAAACTAAATAATTAAAGTATAACTTTAAAACGAAAATCCTAAAAAAAAAAAAACTTCAAAATGTTATGATATATTATAAGATTTGATTGATGTCTTTCCATATACATGAATATTATAGTTTATATATTAGTATTAATTGTATTTTTCTTATTGAAAAAACTTCCTATTTCTTGTATTTCCTTTATTGGAAAAGTTTCCTATTTCTTTCTCTTCTGTACTCTATATAAAGAGTTTAATACTATTGAATGGAACAACTAGAAAAACTATTCTCTTCTCTATATTTTTTGTTCGTATTCTTCTCCATTTTATTTACAACATAAAACAAAAAAATAAATTGTTTGTTAAAATAAAATGTGAAAGATTTTAATAATTAATAAAAAGTTAATATTGGGGATGATGACAAGGGTTTTAGTATTTCAAACTTGTGCACTTACCTCAATTGAGTCGTTGAACTGTCAACTTGCCAAACTTTCATTTAAAAAAAAAAAAAAAAAGAAGGAAACTTCCATTGAGAGCCTTCTATAATAAGAACCAAAATGGGGGGGAAAAAAATCTTCGTATCTTCTGTCGTAAAAAGTGCCACGTTTATGAACATGAATATTTCATGTGTAATAATTCAATTAAATTTTAAAATATATTTTAAACACATAAATTCTATATATTTTATTCTACTAATAAGATTAATTGAAAAAATTCTATTCAATTGACGATAAAACTCATATGATTAAAATAAATTTCTAAGTGATAAAATCCATTTCAATTCTACTGTTTGGAGTAATTGAAAAAAAATATATAGTTATTTCCTTAAGAAAAAATATAGTTATTTTCTTATTTTTCTTTTATACAAAAAGTTACATTTAATTTAGACGAGATTATTTTAGGTTTTTAATAATAGAGTTCATTAAATAAATTAAATTTTTACAAAATTCTTTTATTTTGGAAGAATTTTATTTTATTTTTAAATGACTCTTTTTTAAGTAAAAAGAATTGAATTGAATTGCATTATTATCCAAACATGAAATTTGCAAAATAGAATTCAATTGAATTAAATTTTTACAAAATTTGAGTTTTGAAAGGGATGCATACAGTAATTGAATGACTGGTAGGTACGTTTTGTGTTGGATTAGGGTTAGTTGCCATGCTTTGGATTTTAAGAATGTGAGTATTGAATATTCTTTTCCTTCAAAAAAAAAAAATGTAGGTCAAAATGAAAAGAATTATAGCATAATAATAAAATAATAATTTATATTATTTCAAAATAGATTAATACTTTATTTTTAAATTAATATATTATTATTATTCAATATTATTAAGATTGAACTCAACTTTATTAAAATTAAACTCAACTTTTTCGGGTATTTTACCTTAAACAAGGTCGAATTCGACCTTAATAAAATGAAATTGAATTCATCCTTTTTAATGTTCATTGTTCTTATTGAATTTGACTAAAGTAAAGGCTATTCTTATTAAATTCAACCAAAATAAAGTTAACTCAACCTTATACTTTATTATTTACTATATGATATATAATTTATTTAAACTTTAAATATATATTATTCCATATCAAATTATATATTATTCTATATATTACAAATTACAAATTATTAATTATTTTAAACATTAAATTAAATTAAATTAATTTCAATATCAAAACTAATTAATATATTGAAGAAGTAGATATTCAAACTTATATATCAACATATATCATATAGTATAATAATAAAGTAATAATTTATATTATTTCAAAATGGTTTAATAATTTATTTTGTAAATTATATATTATTATTATTCAACATCATTAAGGTTGAACTGAATTTTTAATTATATATATATATATGTGTGTGTGTGTTTGTTTTACAAAGAAAAAAATTGGCAAAAAAATTTAATACTAATGTAAAATTTGGTTCATATATATATAATATTTAGTTTTTATGTATTTTATTTTGTTTCTTCTTATATTTATTTATATTATAAAAATCAATAAAAATAGTGAACATTAATAAGGTCGAATTCGACCTTAATAAGATTGAAGTTTGACCTTAAAATGAGGTTGAATTCAACCCTAATAAGGTCGAACTTCAACATTGATAAGGTCGAATACCCAAGTATCTGAATTGACTTGTCTTGAGTTATTGGTACAAGTTAAGACCAGTATTTTATATTTATAACTAGTTATGTCATTTTTTGAATCTTTAATTTTTAGGTTCAGTCCAGGAATTTTTAAATTTCCGGCTTTACATGAACCATGCACACCCTTAAATTAACCACACTATAATAATATTCTTAATACCATATTGAATTTTTGTGTAGCTTAAAAGAATTCATTTTGTATAATGAAAGATTTTGATAATGATTTGTTTGTTAGCTAGAGACAATATTCATTCGTAATACTCTAAAATCTAACTGATCATAGTAGACATTTTGAGATGAGCAAGGATCCCAATGGTTACAATGGTGTATACTAGAGACTTGACGGATAATGACAAAGTTGGTGACAAAAGTAAATAGTTATCGAGGAAGTACCCTAGAGGCGAAGTTACAAAGAATATAAGAAATATCATTTGTCATTATACAAGGCTATATTAGGAGATGATTGAAATGATAAGAGGCATGACATGAAGAGAACTATGTACAAATATATGAATATGATATAGTGTCATATGAACCAAGAATTTGAAGATAGTAAGCAAACAGATGAATTTGGTAAGCGAGAAAAGCGAAGTGGATGTAGGATGAGTCTAGGTGCATGATGGCAAAGCTAAAGATGCTCAAAGATTATGAAGAGAGTTAGATAAGCTTATACTAGAATAGGTAAAGATTAGTTATAGACTTGATTAAGAGGGCTTAGACATTAGTATATGAACTTATGAGAAAGAAATGATGGCGATTATTTCAATGATAAGACTTTGGTCTCTTAGATAGTTATGAAGTGGACTAGTGAGACTAGAAGAGTGTACAACAAGATTTAAGATTTTTGAATATTTTGATAGACAATTGTGATTAGATGCAAAATCATCTACCTTGAAAAACCATTAATGATAATTTTCTTTTCCAAAGAAAATTTTTTGTTCCTAATAAAAAGTCTACATTTCCAATGCGAACCATCTTTTCCCCAAACACTATTGACCTGCTTTATGTCTTGTCATAATGGCAACAATAACTCTAGTTTCATTTTTAGAGTGATTTATCTTTTTAATAGTTTAAATTCAGAGTTTTTTTTTTTTTTTCTCTAAGACTCAAAAGAGACCATTTCAAATCAAATGATCTCCTTTGATCTATAAACCCTCTTTCAAAAGAGTAATAATCAGCAAATAAAACCTATAGATCAAAAGGGCAGATGATTCTTTTAGTTTTCTAAAGAGACTTTTAAATTGGTCTATTAGCAAATATGTTGATCTAATAAGCCTAAGAATGAGCAAAGACCAGCTTGATGTTGATCAAAACCTAGGTAGTGATGTCATGATATGGAATGATGAGGTATGAAGTCTTAATTTTGCACCCTCATTATCCAGCCATAGTTTGACACTTGCTAAGATTAGTGTGATATGCAGAACCATTACGACAGTCTTGCTAGCTGGTTAGCAGGCAGGAGTCAAGGGGGTAGCACCCTCAGAGCAAAAAATAGACTTTTAGTTACATTAGTATGAGGATACTTAATTTTTCAGATACTGACAATTTTCCTACTCGGACCTTCTATACCAGATAGTATTTTTCAAAACTGATCAAATTTTCTTTTAGACTGACTGTTTAATTATTTTAAAATTAATTTCAAGCCTATTGAAACTGATTGATAAGATTTCTGAACTTTATAACTCTTAAAAATTAATCTGAAAGTCTTAAAAACTGACCTAAAATATCCAAAAAAATCTAAAAAAGAATCTTGGAATGTGAGCCAATTGCAGGGAAGCCCTGCGGCACCGCAAGTACCACCTCTAGTATGCTGCAACCATCTGGTGCGGTGTCTCACAGACCTTGGTGCGGTCTTGCACAGGCCTAGTGTGGTGCCTCACCTGTTTGACCCGAGTGGACCCCTTTCTTGTGTAGAAAATAACCCTTTTACCTCATTCAGCTCAATTTTCAGCCCTTTCTAACTCTATCTCTCATTGTCTTTCCATGTTTTTATTACCTAAACTACTCTCAACCCCATTTACCTATAAATAGGCCTCCCATTTTCTCATTTTTCTTTACCTCTTGAATTAGTATTGATGGTTATCTATTAATTCCTCTCTTCTTCTCCCTCAAATCACTCTCTAATTAATTAATTAATTATCTCACCCTAACCAAGTTAATCAATCTTTTTAATTAACTAAAACTCTTTTTTTAATTAATTACTCAATTAATTAATTAATTAATTAATTAATCTTTTTAATTAATTAATTAATCACTTTTTAAAAATAAAATTAATCATTTTCCTTAATTCACCCTTCCCTTCCTCTATATTAATTAATTAATCTTTTTAATTAATTAATTCATCCATCCTTTTCATCATATTAATTAGTTAATTAATCATTTTAATTAATTAATCTTCCGATCCATCCAATCATCCAGTCTCGATAAAACGAAATTTCAGTCCAGTAAAACTCTTCGCCTACCAAAAGTCAAGGTATCAACATTTTCCTCTCAAACTCAAGTAAAATCAATAGATCCAATCAACCCGTAAACCCCTCCACTTAATCGTGGAATGAATTACATGGGTTTTGATCCCATTCAATAGGGTACATAGACACGTTTGGAATCTAAATCCAAACCTTCAATCCAAATCCCGAACAATATTTTTTCCCCTTTTTAATTAATGTAATTTGTGGATATTTTATTTTAATTTTCTTATTGTACTCATATCATACTTATGCATTAATCATGATGTTATAATTGTCATATAATATTTGTCATCCATGAAATTAATTTTTAAGTCAAATTAAACTTAAGAGCTAAATTTAGATTATTTAAAACTAAAAATCTAATCCCCGTACTCAACTTGGTTCAAAAACTAATGATTTTATCCTTGGGTAAATTAATTAAAAATTAATGAATTGGAGTCAATTGGGTTTTTCTATAATTTTTCCATTTAAAAATAAATTAGGGTGGCGACTCCAAAAAATCATTTTCAAAAATCAACCAATCCGAACCCAAGGGTTCCATCGCGAGTCTAAACATGAATGGGCATCTTGATTCCCTCTAGTGGATCAGACTGGTGCTTGGACAAGACCTCACATTAAGACATTATCAGATTGCCATTGATGACACTTTGCATGATCCTAATTTTGACTCTATTTGAGAAAATTATACCCAATGATGATGGGGAAATCAAAAGAGTCAAAAAAGAACTAAAGGAGGGTCGCAGAATTTGATCAGAGTATATAATGAAGATATAAAACTCTATGGGAATGCAGTTCTTTATGTTTTGTAAGTTAAAAAAAATGTATGAACAATATAATGGAAATTCTTCTTCCTTATTTGTTCATTGAAGACCATTCCTTTGTTGACCTCTCATGTATTTATTACTTTCATTAGTATTATTGATATCTTCACCTTTGATGGATAACATATTATTATTATATTTCTTTATAAGATCTATCCAAAAGTGAAATCAGGTGAAGCCATTCTTATGTAAGCGAAGTCTTTAGAACCAAATTTGTATTCTTGTAAAGTTATATAAGAACAATTGTAATAAAAAAACTATCCAATTCTAATCAAGGCCATTCATCAAAGTTATTATTGTAAGATATAAAGGTCATTTAGATTGAAGTCATCCGATTGTAATCAAAGCTATTGGGCTAAATCTTTGAATGAAATGTTATGAAGGATTTTCTTTAGATGTTTTATTACTATATATGAAAGAATAATTAATATTAAATTGATAGAATGCTCAACTAATGAGGATAGTCATTAGACTAGTATAATGGTGAATCAATTGATCGAGAAAATAAACTAAGTCGATGTTTTCATGCAGCATTGGATGATGTTTTTTGGGTATATAATAGCCCATGATGGTTAGAAGAGCATGTGAGTTCACTCCAGTGTGCCTTTACTTATTTATGACTTATACCACGATGGAATATGACGGTGTTATAATGACGGAGGGTTTTATATTAGTGGTTCATCTCACTAATTGAATCTCCGATGGATAAAGGAAAGTCATGTTTGTAGTGATGTGTAAAATCTACACCCGACTCACGAATGCATGTTTCTATCAATTTATATGAAGAATTATTTTATGAAAATGTCTTCATTAATTTTAATATATGCATAAAGGAATAATCTATGAATTGTTTTTGCTATCTATAATATTATGATTTTCCAAAATGATCAATTCTAATATTCTTGTTCATATGCATTCTTGTAAATTTTTTATTAAGTTGACAGCTCACAATATTGTACGTGGATTTTAGAAAGTTAAGCTTAGAAGTTTTTAGGCTGTCCTTGGAGATTATTAGAAGGCGAAATTTAATACCTCACTACTTAGTGAAGAGGCTTTGGCAATTTATGACAAGGAGGTAACTCAAGGTTAGAACTAGCTTCTAGATTACAACTGTAAGTTTGAACTATAATTTATAGTGAACTATATTAGAATCAAACAGATTGTAAGAAAATACCTTATGTAACAAAGTGGATGTAAATGAATAAGACGAGTGAGTATCATTCTAAGAAAGGATTGTCTCAATACATGTATATAATCAGGCTGACATAAGTTTTTGAATAGTCGAACATGTTGGATAAGTAATTCAATCTGGGCATATAATGGTTCTACAAAGTGATTGGTGGCCTCAAGCCTATCTATACCTTAGGATTGTCGTGTCTCAGTCAATGGAAATTGTTGAGAGTGGTTTGGCAATGAGCTATGAATACGGGATACGGAGGGTGGGGCCTGCCATTATCATAAGTCATATGTTGACAATGATATTTAGTATAATAATGAACAAATATTCTACATTGATGAATAAGCATTTCATTATTTGATAATTTTTTACCAATTTGAGAGATTCTTTGCAATAATATGTGAATTTTCAAATCAAAACTTTTGAATTGTGTTTTTAGTTTTTTTTCCCCTAAAATTCCTCAAAATTTCTCAAAATATTATTATATTTTGCTTAATATTTCAATTTTTTTTAAAAGAAATTTGGCTAATATAGATAGATGTATTTTTAAATAAAATCAATATTTCTCGATGTATTAATATATCGCTAGAAATAATGTTAAAAAGATATGACATGGGTTCTAAATACACTATAGCAAAAACTCTTTGTAGTAACACTTTTATAATGACATTTTCCACAAATGTTAGTATAAGTGGAAAAAAGTGAAGTTTACATAACATTTTTTACAAATGTCATTATGTGTCTCAACATTTGTTTCATGTAAAAGTAACACTTCTTGTAAATATGGCTACATTTTCATTTATTGTAACTTTTTTTTTCAACATCTATGAAAAATGTTACTATGATTAGTTCTTGATTCTCATAGAAAGAGTCAATAAGAATTCATGGTTCAAATGGCTCATGTGGTTTCATGAAAGGAATATCAATACTCATATGGTTCACATGGTTTCATATAAAGCAATTCAACTTATGGAGCAATCATATGGCATTGTTCTTTTTGCAATGAACATATACACATACATATACATATACTCTTAAAATATTTGTATAGATTTGAACACGTACTTATGCTCGTCATCTTTAGAAATTATACATATAAGTTTTTATTCGTCATCTTTAGAAATTATACATATAGGATTTTAGATATACTCATGCTCATAACTTTAGAAAACATACATTTGGACTTGTAAACTTTTAAGGATTTTCAATTAATTTTCATAGAGGGATTATTATTACTCTTGCTGGAAAAAATTATGGATCTTATACACATGGTTTCCAAATAAACATGGCTCAAATGATCAATTAATGGAATTGATTAAGATTTGAAACAATAATTATTGATGTGCAACATATAACAAGTATTTTAATGGACACATTGTTCTCATGATAGCATAAGGCTCAAGAATTTTGAATAAGCACAAGGCTTCATATGCATGAATATCAATGTCAATATAATCCGTAATTCAATATGAATTACTTCACAGCATAATAATTTTATACTCTTGGTAGGACAAATAATGAAGGAAGGCATTATAAGCCTCTAGGATTCAAATACAAATATGATATTATATTTTCTACTCACTTCTTGCTAATCCCTTCCAATTGAGCTCATATCATCTTAATCCACTTGCCCACACATGAAATCCCAAATTTCATATCAACTATACTTCATGTATCCCTTGCCATATAACCTGATTTCTTCAAATCTAATTATAGATTCTCATATCTTAAACTTATTGACAATTATTTTTTAACCATTTACAGTAAACTTGATTCTAGGGTTTCTAATAATTCCATTTATCAACTATCACTTGCAATAAACACAATTATTAACTTTTATCTAACTGAATAATGATGCTACAATGCTATATTAACAGAGTCCATAAAGAAAATTGAAGGAATGACAACTTACCTCAAAATGTCTCTTTCCTTTTAAGTCTAATTCTTCAAGAATGAATGAATGAATCTACCTTAGAGAAGCATTAATAAATCCCATTGTTTTCTCTCTCTCTTTTTTTTTCCAAATTTTTTTATTAAAGGAAAAATATTCAACACTCACATTCTTAAACTTGAAAGTATGCCAACTAACCCTAACACATACAAAATTCACCTACCTCTCATTCAATTACTACTCACAAACAAGCAACATTGACCTTTCTCTCTCTCTCTCTCTATATACATATGTATATATATTCACATGGTAAGCTACAAATTCTTTCGGCCGCCAAATTAAGCATGATAGACACAACCACAAGACAACTATACCTATATATATATATATATATATATATATATATATATATATTCATGTTCATTACGTGGCACTTTTATGACTGAATAAACAAAGATTTTTCCCCCTTTTTTTGTTCTTATTAAAAGGCTCATGCTATAATTTTTTTTAATGAAAATTTGGCAAATTGATGGTTCAACCGCTCAATTTAGGTGAGTACACATGTTTTAAATACTAACCATTATCTTCATCCCCAATTAACTTTCTAAATTTTCCTTTAAAAAAAAAAAAAACTTTGTAGTTAAATTATTAAAATCTTCTTGATTTTATTTTAATTATACTACTCGTGGGCCCAACTGTTGCCTGGTTGTTAATTTAATTTTTTTTTAATATTTTATATTGAAAAAATAATTAAAGAATTTTATTAATTTATATAATTAATATAAAAATTATTGATAAATGAATTTTTATTTAAAAATAACTTATATTTTTTTTTGCTAAAAAAAATTATATTGATCCTTAAATATTTTATATTTTTATTTTAGTATTAATTCAATACAATATCATGATGTGTAAGAGTTCAATCTTTATCAGGTTAGTTTCAATTTTTTATTTAATTATTATAATAGCAAATAGTAAAATATGTTTTTTTGTATATTACTTAAATTATTCTGAGCAAATAGAATGATAAGTAATTTGAAATAAAATTTCTAAAATACTACTTCTTATGAGATATGAATAAATCTAATATTTCTTGGAATGGAAACATTGGAAAATATTATACAAACTTTTTCCTTCTATAAAATTTTTCCATACAATCAGAAGTGCCAACAACTTTTATAGACTTTTTAGCAAAGAAAGTTGTTACAAGAACTTCAGATTTTAGAATTATGTAATATTTCAAAAGAAATTAGAGAATATTACATTCTTATTAAATAATGTAGAGTTGATGTACATTCTATTATCTCCACTTTTGCTTATTAAGGAGCACCATGATGATGATGTAAGTTTTGACAGTTATCACATAATTTCTCAGCCTGCTAACTAACAGTGAGTATTCCAAATTGACTTTAATATAGCAAGATAGATTGTAACTGTGTATATCATGCCTGTAGCTAGACTACAACTCAGAGAGCATATATTTTCTCTGAAGAAGCAGCTGAGCTAACTTTGACAACACCCCCTGTGTGGGATATATAAATTGGTACAAATTTATGTGGAATATAAATAGTCAATTTATATATAGATATTTATGTGGCAAATGCTAAACCCCATTCACATTTGGCACCAAAAGATAATGATATTAATAGGAAGGAGCAGGGAAATAGTCAATTTAGACTCTGAACTTTTAATAAAAGTTCAACTCAGTTTATATAGATTAACTCAATCTAATTGCCTCCTCACACTTTACTTTTGGACCAATTAAGGGCTTATTTGTTAATTAAATTAAATATATGTTAACTATTTTAGTAAAATAAAATTATAGTACCCCCTTTGCGATTTTAAATAATAAAAAATTAAAATTAAAAACTTAAAAAAAAGGAGTTGATAAAAAAAAAAATCCATCAAAGCCATTGCTTGTCACCTCTGCATAAGCAATCCCTAGGAACACAATTGTTCCAATCAATGCCAACCTAGATTTATGTGAAACCCATTTGCTCAAAAACCTCAAAATAACCATGGATTAATCTAATCGCTTCTTCCCTTTAGCCTAACTTCGTTTCCCATAAAGATTACGAGTATGCTCTTCATTGCTTTTCTTATGTCTGGACTTCCCAAATAAGGAATTTTTCTACTGATTGTATCAATAAAATGAAAAACTAATCCCAAAATTGAAGTGAGTAATCTTGAATTTGCTATAAAGTTTTCATCTTTCCACATTTGATTTTGATGGTTCCTTTAATTGCAGTGTGTTTTACCTACTGGTTGGTATTTTACTCATCTGGATTTGATGTAGATCTATATTTTATTTCGGTAATTTGATGAAATATCATCAATAGAAACCTTAGTTCAATGGTTCTCTATTCTTATTGGATTGCTCTTGTAGGCGATAATGGAGAAGAAGAAGAATAAGAGAAGAAGAGGGTTTCTTTTTTGAGAAATGACTTGTGGAGCTGAGGGAGAACAGATCTGGGTTCCAAACTGAAATCTGGATTTTTCTTGAAGTTTTTAATTTTAATATTTTTAATATTTTAAAATATATTTTTTAAATTTTAAATTTTTTATTATTTTAAAAATATGATTTTTTTAATGTTATTAATTTTTATTATTTCAAAATATAAAATGAATCTCATATATACTATTGTGGGTCCATTTAACTTTTGTTAGTGTAACATCAGGGTCACATGACCTATTAAACACTTAATTAGCTCAAAAATAAATTATAAGGAGGTAATTAGATTGAGTCAATTTATGTTACCTTAGTTAAACTTTTATTAAAAGTTTGGGACCTAAATTGGATTTTTTCCTGAAAGGAGTCCATTGGCTTAAATGGGAGGAGTTGGCAGTTCCTAAAAGTATGGGAGGGATTGGTTTTAAACAATTACAATTCTTCAATGAAGCTCTTTTAGCTAAACTTAGTTGGCACTTGATTTCTCATCCTCAATCCTTGATGGGTGTTTATTTCCCATGTACTGATTTACTTAATATTAAAAAGGGGTCTACTCCATTTTGGATTTGGAATAACATCTTAAAAGGCAGAGAGCTAATTGGGGAAGGTTGTAGATGGAATGTGGGAAATGGTAAGTCTATTAGCATTTAGGAAAATAAATGGATGCCTAAAGCTAATAATTATACAATCTCATTTATGACTCCGAACAATTCAATGGTTTTCAATCTCATTGATTTTGACCAAAGGGTTTGGCAGCAAGATAAACTGGAATTTTACTTCAATGAGGAAGATCAGAAGCTCATTCAAGCAATTCCAATTGTTTCTATGAATCAAAAGGACATAATTATTTAGCATCATAGCTTTAATTGTCAATATGATGTGATGAAGTGATGTAATGTAATCTTGCAAAGGAAGCGGCAATCATCAATCAAAATGCAAATTCTGAAATATGTAAGAAAGAAATATGGCAGTTGCAGGTTCCCCCAAGGGTGAAATTGTTTGTATGGAAGTGTCGTAAAGGTGTTTTAACTATGTTAGAAAACATGCATAGAAGAAAATGTGCTCCAAGTGGTGATTGCTCAGCCTGTGGACAAGACAAAGAAACTATTTTACATGTGTTACTTGTAATATTGCCAGGGTAACCTGGTTCTCTTCACCATTGGGATTACATGATAATAATGTTGTCTCTTGCTTTAGTGGCTGCTAGAAGGAATTATAGCAGGATAAAGAGTATAGGTGAAGCAGAGAAAATTCAATTGTTTGCTCATATCTGCTGGACTCTTTGGAAAGCAAGAAATGAAAGACCCTTTAACCAAAATCAAATATAACTGCAACAATTAATTCATATGCTTCATTTGAAGCAAACACTAGATTAGCTCATATTGCTTCTGTAGGTCATGCCAATGAAGGCAATATCAGAGCTAGAAATATCAAGAAAATCTTTTGTTCTTTGCCTCTTATGGCTAAAGTTTCAACTCTACGGAACGCAGTCAGGTATGGAAACAATCTATAGTTTTAAAGGGTCATTTGTGAATCTAACTCCTTAATCACCATCTCAAGCATAAATTGAAACGAGAAAGAGATTCCGTGGGAGATTAAACCTATTGTTAAAGATATTAAATAGTTGGCTAGGAGATTTGTGGCTTGTCATTTTTTGTTCATGGATAGGAATTGTAACAAGGTTGTTGATTGGCTTTCTAAAGTTAAGGACCTTTGTTTCAATCCTAGCTCGATTTGCAATCTCCCTAACAGGCTTCAGACTCTTGTAAGAATGGATATGAATTATCCTCAACATCAATGGATTTTCATCATTTTCGTGGAACAAATAAAGAATTATTCATCTACGTGGCATATAGGTTCATTTAATATGTTGAAACTAATGAATTATTAGGTTAGTGTTACTTGAGTAGTCTCCAATGTTAGGTTTTAATCTCTATTATGTGGTCTTACATATATAATGGAAAAATTATATTAATGGGTTATTTTATAAGTAAATTTAATTTAAGTAATTTGTTTATGTAAAGTTCACAGACTTCAGAAATTAGTATAGATTAATGGGTTCATACTCATTCTTGACCCATATAGGATTAATGGGATTCTAATAGGTCAATGTGTAAGTATACTAGAGTTATGGTCTCCAATACATCAAACCATTTAGCACTTTCTATTCTTTACCCATAAGAGATAAAGAGTTAAGTAATTTTAAGAAATTAGAGATTTAATTAAGGAAGACTATACTTGCTATTCAAGCACTCATTTATTGTTCATTCTGCAAAGATTCGATTGTTGCAATGGATATATGTCTTTATATTTAAATATACTTACTAACTCTAATATGATTGATTTTTGACATCAAAGTATTTAAGGATTTTGTGGTTCTAACAAGTGGAATTGAAGCCAATATCATATTAGGTTATTAGGATTAAAGAAATATTTTGTTTGATCCATGATGATATAAGAGTTGTTAAAGATTTGAAAATTTTGTGTTCTGGGATGCTCCAATTTTCTATTTGAATTATAATGAATTATTATGATAGTCTATAATTATGTAAATTGGTTCCATTGGTACTATATTGTTTATTAGGATTAAATAATTAAATACTTTGATTTTGGGCATCAAAATATTTAAAGATTTTGTGGTTCTAACAAGTAGTATTAAAGCGGATATCATATTAGATCACTAAGATTAAAGAATTGTTTTATTTAATCTATCATTATATGAGTTGTTAAATATTTGAAAAATTTGTGTTCTAGGATGCTGTAATTTTCTATTTGAATTGTAATAAATTATTATTATAGTCTATAATTATATAAATTGGTTCCATCGCGATTATGTTGTCTTATTTGGATTTAGAATTCCAGTTTGTGGGTCATGCAGAATTCAATTATATACATATATTCGATCATTGGAGCCAATTGATTTGCAGGCCATGTGCGTTAATTGAATGGTTGAAATTGATTACCGTTTTCTTTTCTTGTTTTGTGGTTTAATTGGAGCCAATCATTTACAATATATATGCATATTGGTTTGCGTTTTGCAGTTCAATCTTTTAATGCAATTGAGTTTTGGCTTTTTTGTGAGTATATATATATATATATATATATATATATATATATATATACTAGTTTTTTTCAAATGTGCTTCGCACATTAATTTTCATTATAACAATTTACGACTTATTTTAAAATATAATTTAATTTATAAATATTTATATAATAAATATTAGTATAAATGCTATATGACATATAAATAATTTAAATGAATATTATGTAATATTATTTTTTAAATTATAGTACCCATTAGATAGCAAATTTTTTTTTATAAATTATATTTTTAGTGTAAATAACTTTATTTTTATTTGACTTTTCACTTTTGACTAATATTCTCATAATAGATGCTCAAACACTTATTGATAATATAACATACAATTATTCATGATAAATACACCTCTATATTACATATTTTTTGTTATTATACTTTAGTAATAGTCATTGCAAAATAAAGACGTATAGAAAACTTGTTTATTTTAAAATAAAAATAATATTCCTCATTTTCAGCTGGTGAAGGTAATATTCTTGGTAATAGAACTTATTTTCTGTTGTACTGTTATTTCAGCATATATAACATTTCTATTAAATTTTTTACACACTATCATTGGTCAATTGAGTAATGTTATAGAACTATTAACTTTTACTTTTAATTTGTGATGTGACAAGTTATTTAGTAACAATGTATTTAAAAACCATTTATTGGTACATTTCATAAATTTTTTTTATTATTATATTTGATATTATTATTCAATATTCTCTCTCGATCTCTCTATCAATTTAAATAAAACTTTTTAAAATTTGAGCTTTTATAAAATTTATAAAAAAAATATTTAAATCAAATTTGGCTCTTTATAAATATGCAGTTATGCAATGCACTGAATTGTGTGTAAAGAAGTATATTATTCTTGAAATAATCAGTGAAATTCGTTAGTATTATGTTGTATTTAGATTTGTACTTATGTATATCGATGTAAGCTTTAATATTAGCAAATAATAGAATGAATAAGAAATAAGAAAATAAATTTTTAATTTGTGATGATTCGACTATTTAATCTAAAATAAATATCAAATAAAGATATTTTTTGACTCAAAATAAATATAAAATTTAACTTAACTTTTGTCTTTTCAATTCGTATTAAAAATTTACTTATTTATATATTTTTATATATTATATTAGATATTTTAGACTCAATTTATTTATTTATTTATATTTATTTTTAACTGTCATACTTCAATCTTTTTTTTTTTTTTTGAATAAAAATTTTCTCTAATATAATAATTTGAAGTTCTTAATAGTTTTATTCATTCAAAAGATTCAATAATTTAAAATTTGGATTAGTTTTTATTTGCTTAGCAAATACAAAGAAAATTAAAGAGCAATTATAAATTAATTTTTTATTATTATAGAATATAAAAAAAAAACTATTAAGCTTAATCGTATCTTAGCAAATGTGAAATTGTTAATTTCTTTTTCTTTTATTAAATTTTTTTATATTGTTTGACTAAGCGAAAGAATAAATCTTTTATTTATTATTAATATTTTTTTATTCTATTAGATTTGCTCATTAAAAATATACAATAATAATTTTGTTTAAAAATAAAATTTCAAAATTATTTACTAATTTCTCATATTCTTTCCTCTGAAAAAATACATTACTAATTAACATAGTATTATAAACATACTTGCAATAGATTGTTAATTCTAACTACATAAATTAATAAAAAAAATTAATTTATTCTAATGTAACCACTTATGTTATTGCAATTTTGATATTAAACATCAAAATATAAGGAAATATAATGCAATATATTATCATAAAATAACAAATTAACTATTATTTTGAAAATTAAAATTATATTTAAACAAATAAACTGACCTACTTTTATTGTTAATAAAAAAATTAAATAATTGTTCTTATAAGTGAAAACAATTATGCCATAATTATAAATTTTTAATTTTTTTAATTTTGATATTTTTTTTTGGTAGTGGGGCTTCTTCATTTTCTTTATTTTCTTCAATATTTATTTATTTCTATATCTATCATTGATATGTCTTGAATATCTTTTTCAATGAAAATTTTAAATTCATCTTTTAGATGATATTATTCAGTTAATCTCATAATAAAATAATATTTTTTCTCTTGTGCCAATCAATTAATGAAAATTTGCCATAAATTTTTTCTTTCTACAAATTTTCTTTTATTATCTTGTAGAACCTGGTCTCATTTTCTAATTCAAATTACTACTTAAAAGAATAAAGTGATGCAATGCCTTATTCTTTCTCAATCTATAATTTTTTTTTCTTTTGTGTTAATGCTCATTTTTTAATTTATTTTATGTTTGCATTTTTTTTGTTTGATTCCTAGTTAAATAAATATTTATATGATTCTAATTGTTTTATTAATAAATTGCCAATCCTAAAATATGATATATTAATTATATATTACTTTTTTAATTGAATAATGATTATTTATTCTAAAAAATAGCATATTACTTTTATAAATTAATTTATTAATTATTAAATTACCAATTAAACCTCTATTTATAAGAACAATTAATAAAAAATAAGGGTATATAATATAATTAAATTACACTAAAACTTAAAATATGAAAGAACTAATAATTAAAACTCGTAAAATATATATATATATAATATATAGCAAAACTCTAAAAATAAATATATTACTACCTGATTTACTACCAACCAAAAATAAATTATTATATATATTTTATTAGAAGAAAACAGATATAAATTCTAGAATTTGAATAAAATTTTCATAATTATTGTAAATAACAATGACTTTTTTCCTTAAAATAAATGGTTCATTGTTATTATTACATTATATGACCTCAAATAAAAAGTTTTTAGAGGTAAATTAAAAAAAAAAAAAAAGCAAAAGAAAGATAAATGTGAATATAAATTTTTTGCAAAGTTTATAAAAAAGAGGGATAATAATAATAATAATAATAATAATAATAATAATACCATTTATCCTAATTTGTAAAAAATATTTAATATATAATATTGAATAATTTTTTATTTTTAAAATTTTATAACTAATTAGAAAATAAAATGGTAAGATAATATATATTATATTTAAAAATTAAATTGTATTTTCATGAATAATTTAACATATGAATTACCACTATAATTAAAGAATAATTTATCAAATGGCTATTATTTAGGAACTGATAACTTTTTATTTTTGACACAATGTTTATTATTATTATTATTATTTTGCCATTAGATAGAATTTCACGAATATGAAAATCAATTTTAAGATTCTTTAGAATAATCCTTTTGTGTTAATACCCATTCATTTTTTTTTCTTTTGTGTTTACATTTTTTTTTGTTTGATTTCTAATTGAATAAATGTTTATATAATTCTAATTAATTAATTAATAAATTTTCAATATTAAAATATAACATATTAATTATATATTTACTTTTCTAATTGAATAATGATTATTTATCCTAAAAAATAGCATATTATTAATATAAATTAATTTATTAATCACTAAATTGTTATCAATTCTAAAATATAATATATTAATTATATTTTTCTAATTAAATAATGATTACTTATCCTAAAAAATAGTATTATTATTTAATAAATTAATTTATTAACTATTAAATTACCAAACTAACCTTTATTTATAAGAACAATTAGTAAAAAATAATAAGGATATTTTAGTAAATATGCTTTTCCTCATCCCTTACCATATATATATATATATATATATATATATATATATATATATATATATATATATATATATATATATATATATATATAAACTTATTTGTTCTTGTTCATTCCTATTTCAACAAGATGGACTTTACCTTAGCTAAGAATGGACCAACTTGTAAATTTTGGATAGAAATTTCTTTTACTTATTTCTCTCGGTAATTTATTATTAAAAACCTCTTT
Source organism: Reutealis trisperma (assembly GCA_947687605.1). NCBI lineage: Eukaryota > Viridiplantae > Streptophyta > Magnoliopsida > Malpighiales > Euphorbiaceae > Reutealis > Reutealis trisperma. The sequence continues at coordinate 224,416 of CANTUT010000580.1, forward strand.
CCAACTCCTTTTGGTATAAAAGATTAATAAAAGAATATTTTTTCTATATTAATGATTTGTAGCCCATTTGATATCCTTGTCTCTGAGAATCAATAAACTCGACTCTGCATTGTTCACAAAAATTTGGGTCTTCTTTTTCATTTCTGATTACTCGATAATTTCCACAAGCAAATTTCCACTTTTTATAGGCCTAAAAATTCTTTCACAAAATAATCCATCTTTTTCAAGTTTATTGGTTTTGTAATGAAAAGTATAGGATTTTGTCACCTCTCCAATAATCTCTCCATTAGGTAACATTTTATTGGCCCAAGCAATTATATATATATATATATATATATATATATATATATATATATATATATATATATATATATATATATATATATATATATATATATATATATATGTCATGACCCAAATTCAGAGATTGTGACCGGCATGTAGTTAGACCGAAGTCTAGCCACACAAACCTGACTATACTATAAAAAGGATATAACACTATATGGTTTTAATTCAAAATATGAGTTTGACTCGTAAACTTATTAAATCCCATAATTATAAATTACATAACTAACTTAAATGATA
>CANTUT010000580.1:230000-257500 GCA_947687605.1 Reutealis trisperma
TATTCAATTTACCTTACAAAAAGTGAAATTATTTTAATAAATAATAGTTAAAGAGCATATTATTCTCAAATTAAATACATAATTATTAAGAATATAATAAGGGACATATAAATAAATGAGTTCATCTCTTTTACTATCTATATATATATGTATATATAGTAAAAAAGATTTATATATATTCTAATTAAAGATATCGTTAATTGGTGCTGTCAGTATTATATATGCTATTAAATATGTTACTGTGGGTTTGGAAGTTGCTATAATATGTGTATGCATCAGTTTAATATAATATTCAAGATAAGTTATTCAATGTATAATAAATATACATGCATGATTTGATAGTGTCTTAAAGTCGTAAATTTTATAAGGTATTAACATCGCTATTTATGTGCAATATTAAAGAATTTATTTGCACTGGTTATGCTTGGTTTTTAAATTAAATTGATTGAAATAATATGTTACCATAGTAGCCTGTGTTGTATAAATTGATTTAATTTGAAATATAATTGTGTATTTATTATTTATATGAATATTGATCAGCCCAAAGGAATGTTAATGTTTAGCCAAATAATGATAATTATAAAGTTGTTTTCCATGTGAATAACAATAGGTTTAAAGAAAAGTTGTTGTTTGACAAGATTTATTATTAATGTTTGATTGTTGCGATGAGAGTACCATTTAAAATTAACATTTATTTGCAAACACTAAATATCAAGTTGTGCTAAGTATCTTATTTTATATTTTTCTCGTCCAAATTCTTGATTTAATGACATGATTATTGATTTGATTGCATGTTCTTTCTTTATCTTTTGTTCAATTTTTGCAATTGCAAATAATGTTTCTACTCAAATTAGTACCATTCCTATGTTAAATGGTATAAATTTTAATGTATGGAAAAAGAATGTGGAAATTTTTCTTGGCTACATAGATTTAGATCTTGCGCTAAAGACTAAGTGACTCGTTTCGATTGAGGATATTCAAATAAGGTCAAAATTGAGAAATGGGATTACTCTAATAGCATGAGTTTAATGATCATGAAATGTTTCACATCGGAAGAGTTTTAGGGCTTTATTCTAAGAGCAATAAAGCTAAAGAATTTCTTGTGGTAATACAACAGTATTTTGCCAAAAATGAGAAATCAGAAATGAGTAACCATTTGGCTGCTGTAGTTTCTATGAGATGTAAGGGAAAAGGAAATATAAGAGAGTATATAATGGAGATGTCAAATCTTGTTGGAAGATAAATGAAGATTTACTCGTGCATTTAGTTATTATTTCTCTTCCCGCACAATTCAGTTAGTTTAATGTGTGCAAGGAAGGATATATGAAGAAAGAGTGTTCCAAGTACGTCACTTGATGTGCAAAGAAGGGTAAGGTTCTCACTTTAGTTTGTTCTGAAGCTAATTTGGCTTCTATATCTCTAGACACTTGATGGATAGATTATGGTATTAATACTCACATAAGTGTATCTATGTAGAGTTGCCTTTAAAGCCAACCGCCAACTATGGGCAATGGTAATAAAGTCCTAATGGAGGCTATAGGGCATTTTTAGATTACTTTTAAAAACTGGTTGTTATTTGGATTTAGTTGAAACATTTATAGCTCTGTTAAGAAATTTAATTTTTATTTTTTGTTTGGATAAATGTGGATACTTTTACAATTTATGAGATAATAAAGCTAGTATCTCCCTAAATTCCAATTTTATTGGTACTGGTATTTAAATTGATGGTCTTTATATGCTAAAAACTATTTCTTCCTATAACAAAATCTTGTAAAATAGTTCAAGAGTACAAAATGTAAATTAATTGAGAATTTTGCCACCCTATGGCAAGTGTTTAGGCCAGATCTCTAAACAGAGAATTCAAAGGCTTTGTCAAACATAAATCTTGATTCCCTTGATTTAACAAACTTTTAAGTTTGTGTTGAGTGTATAGGTTAGGGAATGTAATGACTTTGACGAAGAGAGATTTGGATTTTTTTTTTTTTTGAGATAGAGGAAATAACTAATAAACTAAGATATTATGAAAGGGATAGGCTGGCTTATTGTATACTTGATTGTAAGGTAAATGAAGGTTTGAGGGATATAAAAGCATATAAAGAAGTATTAGAGATGGTAGGTGTGTTGGTTGATGACTTATTAGATATTTACATAGTTGGTAACTAGATTGAAACAGTTATAGGTGAAAATGTTGAGGTTAATGGCATAGAAAATGTAAATGTGGGATAAGAATGTAATGAGTCTGAAGTAATTAACAGTATGAACAAGAACATTGGACAAGTTAGTGATAGTAAATATGAAGAAAATAGTGAGGATCCTAATTATTTACTAGATAACCGATCTAACACTGATGATGGACTGTCACACAGTGATATGGAAACTAATGATGAAGAGTATTTGGAAGCAAGGAAGAATTTCAAGCACTTTAAGAATAAAAAAATATTTGAGAAGCAACCTGCACCTGTCATTCAACACAATATGAATCTAAGTAACCTACATTAACTATTTATGATACTTATTTAATATTCTTGCAAATATTTAATTTACGTTTACTTTTGCATTGAACAGGCTCAAGTAGTGCAAATACTAATGGTAATGAGTTTGTCAATAATGCATATGTTTCTCATTACAATGACTTAAATAGGAAGGTGGATACAATATACAGAAGTGATAAAAAAGAAGGTGAGAAAGTTAGTAGCAAGAAAAGGTAGAGGTATGCAAACATATGATCCAAACTATAATCATAAATTAGATACTGTCTTCAAGTTTGGAATGAAATTTCATGATGGTGGCCAATGTAGAGAAGCTGTCTAGAAGTATACAATCACTAATGCTCTAGGGTTCATAAAGAGTAGCAAGATATAGGTTAAAGCTGCATGCCAAAAATGATGTCCATGAAGATTGTATGGTAGTATGAGAGACAATGATTATATATTAAAGCTTAAGGTTTATATTGGTCATCATGGATGTCACAAGATGTTGAGGAATATGTAAGCAACTTCAAATTGGATAGCAAAGCAATATAAAAATAAATTTAGAAGAAACCTAAATTGGAATGTTAAAGAATTAGAAGATGAAATTAAGGATAAATATAGACTGACTGTTAGCATATGGAAGTGCTACAAGGTTAGATTTAAGGCATTAGATATGCTAAGGGGATAATTGAATGAACATTATGCAAAATTAAGGGCTTACAAAGCTGAGTTGATGAGAGTTGACAAAGAGGGTAGATTTGAATTTAAGATGAGTGACAACGAATCACCTTCTAGTTGCATGTTTCAAAGATTCCATATAGGTTTTAATTCATTGATTCAAGGTTTTCTAAGGGGATGTAGGCTTGTTGTAGGGTTAGATGAAACATTTTTAAAGACATTTGGGAGGATCCTTACTAGTTATTGTTGGGAAGGATGGGAATAATCAAATGTTCCTTATATGTTCATTCAGTAATAGTTGACTATGGTGCAAGGTCCTAAGAAGACAAATGTTGTAAACTTAAGGACAATAGAAGCTACACCACTCAATACAACTAGATACGGTATAAGACGGGGTCCATCTAGAGCTAGAATAGTAACTATAACACAAAATACACCAAATCATATCACTCCTTATCTGTAGCCTGTAATAGATGCTAGAACCCCTTAAATGTAGCCTGGTGCAAATAGGCGTCCAAAATTGCATCCTGCTAAGAGAGTTAAGGCAAAGAATGTAAGTGGAACTACTACATTAGTACATATAACTTTTAAACAGCAAGAGAATTATATTCAATTGACTCAGCCAGTTATACTTTCACAACCCATCTCTAGAGTAACACAACATGTTAAAGTACTTGCTACCCAAGGCAATAGTTCTAAATGTTTCAACTAATACCTTGCATAGAACTCTTTATTTGTGCCTTTTTTTTTTTTTTTGTAATAGAACAAGATAGTTGAATCATTTATGTTTAGTGATATTGAAACACTATTATATTATTCAATCATTGTATTTTTGAACTTGTTAATTTATCATATTTTAGAATTTTAGATGTATGGAAATTCTAGTGTCCAAAGTGAATTAATATTTACTTTATAATTTTTTGCCTGTTATGATAGTGCAACTATTGTATGTAGAAAATGACTATATTGCTTCCTAACTAATTTATATATAGATATCCATAAATTAAGGTTACACTAGGTTAAGACACCTTCACTGCTAGTACTAACTCCTATACTACATACCTATACAAAAAGAAACAACACTTTTGACCATCAAACAATAGGGAATAGCGGCTACAAACACACCAAACAAATGTCCCTAAAACTATACAATACACCAAATCATGATAACATTTTCACCCTATAAACCATGCAATGATTCGTATCATTCACGTACTAGTAAGAACCAATTGCAATAATTAAAATTGCAATAGCCAATAGTAGGAGTGGGCATCAGTCGATTGGTTCGATTTGGTCATAGAATAGCCAAAACTGACTAATTGAATTAGAAATATATTTGTAACTGAATCGAACCAAATTGTCTGAATAACCATTTTTTTTACAGTAATTATCGGTCTGTTTGGTTCAGTTTCGGTTTTTAAATTTGGTTTTAGCCTTTAGTTTTGGGCCATTTTTTTACAAGGCTTTGTTTATTAGTTTGTAATTTGAGGAATTCTTAATTTCTTGTATGTCTTAATGCTAAGTTTATTACAAAATAAATATAAATGAAAATTTTAAATTGAAATAAAACATCATAAATATACTATATATCAGTTCTTTTTACATAAAACAATAAAATTGTTTTAAAGTTAATTTATAGATTACAAATAAGAGCCCTAACCCCTTACAAAAACCAAAAGTATATTGTGTATCAAGATTCAAGAATGATTAGTAATTGCATATATCAACATTCCTGCAAAATAGATACAGACATATAGTGAAGTTAGTATGTGAATCAACAAATCAAGCAAACAAGAAAAATGGAAACATATGTGGGCTCAAAATTTACTTTTTTGTTCATGTAGAATACGGTAAAGTTAACTGGCTGTATTGTTAAATTGCGAACCATTTAACATTTTTTGCCACTCTAGTGTTTTGTCATAATTTTATTGTGTTTAAGTTATGTTTTTATTGTTAATTTAATGTTTATTTTATAATTTATGTTGATATTTTGATGTGTTTGTTAAGGTATGTTTAGAGTGTTTAATAATTGAAGAATGGAGATATTATGAATTGAGAGATAGATGTAGAGATGTAGACATGAAGGAAAATGAAGATTGGACTAAGAAAAATTAATTTGGCAGTGTACATTAGTGATGTGGGCCATATGCAACCAATACCATGCAAAAATCAAAAATTAAACAATGTGTATGTATGAAAGCTATGAAAGAAAGTCATGTGGACCATCTGGACTATTAATCTCCCATTTAGAAAACCATTCAAGCTGAGTGTGCATTTTAATGAATTAAGGCGTGTGGAATTAATTTGTTCTCAGCTAAAGCCAATTGTCAGCCTAAAGATAGCTAATTTAAAGGAATTTTCAGCAACAAATTAAGCAGCTAATCAAGGAACTAGTCCCAGCACTTTACACTATATATATATATCTCATATTTTCTCAGAGAAAAAGAGGAGAAACGCACAGATGCAGAGATAAGATTTTTTCCTATTTCGTTCCCCTTTAAAATTCAAACACTTTCCATTTAGTTTTCTTTTTTAAATTTATTTTCACTAGTCATTCCTTGAATAAAGATTGTATTTGGTTTTTTGGGTATTCTTTGTGCAAATATCAAGAGATTGGATTTAAACACTAAATTAAATTGTAAGTTTATTTCCTTATTATTTTTTTCTTTTAATTATTGGATTGATAATATTTATTCAATGTATTATTTTGATATTAATGATTTGGAGATTATTATTTATTTACCCATGAACTAAATTAATCTTTGTCTAGGGACATGTATGAAGCTATCATGATATGAATATTGAATAAAACCCCTTTTTATTATATTTATTTTTGCTATCATGATATGAATATTGAATAAAACCCCTTTTTATTATATTTATTTTTCTTAAATTGAATTGATTAATTTTTTATAAAAATGCTTAACTACTATTTGTTTAACTTAGGTTATGAATGAAAGAACGAGAGTTGAAGTTTATTTCCGGATTTCATTGTTTTAAGGTTTTAAAATGAATTAGAAATATAAGTTTTAAAATTAAGATTTAATTTTTAATATATAAATTGATAAATTGATTTATATAAATGAGATTGCTGATAGACTAATTTTTATTCTTTGAATTATTAAAAACTGATTCTTTTATCATAATCAATTGGGTTTATTCATGAACATAAAGGATTGATAAGCAGATTATGACCCCTAGACATTTTCCATCCACTGCATACAAAAATCTGCATTTGTATTATTTAATTTTTTGCTTTAAAATTATTTCCTTTCAAATCAAAATCAAACAAAAATCTTTTTACATTTAAAATTGCTTTAATCGAGATAAATAAAATCCATTTGTAATTCTTTGAGAGAATACGACCTTAGGTGCTTCCTATATACTATAATTGCCCTGTATACTTGCGGGTTGCTTTTGGATAGTATATTTTGAGGTGAACAAGTTTTTGGCGCCATTGTCAGGGAATTGCAAGGCAAAATTGTTTGTTTCAATGTGAATATTTCTATTTTTAGTTTTTGTTTATATTTTCTTTTCGAGATTTAATGCAAGGGAGAAGATCTTTAGAAGGAGAGATTGTCCCTTTTATTGATAATATCCATAGGTAGGTGGAGAAAGGAGACTAGACCTAACTGCTAAAGAAGCTAGAATAGAAGAACGGAAGGAACATCAATGAGACAACATGGCACAGGAAAGGAGACTAATGAAGGAGTATGCTAGGCCCGTTATAGGCATCACAACATCATGTATTAGGCTTGATGCGACTGCCTAGGATTATGAGTTAAAAAATATCCACTACAACATGCTACCATCATTCTATAGTGTGCCAATAAAGATCCTCTCAACTTCATATGAGATTTTTACTCCACCATACAGACCTTTTCTTTATAAGATCTTACTGAAGATCAGCTACGGATGAGATGCTTTTTATATGCATTAAAAGATAGTGCAAAATCATGGTTGATGACATTTACCCTGACTCATTAATAACTGGGGGGGGGGGGGGGGGGGGGGTTGCAACAAGTTCATGGGGAAATTCTATTCTCACCAAAAGATGGCTAATTTGATATCAAAGATTGCAACCTTCACACAAATGGAAGGAGAACCTTTTCATGAGGCATGGGAGAGGTTCAAAATGTTGCAAATTTAGTGCCCCCACCATCACTATCCACTACACTTCCTAAACTAATTCTTTTATGATGGGCTTACATTTTAAAGCCAAAGCATATTTAATAATGCAGCTGGAGGAGCTATAAGAGAGATCACTGCTGAGAAGATTTATGACCTTTATGAGATGCTTGGAGCCATTTCTCAACAGAAGAGTGTAAGAGGAAGAAGAGTAGGAGTTTTAGAAGGAACTCCTGGTAAAGATATGGCTATGTAAATAGCCAAGCTCACTAGGCAAATAAAGCTTCTATCCATGAAGGGAAACACACCAGTCCAACAACAAGAGGAATGTGGTGTTTGTGGTATATTTGGTCATGGTGCTAATGTTTGTCCTTCGAGTTTTGATTCTATTACAGATGACTATGAACAAGCACAGGCATTGGATGGTTTCCAACCTAAGACCAAAAATGACCCTTTTTTTAACATTTATAATCAAGGTTTGAGGAACTATCTAAACTTTTCATAGAGGAACAAGAACCAACAGTAGCAGCAGCCCTAATTTCAAATAATGCAGAGAGGACACCAATTCCAAGGTGAATCATCAAACCAGCAACAGCAAAAGAAGCCATCTCTGGAGGATAGCTTGAATGCCTTCAATCAAGTTAGCACCCAAAATTAGGAGGCTAACAATAGGTGGTTTGATTCCTTGGAAGCTTTAGTGAAAAAGGTGGAGACTCAAGTTAGTCAAGTTGTAAGTCATATGCAACAACAAGGGAGACTTCCTAGCCAACTGGAGTAAGCTAAAGCTATCACAGTCCTTAGAAGTGGTAAGATCATTAATAATTCTATTGATGCTAACCTTGATGATGTAGGTGATGACCATATTGAACCAGAGAAGGAAAAGAGTAGTAGAGAGCCTACTATAATTCTAGAAAAAGAAGAGAAAGGAAAGGAGACATCTTCTCCTTTAAAATTGCATAAGGCGGACGATCCATATCAACCACCTGTTCCATTTCCAAGTCGTTTTAAAAATAGTAGCAGGATAAGCAATTTGATGAGCTGTACAAAATGCTATCCAAGGCAAGTATCAATTTACCTTTTGCTTGATGTAATAAAAAATGTGCCTTCTTATGCTAAATTTTTTAAAGAATTGAATTCTAAGAAAAGAAGCTGGAAATGGAAGAAAAAGTTGTCATGTCGAAGGTAACTAATGTTGTTCTCTAGCATAAATTACCTTCAAAAACTAAAGACCCTAGTAGTTTTGTTATTGATATCAGTATGGGCAATGGTGAGGAGGCCAAGGGTATGCTAGACTTAAGTGCAAGTATTAATTTGATGCGTTATGCCTTGTTTTTACAATTAAACTTAGGAGAGCTAAAACCCACTAAAATGTGTAACTAGCTAATAGGTCTTTGAGATATCCGATGGGAATCATAGAAGATGTGTTAATTCAGGTTAGAGGGTTGATTGTGCCAGTTGATTTCATGGTATTAGACATGGGTGATGAATTGTCTAGTGGTTCTGAATTGCATATCTTATTAGGAAGACCTTTCATGTCGACAACCAATACTTTGATTGATGTTAAGAATGGAAAGTTAACCATGACTATTTTGGGTCAAACCGTTGAGTTTTCTATTTTTAACAATCTTATTATTTTTACCACATCACTTGTTAAAGAATGTTCTTTTGTTGATTGTATAGATACTATTGTTCAATAAGTTTTCTTGCAGGATGCTTTTGATGATAAGCTGGAACTCGCACTTACACTTGAGGAAGAAACTGAAATTCTTATTCTAGAAGTTTTGTACAACATTAAGTGCTTAAATGAGGAAGAATTAGAGGAGCTAGGAGAGGAAAAGACTAGTGAGGCACCATTGATTCAAAATAGTGAGAAAGAACCCTCACCAATATTAGAACTAAAGGAGCTATCCAAGCACCTAAAGTATGTATATTTAAGAGAGGGAGAGAATTCACCTATGATTATTTCAGCCATGTTGAGTGAAAAAGAAAACGAGAGATTAGTGAGTGAGCTGAAAAGGTAGAAGAAAACAATAGGTTGGGGATTGAGTGATATTAAGGGAATTAGTCCTTTTATGTGCATGCATAGGATCATTTTAGAAGAGGGAGCTAAACTTAAGAGGGAGGCTCAAAGAAGGTTGAACCCCAACACGAGTGAGGTAGTAAAGAAGGAAGTGCTGAAATTACTAGATAAAGGAGTTATCTATCCTATTATGGATAGTGAATAGATTAGTCCTATTCATGTGGTTCCTAAGAAAACAGGAATCATAGTGGTGAAAAATAAAAAGAATGAGTTGGTCCCAACTGGGATTGTTACTGGGTGGCGAATGTGCATTGATTATAGGAAGTTCAACAATGCCACCAAGAAAGATCATTTTCTCCTATAAACTTGTTGGACATTCTTACTATTGTTTTCTTGATGGATTTTTAGGTTATTATCAGGTGGCAATAGCATCAGAGGATCAAGCCAAGACAACTTTTACTTGTCCTTTTGGGACATTTGCTTTTAGGCAGATGCCTTTCGGCTTATGTAACACTCTAGCAACATTTTAGCAATGTATGATGTCTATATTTTCTGACATGATTGCTGACTTCATTGAGGTATTTATGGATGACTTTTCTGTTTTTGGTAATTTCTTTGATGATTGTCTCAAAAAATTAGTTTCTGTGCTTGAAAGATGTATTGAGTGCAATGTTACTTTGAGTTGGGAGAAAAGTCATTTCATGTTAATCATGGTGTCGTATTGGGTCATATTGTTTCGAGTAAGGGTATGGAAGTTGATAAAGCTAAAATTGATTTGATTGCAGACGTACCCCCTCCCACATCTGTAAAGGGGATAAGAAGTTTTTGAGGACATGCAGGATTTTATAGAAGATTCATTAAGGACTTTTCTAAAATTAGTCAACCTATTTGTAGGTTACTTGGGAAAGATGTTCCTTTTGTGTTTGATAATAAATGCATGCAGGCTTTTAATACCCTCAAAGAGAGATTCACTACTGCACCTGTTATTGTAGCCCCTGATTGGTCTTTACCTTTTGAAATTATGTGTGATGCATCTAACCATTCATTGGGGGCTGTTTTGGGATAAAGGGTTGAAAATTTTTTAAGAGTCATTTGTTATGTTAGTTTAACCCTTAATGAAGCCTAACTAAATTACACCACTATTGAAAAAGAAATGTTAGCTATTGTTTTTGCATTAGATAAATTTAGGGCGTACTTGGTCGGTTCTAAAGTCATTGTACATTCTGATCATGCTGCTTTAAAATATCTTTTGTCTAAACAGCATATTAAGACACGCTTAATTAGGTGGGTGTTGCTTTTGCAAGAATTTGATAATGAAATTCGGGATAAGAAGGGTAGTGAAAATGTTGTTGCAGATCACTTGTCTAGGTTACCCTTTTTAAATGAAAATGAACTTGCAGTGAGTGATACTTATAAAGATTTAGAGTCATTTCCTTATGAACAATTGTTTGTAGTGTCACAAGTCCCATGGTTTGCTAACATTGCTAATTATCTTGCTTGTGGTGTTATGTGGACTGACTTGAACTATCAAGAGAGAAAGAGGTTCTTACATGTTTGCAAGTATTATTTTTGGGATGAGCCTTATCTGTTTAGAATTTGCAAAGATAAGATTGTTCGCAGATGTGTTCCTGATAAAGAGCAGCTAAGTGTTTTAAGATTTTGCCATGACCTCAGCAATGGTGGATACTTTGGAGGAAAGAAGACAGCTAAGAAAGTCCTCCAAAGTGGTTTATATTGGCCTAATCTTTTCAAAGATGCTCATTTTTACTGTAAGCAGTGCGATAAATGCCAAAGAGTAGGTAACATTAGTAAGAGAAATGAGATGCCCCTTACTAATTACATTGTTGTTGAAATATTTGATGTATGGGGTATTGATTTTATGAGAACCTTCCCTATTTCCTTTAGTTTTCAATTCATCTTAGTTGCTGTGGATTATGTTTCAAAATGGGTGGAAGCAATTCTTATCCAAACTAGCAATGCTCACGTTGTTGTCAAGTTTGTCAAAGAATTTATTCTTAGGAGGTATGGCACACCGAAGGTTATTGTTAGTGAAAGGGGAAGCCACTTTTGCAACAAGCTTTTTGAGAAGCTAATGTAGAATTCTGGAGTAAAGCATAAAATGGCAACTCCCTATCATCCACAAACTTTTGGGCAAGTTGAAATATCAAACAAGTAGATCAAAGGAATTTTGGATAAGACGGTGAATTTGTCTAGGAAGGATTGTAATGAGGCATTATAGGCATATCGGACAACATACAAGACTCCTTTGGGCATGAGTCCATTTTGGCTATATTTGGTAAAGCTTGCCATTTACCAGTTGAATTGGAGCATAAAGCATATTGGGCAATCAAGGCCTTGAACTTTGACATGGAGAAAGCCAAGGAGAAGAGGATGCTTCAGATGTCAGAATTGGATGAGCTCCGAAATGAGGCATATGAGAGTTCTAGGATTTACAAGGAGAGGACTAAAGCTTTGCATGATAGGAACCTAGTTTGAAATACCCTTGAACTAAGTATGAAAGTTTTGCTTTTTAACTCGCAGTTGCACCTATTTCCAGGTAAACTCAAATTCTATTGGAGTGGTCCTTTTATTGTTAATGTTGTTTTTCCTTCTGCAGCTGTTGAATTGTTTAACTCACATACAAATGAAACTTTTAGAGTTAATGGTTAGAGAGTTAAGCCTTATTATGACGGTGTGGAAGAATTTAAGGGGATTGAGAGCATTTCACTTGAAGATCCTTAAAGTCTTCCGAAACCGTCTAACTAAGATGACATTAAAGAAGCGCTCGATGGGAAGCAGCCCATCTTGGTTTTTCAAAAATGTTTTCAAAATAAAGATTTTGTATTTTAACTAGTCCTATCTTTGAATGTTGTTTTGTCTTTAAGTTGATGTTATGGCATAGTTGATAGATTGAATGTTTTGTCTTGTATTTTGAGGAAAATTTTGCTAGCAACTTCAAGTTTTAATGTTTTGCACTTGTTATGATCTTAAAATTTTTTGGGTTTGCCTCTATTTCATAGTAAAACATGATAGACTTTTTCATACTTGTGAGAGATTTTGAGCCTAAACACTATTTTTCTTTGTTGCAATTTTGTGTACCATTTTGATTGTGCATCTCTAGAGCTTGCTTAGGCATACTTTTCAAGACTACATATTAATTTCAATTTAGGCATTAAAATGATTAGGCATTAGGTTTCACCCTTAAGCTTAAATGGCCAACCTTGAATGTTAATTTCCTTTACTAAGCCACTTTGAGCCTTGACCTTTTCTTTAGTAACACATAAATTCAACTTGACCTTTTACTATTATCTTTATCTGTTTTGTCCCCTCATTGAGATTTTTGAGCATTTGAAGATTATTTTACTGAAATTGAATGTGTTAACATTGCTTGAGGACAAGCAAATATTTTAAGTGTGGGGTGAGGGAACATATTACCTTGGGAAAATGTTCTTGTGTAAATCATGATAAAGTATACTTCATTTTGCTAAAAAAAAAAAATGAATAAAAGGGATCCCAATAAATAAAAAATATATATTTTTAATGAAGTTTGTTATTACTTTGAACATGTGGGTCGCATTACAAGTGTGATTATAAAGAGTAAAAAAAAAAATTTGCAACAAAAGTATGAAAAAAAAAAAAGGGAAATACTTTGTCTTTGAATGTTTTGATTTGTTATTTGGTCTTTGAATGCTCAATAACTCAATGATAAACTTGATTTTCCCTTTTTCCCACCTTTTACCTTAGCCCCATTACAATCAAATGAAAAGACCTTTTGATTGATGCCTTGAATTAAATTAGTAGTGGAGATTAGATAAATAAGCAAGTTTATGGCATTTTGTCTTCAATTTTGGTTTTTGAGTGATCATTCTTTGCAAATGGAGAGAAATACTTAGTTGAGTTTGTGATCTATCATGTTAACATTGTTTGGAGGTAGCTAATTCTTTATAGAGGAAACTTTTGCATTCATTGGAATTGATTTTGCTAAAGTTTGTTGTATTATGAGTACTTAGATTACTTGATGATTATTAAGTCCCTATTTTATGCCATGATTATTGCTTGAGGACAAGCAAACTTCTAAGTGTGGGGTAGTTGTTTTGTTATAATTTTATTGTATTTAAGTTATGTTTTTATTGTTAATTTAACGTTTATTTTATAATTTATTTTGATATTTTAATGTGTTTGTTAAAGTGTGTTTAAAGTGTTTAATAATTGAAGAATGGAGATATTATGAATTGGGAGATAGAAACAAAAGATTTAAAAAAAAACGAAAGCAAAAGAAAAAATAGAATAAATAATTATATATGTGTAGAGATGTAGACGTGAAGGAAAATGAAGATTGGACAAAGAAAAATTAGTTTGGCAGTGTATATTAGTGATGTGGGCTGTATGCAACTAAGACCATGCAAAAATAAAAAATTAAACAATGTATATTTATGAAAACTATGAAAGAAAGTCATGTGGACCATTTGTGTCTTAGCTTATTAATCTCCCATTTAGAAAATATTCAAGCTGAGTGTGCATTTTAATAAATTAAGGCATGTGGAATTAATTTGTTCTTAGCCAAAGTCAATCGTCAGCCTAAAGACAACTAATTTAAAGGAGTTTTCAGCGACAAATTAAGCAATTAATCAATGAACTAATCCTAGCACTTTACACTATATATATCTCATATTTTCTCAAAGAAAAAGAGGAGAGATGCATAGACGTAGAGATAAAAAAAATTTTCCTATTCCATTCCCCTTTAAAATTCAAGCACTTGCCATTTAGTTTTTTTTTTTTAATTTATTTTCACTAGTCATTCCTTGAATAAAGATTATATTTGGTTCTTTGGGTATTCTTTGTGCAAATACCAAGAGATTAGATTTAAACATTGAATTAAATTATAAGTTTATTTCCTTATTATTTTTGTCTTTTAATTATTGGATTGATAATATTAATTCAATGTATTATTTTCATATTAATGATTTGGAGATTATTATTTATTTACACATGAACTAAATTAATTTTTGATTTTTGCATGGTCTTGGTTGCATATGGCCCATATCACTAATGTACACTGCCAAATTAATTTTTCTTTGTCCAATCTTCATTTCCTTCACATCTACATCTCTACAAATATATAATTATTTATTCCATTATTTTATTCTATTTTTTCTTTTGCTTTTGTTTTTTTTTTTTAAATCTTTTGTCTCTACCTCCAATTAATAATATCTCCATTTTTCAATTATTAAACACTCTAAACACACTTTAACAAACACATTAAAATATCTAAATAAATTATAAAATAAACATTAAATTAACAATAAAAACATAACTTAAACACAATAAAATTATGACAAAAATCAAGACCATGCAAAAATAAAAAATTAAACAATGTGTATGTATGAAAGCTATGAAAGAAAGTTATGTGGACCATTTGTGTCTTGGATTATTAATCTCTCATTTAGAAAATTATTTAAGCTGAGTGTGTATTTTAATGAATTAAGGCATGTGGAATTAATCTGTTCTCAGCCATAGTCAATTGTCAGCCTAAAGACAGCTAATTTAAAGGAATTTTCAGCAACAAATTAAGCAGCTAATCAAGGAACTAATCCCAACACTTTACACTATATATATTTCATATTTTCTTAGAGAAAAAGAGGAGAGACTCACAGATGTAGAGATAAGATTTTTTTCCTATTCTGTTCTCCTTTAAAATTCAAACACTTTCCATTTAGTTTTTTTTTTTAATTTATCGCCAGTACAACCCAACACAGGTATTCATTCAATTTCAATAGGAGTGGGAGCATCATCATTGTCCAATTAAATACACAAATATACAAAAAAATAAATGGCTCAGTGATCATAAATAATTCATATCAAATAGGATAATTAGTTACTAACTAGTTGCAAATAAGAAAAGTTTACCTCATAAAGTTAGTAAAACAGTCAAAGCAGTTTAAATCACATCATAGCCAGCCAGCCAATAAAGCAAAGTAGAATAACATAGCAAAACTTACCAATAGTGCCATTGCCAAATACTAATACCAAACTTACTAAAGGTAAAAGGTTACAAAAGCTATGCCTCCAATTTTACCAAAAGCATAAACAATCAACACACAAAGCAGTAGCAAGCAATAACAACATTACAGAAATATATATAGAATTAAAAAAGGTTAGAAAATATTATTGCCAATGCAAAAATAGCAGCATGCGGCTGCCCAAAAAAAAAAAAAATCTTGATCTGCACAAAAATTGGGAGTATGTATCCAAAAACATAAATCATCAAATCTGCATAGTGAAAGAATCAATCAAATCAGTGAGTGATTGCCTCTTCCAAAGTAACACAATCAAATTACATAAGGAAAAGGAAGAAGCATAATAGAATTTACAGAAATCATGTTGTTTAGGAGCTAGTAATAGAATGGCCAAGTCCCACATTTGGCAATTCTACAATAACATCATATCATTTAATATATACAGAACATAAATAATTAAATTAAAAAATTGAAACAATGTAATAAAAAAAATAGATATGCACTTGTTTCAAGATTTTCTAGCTCATCAAGTGATTCCTCAATAAATTTTGGCTCTTTTGACTTCTTTAGCCAATCTTGACAGCATATTAGAGCCTCTACTATTCTAGGAGTTAAAGAACTCCTAAATGAATCTAAAACCCTACCCCTGTGCTAAATGCACTTTCTGAATCCACAATACTAATAGGACCAGCAAGTACATCCCTAACTAATTTAGAAAGCACAATGAACCTTTCAGAGTTAATCTTTCACCATTTTAAAATGTCAATGTATTTTTTCTCAAGTACTACCTCACTAAAGTAGATTTGTAGTTCATTTTGTTTGGCCCTACCTAGTCCTATTTGCAACCTATGTTGTTTAAATTTAGACTTGAGTAAAGAGGTTCTAGAAATGGCAGAAGAAAAATCAGATTTCGATTGGGAGGTTTGAGATAATTGTGAACTCTGTGAATTTGATTGAGAGGGATTCCTAGGGTTATACATTTGCTCATATTCATTAAATAGAGCATTCAGATCATCTTTAACCCCTTTAGACAACCTTTCACCTAAAACAGACCTATACATTTGATTGAATGAATAGTCAAGGAGTTCATATTTTTCCCTAAGGTCTAAAATACTAGCAAAGAAAATTAACTTGTTCATTTTTTCTGGATCCCCCTAATGTTTTTCATATTTGCTTTTCATGTTTTGTCCTAGAATAGACAGCTCTAAATCCTCAATGGATAAAAGCTATTTCAGCAAGAAATGAAGTTTAGATATTTCAGAGGAGTGTGTATTGCATGTCACATATAGTGAACCTGATACTTTTAAAGTCATGTTATAAAAATTCTCTAGACATTGTGACATTTTTCTATATGTTGCCAATCAATAAGATTAGTAATATTTGTAGAACCTAATCATAACTCATAGAGGAATCCTGTTCCTTATATTTTTTAAAAGATTTCTCATACTCACAAGTAATTTTGAGCATAAAGTGGGTAGAGTTCCACCTAATTGGAACATCAAGACAAAGAGTAGATTTACAAGGAATATCAAGCAAGGTTGAGATTTCTTTGAATTTTCTCAACCTTGCAAATGAGCTTCTAATATACCTTATGCAATCCCTAACTTTTTTAACAGATTCATTAATTTTTTTTAAACCATCATTGACAACCAAGTTCAATATATGAGCTATATAGTATACACCTCATGTGTAAATACTTACAATTAGCTACACTTCCATCCCAATTAATTAGTCTTTTCTTAAGAAAAGCCACAACAGTATCATTTGAACTTGCATTGTCAACAGTAACAGTGAAAATGTTGTGAGGCCCCAATCAAGCAAGCAAGTTTCAATGGCCTTACCAATATATTCACCTCTGTGGCTAGACACAGAAATAAAAGAAAGGATTTTCTTATGCAATTTCCACTCATCATCAGTGAAGTGGGCAATAAGACACATGTAGTTTATCTTTTGAATACTAGTATATATGTCAGTAGTCAAACTAATCCTTTGATAATGAGACTTCATAAAAGCTTTTAAATTTGATCTTTTATATAAAAACTTATTTACACAATCTCTACTTACTATCCTTGTAGAAGGGATTTTAAACATTGGACATGCTGTGTTCATAAGAAATTTAAACCCCTCCCATTATACAAAGCTAAAAGAGAGCTCATCTACAATGATCATATAAAGAACAATATCCCTAACTGCATCCTAAGAAAACTTTCAAGTGCCTAAAGTACCTATTGCTTCAACACCACACCCCCCTCTAATCAAATTCACATTATCAACAGGTTGTATAGACAACAATTTCTGTCTAACATCTTTACTAATAGGATTTTTCAAACCTTTTAGCATGTGATTTCTCAAAATAGTTGTGCCGTTGGTTTTGGAATCACAAGCATATGTCTTATGACAGTAATTACAAGTGGCACTTACCAATTTATCATCACTGTCAAAACTTTTATTGAAATGATCCTAGATAGGAGATCTACTCTCTATTTTATTTCTTTTCTTATTTGATTGTGGTGATGCAGAAGCTGTTGCTTGTTGGTTTGCTTCCACCATATTTAAAGGGCCTCTACCACCAGGAGGAGACTGGATAGATTGGCATTGCTGCCAATGGACCCAGTCTGATTGCCTTCTTCATTGGACATTTGTAAGAGACCATGATTAATCATATTAAACAACTAAAAATGGTTTTAAAAAAATAAAAAGATTAAGGTTAAGACAAGCAGCAGAGCACAGTACCATAATCAAGAGCAGTCACTTAACCTTAATCCTGAAACTGAATTAAAAAATTAATTTGTTAGTAAAGACTAAATAATTAAAAAATAATAAAAATTAATTTTATTAAAATAAAATATATTCTTAAAATAATATTAGCACATATTAAATACTGTTGCTAAAATAATTTTCAATATAAAAATTAAAAATAAAGATAAAAATATTTTCATATCTAAAAATAAACTAAAATCCTAATATATAAAAAATTAGAAATATTT
Organism: Reutealis trisperma; assembly: GCA_947687605.1. NCBI lineage: Eukaryota > Viridiplantae > Streptophyta > Magnoliopsida > Malpighiales > Euphorbiaceae > Reutealis > Reutealis trisperma. Next base: position 248,302 of record CANTUT010000580.1, read on the forward strand.
TCATAAACTCAAAATAATTTTTACAAATAAAACAGGAAATCATCTACTCAAAATAAATCATAGAAAATAAAAAATAAAAAAATAAGCTAGATAAATTATGTACCTCTTTTGAAGGTTCTGCTTCTCTGGAAATTTATAGATATGGATTCTAAAAAACCAGATCCTTACATGCAAAGATATAAAATAAGAAAACTATTAGAAAACAAACTAAAATAGTAGAAAATACTTAAAATCATAAGATTTTCTAAAAAAGTTGAAAGATTTACCTTCAGAAGAGACTCAAAACAAGTTTCAGAGAAGAACTTCCACCATATATGAGTCTTAGGGACTCAAAGATATAAAGATGACTTTTTTTCCTTCCATGCAAACCCAAAACACATTGAATCAGATTACAAAATCATCAAAAATAACAACTAAAACTAATAAAAAAAATTCAAAAGAAACTCATTTTCACCTTGAATAGAGACTGCGAAATGATTTAAATAGAAAAGGGCTTCCACCAAATACATAGTTAAATTTTACAGTCTATTTAAATCAAGGTTCAAGGATATTAGGGTTAAGATTTGGGAGTGACTGAGAGAGACTCGCCTAGATGGGTCTGGGATATTAGGGTAAAGCTTCCACCATATCTGATTGAGAGAAATCTTAGAAAGATGAGAATTATTAGTGAGAGATGTGAAGAACAGAGGCTATGGAAATGGGTTAGGGTTAGGGTTTGCCTCAGAGAAGAGGTGAAATCATGAAAGAGAGGAATTTGTGTTATGTGATGTGAGAGACCAAAGAGATAAGAGAGGAGAAGAGGCTGAGATTTGAGAGAATTTTGACATTAGAAAATTCTAGAGAAGCAGTAGAGTGTGAAATGGGTAGGGGTAGGGCAACATGGGTGCTTAAGGATAAATATATAGGGATTCTAAACAATGTAGTTTTTGTAAAGCTAGAATTACGGTTATTAAACTTTGGTTAGTTCGGTTGGTTTGGTGCTTAAATTCATGAACCGAATTGAACATTGAACATCGAACTTTTTCTTTTACTCCACCCAAACCAAACCTTTTTACTAATAAACTAATCCAAAAGATGTATTTCGATCTGGTTCGATTCGAAATTTTAGTTTGGTTAGTTTTTGCCCACCCCAAGCTAGTAGCAAATTCACCACCTTTGCCCTTCTCTTCTCACCTTTCAATTTCCTTTTTTCATCCAGCAACTCACCTTGATAACGGCCATCTTTTCAATCCTATTATGCAACTTTAAATTCTTAGACCTTGCATTAGCAATAGTGTCCTCAACCTTTCTAATTTTGTAAGCTATAATTTTCTCCTATTCATTCAATAATTGCACTTGCACCTTCAAATTCTTCTTTTCTTGAACAGAGGAATATACAAGCTCCTTATAATAGCGGTTGATCTACGGATCATACCACTTCAAAAATCCATAGTCATCATGCTACATTAAGTAAAAAACAAACCCATTCATAATTTCTTGCAATTTTAAAAGCCACAATAATAAACACAAAGACTCCATACTTATCTCTCACATTGGACACTAATAGAATATTCGTCCAGAGTTTTTCCAAGTCTAAGAAGTATAAAAATTAGCAATAAGTCTGTGATCACATTCAATCATTTCTGGGGAAGACTCGGGCTTGCTGGTGGGCTCGGCATTTAATATTTGCTAGCTCAAATTTGAAGGAGAATTCATTTCGATGGCTTTTAAATTCATAAATATATTCAAAGGAGAAGAGAAGAAATGATAAATTTTGATAGACACAGACGAGCTTAACGAAAAAGAAGGAAGAAGATGAAATGTTGAAGAAATGAATGGAAGACAAGCTTAAGGAGAAGAAGAAAGAAGAAGGAATGTTGATTAGGGTTTAATTTCATGGTTTAGATTCAATGTCATTTTCATTTTCTTTTCTTTTTTTTTTCCTTTTATGAACCAAAAATGACATGGCATTTAATATTTTAGAACGTTCATACGTCTACTCCGACCATCGGATTTTATGCTAGAATGTTGGTCGGTGTAAAAATTATAAAAAATTAAAAGTATTTGTACGACATTGTCAAAATTTATAAGTTATATTGTAATTGTAAAAATGTGTGAAGTTGATTTTTTTTTTATTAACCTAAATTTTTATTATCTAACTAATTTGATAACTTGTAATTTATTTAGAGAATTTAAAATCAATATTATCTAATTAAGTTGATAAGTTATAATGTATTTGTAGAATTAATTTTAAAAATTGGTAGTATCTAATTAATTTTAGTTTTTATCTAAGTTTATCTATGATCTACAATTAAATAATATATAATCTTAATTATTAATATAAATTAATGTACATTATATATAAATACAAATTTTAATTTATAATGTACATCAACTTATAGATACAAAATTTATATATAACTTTGAGTTATATCTAAATTATGAATTATTATATTTATAGATATACCTAAATTCTACATTTATATGTACATCATTCTTTTATCCGTTCAAATATGATTAGATTTTCTTGTAAATATTAATTTAAATGTTTTTTTTTTATTTTTTATTGATGACCATATTTGATCCTGAGTAGAAATGGCAATAGGACAGATTGGGTCAAGTTTTGAGATTTCTATTTCCGCTACATAAATGGCTAGAGCAAAGGAGAGACAAGGTAAATTGTATCAGGATGGATGCCAGGCGGGATGGAATCCTTATTTGTATTTTTATAATTTTATTAATATTAAAATTTCATAATTTATATATTTTAATATAATATAATACATATTTATCTTAATTTTATTATTATTAATTAATATTTAAAAAATAATAATATAATTAAAAATTAATGATATAATTTTAAAAAACTAATAAATTTATATATATATATATGCAGTTGGCAAAAAAAAATATATATTAATTTATACAATCAAGGTGTAGCAAAATCCCGCAATCAAATAACGTATACAAACAACAAACAACGTATATTCAGCAGAGAAAATCTAAGGCTAAGGCTAATACACACTTAGTGTCTAGCAATCGCAGCAAGAAGATCATCCATCTAAGCAAAAATCTCGCCAATCCACAATTAGCTGTGAGTTCTTATTTTTTCCCTGTCTGTAAATTTCCGTCCATATGCCCCTTTTCACTTCCGAAATTGCACGACCTTTGAATTTTGTGTACCATAATTGAAAAGCAATCTAAAAAAGATTTGATTATATAGGAATTTTGGCATTTTGGTTTATGGTAATGGGCAAGAAAAATTTAATCATATGCAGAGTTTTTGAGTAAAAAGCGCAAAAACAGAGAGGGTGGATCAACTGTTTTTAATGGGGGATTTAATTGAAGCAGAGTAATTTGGATATGAGGAAGTTTAGCTTTAGCTTTGGGGAAACCATGAAATTTTATAGGAATGATTATGAAATCTTGTCTCTGAAATTGCATTTGGTTGCTTTTAATGTCTCTCTTTTTTTTTTTAAGTGTAATATTATTTTACTCTGATGCTTTAGATTATATTGATATTATTTCTTAGCTAAAAACAGTTAATTCAGTATCCTGTGATTAAGTTGGTGTTATCTCAGATTTCAAAGTCTCAATTTGAAAGCAAAGTGCTGCCACCTATGATTATGGAGTTCTTTTGGTTACATGACATGTAAAACAACCTGCATTAAATATATATATACTTGTAATGCAATTTTCCTTTGTTTTATTTATTTTTATTTAATTTACAAGTTAAATTAGAACCTTTTCTTTCTCTCAGTTTTTGTTTCTTAAAACATTGAGTGAACAAAAAATAACTCTTTATGTTTGAGAACTGTGGAAATCTGATCATTCTTTCTTTCTTTCTTTTTTTTTCCCCAATACATTCTTTTAATTTTCTGCCAAATGTTTGATAGCTTTGTCTTACTAACTTATGACATACTAGACAAATTTTCTTGTCGTTGTAAGAGTCAGTTATGAATAAGCAAATTGATATACTTTCCTTATTAAGCTATAAGTCTGTAGTCTTCTGGTTTCATTGGCTCAAAATAAATTGATATACTTTATTTTTAAATATAAAATGTATTAGTAATATGACAGTAGTCCTCAGCTGTGACAATAGCAGCTCCCAAAAATAAACTACATATAAATTTAGACATTACCATGGGCAACAATGCAATTGATGTTTATAGACAAGGAGGGAAAAAAAAAAAAAAAAAAGAAAAGGGAAAACTTATTATTATTTCCATCTTCAAGGACTCAATCTTTTTTTCCGCAAGGCGGAAGAGGAGAAAAGGAAGATGCAACTGAGAAAACAAGGGATACCATCTGGAACCGATGGCTCTGATTTCTCGTACAGGATGGTCATTGATTCCCGTAAGCTTTCTTCTTTCATTTCTTCAAATCAAATGGTAATAAGATTTGTTGAAAAAATAACTTTTTGTATAAATGTTCTATTTCTATTTATTTTCTTTTTCTTCAATTATTTGCAACTGTTGTATTTCTCATGCGAGTAATTTTAAATTTTAGGTTATACAAAGGTAGCTAAAGGGAAGTCTCAAGTCTATGTATTGTTCTTAACTCAGGTAGTTATAATTCGACTTTGTTAAATCTCATTTGGTTTCTAAGTGGTATTAAATTAAAAAACTAACTTTATGGCCGTTGCCAATGATTTGGAAAATGAGGTTTGCCACATGCTGTTTAGTGCAGAATACTGTCAATACTTGGAATATTGTTTTCATTTTTTATATAGACAGTAACACTATCAATACCATTTTAATAACTTGTAGAAAAAGGTTGTTTTGTGTATATTTTATTCAAATATTGGTCCTACCCAACTTGATGATTGACAAAACAAATGCCAAAAGGGAATAAAAAAATTTGTTTCATATGACAACTAATAGTTGAACTTCATTCAAGGATTATTGGGATTCCAAGCTTACAACAGTTAACCCCTTGTTAGGTTATCTAGTCTAGATTTGTATCATTCGAAGAAGTTACATTATTTTGTGGTTACTAGTTGTGGACAGATTTGAGGTAAGGATAATATTAGTCTCTGATTTAATAATTGATTCATTTTCCTTGGTGATAAATGTTATCATCATAACTTCAACTCTCCTTCAGTAAGTTGATCGGATTTGCATTTAATTGCAGGCTGTCATTCAGTTGATGCGACTACTATGTATTGTTTTATCAATATCAAAGGAGAATGGTCTAAACACACTTACAACTTCTTCTTCTATTGTTGGGTTGATTTCTCTTCTAATTGAGGAATTAGGTAGTTGACCAAGTTCTTCTTCTCTGATTTTCTTGAATAATCTGAAGTTTTATACATCTTTTAATGCTCCTTAATTTTCACATGTTGAAGGCCGAAGACGCAGTAGAGTAAGTTTCTTGAGAGTTTACATAATCACATCATCTATTGCAATACTTCTTGCTCTGTTTTGTGCAGTTAGCAGCAATTCAAAATTAGAGGTAAGTTGGTTCATTGGTTTTTTTGGTACATTGAAATTCATAAACCCCTACCACCAAATTTAAGACTCAACTCGAGACCTCTTGGTGGAAATCCCAAGTTTCTACCACTAGGATGCTCACTTGGTTCATTGTTACTTAATCCTTTTCAAAGAAGTTTCACTGGTCTATCATTGTCCCTTGAAAACTGTTTTTCCATAGATCCAAAATATGCTAATGGTTCTTATTGAATTATATAAATATAGAATATCTCCTGTGGTATTATGTCAAAAGGTTACAAAGTAGGTTCTTATTTCTGGATGGCTGTAGAAGGGTGCTTAAAGTGGATGAAATTTGGGAGAAACCAAAGGAGATAGATTGATTGGTGGTTCTTTTTGTGTTCTTAATTCATGTAATTGCTAAATTTTGTATAGTGATCTGCAATAGCGTCTCCAGCACACTAATATTTTTACTCTAAGTGATATAATGCCCTTCTTGTGCGCTACCTATATCATCAGTATCAGACTTGACGGTTAAAGCTTTTACTGTTTTAGAACTTAAAAAATGACTGCCTAAAATATATAAATGGGCTCATGTACACGCTTTTATTAACATCCAATAATAAAGAATGAGCACATTGGAACTCTAGTGTTGAACCGTAGAACAAGTGGTAATTGTCATCAAAATGTCACAATAACTATTTGAATTTTCTGACTAGATTATTTGAACTTTAGTGATCTGGAAAGATTGAAGCTTGAACCTAAGGCCGGACTTGTTGAAATTCCTCTGCTTTTGCTTGGTAAGTTACATACTTTTATGTTCTATATGTGCTTGCTCAGACATTATATTCTTATTTCTATTGTAATCTTGTTTTTGTTTTCCCAGGATTGGTCTTGCAGATAATTACTGTCATCAGTGTAGTTTCTCTAATTGGTAACATGTCTCCTCCGCAGAAAACTTCTTAATTGTCTCCTGTAACATCGAAATCACTCCCTGTGTTCGAGAGAGCAATACCTTTGACTTGCTTTACTGTTTCAAATCACTTTATCTTTTTTTTTTCATTGAAAATTTCATAGGAAGAGTTTGGTTTCCCAAATAGTTGGACGAGACTCTCATCTTATAACCATCAAGTGATTAGAAAATTCTGATTTTTTAGATGTGTCATACTGATACTATTCAAAACATTAACTGTTTAAAATGAATGTTGATTTTTTATTTTTATTTTTATTTTATTTATTTATTTATTTTTTTATCTTTGGAATCTGATTGATAGGTAAAATTGCAGTTTGTTATTATTGCTACTAGTTGAAAGCCCGTGCTATGCACGGTTTAATATAATTTTATATTTAAGTTATTATTTTAAATTTATAAATAAAAAAAAATCTTCATATAATAATATAATATGGATATAAAACTTTACATTATATAATTTTACTTTGTATATTATTTTTCAATTTTCATATTTTAAAATCTTAATATAATATAGAAATCACTTATATAAGCTTAAAAAATAAAAATTTAAGCTCTCATATATTCGCTTGTTAATGAATCAAACTTTAAGTTTATTTGTGTATAACTCATTTTCTGATTATAATTTGTACTTATTTTTTTTTCGCTTCATTTTCATAAGAATCGCAAAATCACTAAAATAATAATATAGACTTTTTGATTTCTACAAAGAGAAGAAAAAAATTAATTTTAATTTCTAAATGTGTGTGTACATACTATAATATAATTATTTGAAATTCAAAAAATACCTTCATAAAAAAATAAAAAGAGAAAATATTAAAAAATAAAAACATTATAAGATAAATAGAGACTTATTAAATGAAAATGAAAAATGAGGGAAACAAAGATAGAATTATTGTCAAATGGAAGTAAATAATGAGAAAATTAAAGATGAAATTCCAATTTTATATCCCAAAAATAAACTCTAAAATTAAATTGAAATAATTAGGATATTAATTATAATGAATATATAATCAATTTGAATAAATGACTGGTTAAGATGTATTTATCAACTTAAATATATTTAATATAATTAATTATAATATATTAGTGTAATTAATGTATTTATTAAGTTTGAAAATTGTATCTCTTATAAAAATTAAAATAAAAATATGATCAACTTTAAATATTTGTAACCATAATCATAAAAATAATATTAATTGTCATTATGACTATCTAAATATTAACACTAAATAGTATATATGCCACATAGACCAAAATTAATGGAAATAAATAATATGAGAATCAATCACATAGATTGAAATAAGGGAAAATAAATAACATGTGAACCAATAAATAATCTTTCAATTTGCTTTCAATTAAATATTGTCTTTTTAATATTTCAATTTATAATAAATATTTCATTTATAATAATATTTTACTATTTATATTTAAATCTTACATACACATAAAATCATAAAAAAGTATATGTTAAAAAAAGCTATAGAAGAAAAAATAATTAGATAAAAATATATTATAAAATATTTAAAAATTAATAAAAGAAAAATTAATCTCCTTATTATAAAATTGAATATTTCTTTTAAAAAATATAAAAATTATACCATTTTACTTCACATTCTATTTTTGCATACATATAAATATTCAGACACACATATATATAGGAAAAATCATAAATATATGTTATAAATAGGTAGGTAATTTATGTTAAAAATCTTATTAATTAATAATAATTGTAATAATTGAAAATTTAAATTTTGAAAGTTACAACTCATATAATTATAATTGATTAATAAAAGAATATATAATTTTGAAATAAATATATATAGAAAATGGTAAATGTATGTTTTAAGTTGGTATTTTAGGTTATACTTTTTTAATTTACGCTAAAATTTAAATGTTATTTATTTTTATTTAGATTACACATCATAATTATATTTGTATATATGTAATTGTCATAAAATTATTTTTATGCTTTAAATTTCAAATTTCTTCAAATAATAATAAAATTGCAAGTTTATGTTATTCTTATATTTTTATTTATATTGATAGTATCATAATTTTTATTATTTTATAATCAAATTGGAATATTTTTAAAATAAACATATTTAATAATTAAATAAATATTAATTAAATATTACTTTTCATTCGTAATTTTAAATTAATATTATTTTAATTATAATTTAAAAATTAATCATGTATCATAATAATATATGAATATATTTTTTATTAAAATTAATTACTAATTTAGATCTACTTTACAACTAATTGTATTAGAATACTTGTGCAATTTTATAAAATTATAATAAACAAAAGGCATTACAAAAATAATTACATAGAAAATATGATAAAATATTTTAAAAATTGAAAAAAAAAATTATATTGTCAATTGAGAGAAAAGTTCTTTTAAATGCAATAAATAGAAATGATATTCATTCACTTGTCATATATATATATAAATATATATATGATTTTAATAAAGCAATTTTTTTTTTCATTTTCAAAGCCTTAAATACATTAGTTTAATATTTCATATATTAACTTAATTTATAATGACCATAATTATACTCTTTTCAGTTTTAATATTAATTTGTCATAATAAAAACTAATTATTAATAAATTTAGTATTATTAATTAATTCATTTTTATTTATAATGACCATAAGTATATTCGTTTTAGTTTTAATATTAATTTATCATAATAAAAGCTAATTATGAATAAATTTAGTATTATTAATTAATTCATTATTGCCACATATGGTATGTGTTTGTCATGTGTATATATTTTATTAGTCTACATGTAATATTTTTTTTCCTTTTATTTA
>CANTUT010000580.1:262500-382500 GCA_947687605.1 Reutealis trisperma
AAGGGCCTTCCTAATTAGGAGACCACTTGGTGAATTCTCTATCTTTGACACTTATAGCTAAGCTTAGCTTCTAGACCATTTTCCCTTCTTAGAAAGTCTTCTTTTTAATTTTTTTATTATAAGCTTTAGAGACTTTCTTTTTATGTATCACCATGTGATTGAAACCTTGCATCCTTACTTCCTCTAGATCTTCATGTTCTATCACTATAGCTTGGTAGTAATCATCCAAAGTAAGACCATGTTTTTTGGCCACTCTCAAGGAAGGAACTACTATCTCCATAGGAAGGACAACATCATGACCATAGCTAAGAGAAAATGGACTTACCCCTGTTGAATTTCTTTTTGATGTTTTGTAAGCCCATAGAGTCTCTGATAATAATTTGTGCCAGTCTTTAGGATTACCTTTAATCATTTTCTCTAGGATATTAATTAGCACTTTATTTGAAGCGTCAACCTACCCATTTGCTTGAAGTGGGGTGTTGAATTGATTAGCTTGATGCCGTAGTCTTTTGCAAAGTCTTTCATTTCTTCACCTGTGAACATGGTACCTTGGCCTGAATTGATAGACTGTGGGATACTGAATTTGTGGATGATAAACTCTTTTATAAATTATATGACATCATTTTCTTTCACCTTCTTCATAGGTATAGCCTCCACCCACTTGGTAAAGTAGTTTGTTGCCACAATAATGAAGTTGTGCCCCTTTGATAAAGCTGGATAAATTTTTGCCAATCAAGTAAATAGGCCAACTTCTAAAAGGCCAAGGCTTGATCACAGGATTCAACTCATTTGCAAGTATTCTCTAATACTTTTGACACCATTTGCATTCTTTTGCATAACTTATATAGTCTTTAAGGATGGTTAGCCAAAAATATCCATGCCTTATAATTAGTCATCTATTTTAATTCCTGCTTGGTGTGCTCCACAGATTCCTTCATGCACCTCCTTCGTCACCTCTATAGCATTTGGAAATCTCAAGCATCTCAATAGCAATCCATCATAGCCCTTTCAGTAAAGCCCTCACAGGTAGTTTCTAAAGGGCTGGCTCCAGTCTCTGAAGATGTTAACATATATACTGAAGGTGCTAACTAGAATCCCTCACTCCAATATGGATGGATAGCTACGTTTCTAGATGATGATTATCCTGTAAGTTCTCTTGTCATTTTTATACAGGAGGCTATTTGAGCTAACTTATTAGCCTCCCAATTTGATTCTCTTGGTACATGCAAGAATGACACATTTATGAAGTCCTCCAATAACTGAATTGCTGCTGTGTAATAGAGAACTAGTGCAAGGCTGCTGCATTTATATTCTTCAAAAAGCTGCCTCAACACTAATTGTGAGTCTCCCATTACCAACACTTCCTTGTCCCCTAGTTCCCTCAAAATCTCTAGTCCAATAATCAATGCCTCATACTCTGCTTGGTTATTGGTGCATTTAAAGTTCTCGTTGAATGAGATGGAAGTCTTAGCACTTGAAAGGGATATAATGACTACCCAGCACCTATAGACTCTTTAGTCTTTAAGCCATCAAACTTCAGCACCCAAGTCTTCTCAGCTCTATAGACAAGTAAATCTAACTCTTTTCTCCTTTTTGTCTTTATATTTGGCGGTCTGCTAAGAAGTTTTCTAATGCTTGGCCTTTTACTGCCTTTTGAGGTAAGTAAACCATGGAAAATTCAGCTAAGGCCAGTGACCACTTGCTAATACACCTAATGATGAGGGATTGGTTTAGCATATACTTAACAAAATCTGTTTATGAGACTACAAACACTCTTAATCTGATTAACTAATGCCAAAGCTTGGTACATGCAAAGTAAGCACATTTTCTCTACAGGTGAGTATCATACCTCTGTTGGTGCAAGAAACCAAATAAGATATTAGATGGCTTGTTCCTAACCTATAGAATTATTCTGTGCTAGGAGGCAGCCAATAGATTCTTTCGATGCTGAGAGATATAATTTCAAAGGAACTCCTGCTTTCAGAGGCATCAAGACTGGAGGATTACTTAGATACTCCTTGATCTTCTCACAAGCCTCCTGATGGCAATCTTTCCAAAGAAATTCTTCTTCAGATTTTAGCTTAAGCAACTTAAAAAAGACCTTGGACTTTCTAATTAAAATTGGAGATGAATCTCCTAAGGTAATTCACTTGGCCTAAGAATCTTTGCAACTCTTTCTTATTTTTAAGAGGCTGAGACTCCATAGTTGCCCTTGTCTTGTTTTTATCTATTTCAACTCCTCTTTGATGTATTAGGAACCCTAGAAAATTTCCAGCCTATAGCCCAAAAGCACAGTTAAAGGGATCTAGCTTTAATTAGTGAGCTCTCAAATGTTGGAAGCCCTTTTTCAGATGCTGCACGTGCTCTTCAGCTCTTTTGGACTTCATAGCTATATCATCCATGTAGACCTCTATAGACTTCCTCAGCATTTTATGGAAAATTGCATTCATGGCTCATTGGTAGGTAACACCCACATTTTTTAGTCTGAAGGGCATGACCAACCACTCGAAGGTCCCAGTGGAGCTAAGACACCTAAAAGCCATCTTTAGTATGTCTTCTTGAACTATGAATATCTGGTTACAGCCTGAAAACCATCCTGAAGAAAAGTAACTAGTGTTTAATTGTGGCATTAATGAGCATATCAGCAATTGGCATGATATAGATATCTTTAAGGGTGGCTGCATTCAAATCTTTGAAGTCTACACAAACTCTAAGCTTCCCATTTTTCTTCACAATGGGAACAACATTGGAAAGCCACTAGGCATATCTAGTAGGTCTTATACACCTAGTTATGAGTAGCTTCTCAATTTCTTCTTTTACTTTAAGCTCAACGTCCTTTGACATCCTTCTAAGGGGCTAACGGTAAGGATAATAGTCTGGGTCGATAGGCAATTAGTGCTCCACTAACTTCCTACTTAACCCAAGCATTTCATCATACTCCTAAGCAAAACAGTCTCTAAACTCTTGCAATAATTCAATTATTTTCCTTTTTAATGTAGGTTGGAGTAGGTCACTGGCATAGGTGATTTTGGGCTTCTCAGGAATCTCCTAGGTTGACTTTCTCTAAATGGTCTTGGACTTCAGTCATAGCATCATCCAGCTTGGGTGGAGGATTTTTCAACTCATGCAACTAGATCTCCTATACTTTGTCGGACGATTCCCCTTTAAAGATTACTTTAGTACTTATAGTCTCTTGAACTTCTTCAACTAGTAGCCTATCTAAAGTTTAATGCACTTGTGATTTTAATAATACGGTCGCAGCTATCGCTTTCTCTTCTTAGGTGAACTTAATCATCAACCTCCTTTACGATGGGTTGAGTGGTCAGCCTCTTATGATAAGGCACGATTACAAACTTTTGGAGGAGATTCTTTACTTGTTGTTAGCAATCTTCTTTGCTTGCCATGGTAAGTGCTTTTGGCCCACCATATTTACTCTTACCTTTAAATTAAATTGGACCAAAGCTTCTATTATAAAATCTTGCATCTACTACATCTGTGCAAGTTTTGGAAGGCTTTCCGTGAGCCCATAATATTTCTACCAATTCCCTTTCCAAAATATGAGGAATTGCTGAAGTGATGATGGCACACACCAATTGGTGTGAATCCAGTCTCTTCCTAATAGAGCATAGTAGTTGGCAATGGAGATTGTCACAAAGAAGGCCATAAGGGAGGTCTTGCTTCCAACTTGGATTTCCACAGGTAAGACTCTTAGAGTCATTTTGACTTCCCCATTAAATATTGAGATAAAAACATTTGTAGCTATAAGATCATCTTCATTTTTGCCCAATTCTAAAGCCATGTTTAATTGAATGATGTTAACAGCAGATCCATTGTCTATCAAGACTCTAGAGGTTGGCCTCCCATTGAGGTGAGCTTTGTTTAATGGAATGATATTAATAGCAAATCCATTGTCTATCAAGACTCAAGAGGTTGGCCTCCCATTAAGGTGAGCTTTGATGTATGATAGGAGAATAATGTATAATTAATTGAGATTGAATTTCCCTTATTTTGATAAGTAATTATATTTAATTTTGCCTCTTTTTTATTTGGAATTTATATTTAAAAAGGAAATTTAATTTTTCAGGTGATGGAACTTTGATTTGAAGAAATGAATATGGAAAGCACCAAAATTCTAGTTTTGGGTGCAGTTTGGAGGAAGAAAAATTCAAGAAGGAGACTCTATTTCATAAGGAGTGCCCACGCCTTACCAGTACATGACTAGATGATTCTCAAAAAGGGAGGAGTGAGTTTTCAAGCCAAACCACTTTAAAAACCATCCTTTTACACCTGTTTTATGAGTTGGCAAATCCCTTAATTGATTTGGTTCGTATTTTGAATCTTTGGAAAATAGAATTCTTAAAGGAAGTTTAATTCCTATCTTGTAGGAAATTATTTAGGAAGACATATCTTTTAGGAATTATAAATAGATAGGATTTTAATTATTAGAGGAGATAGCTAGAGATAGGAAGGTATTGCTGCAATTCACATTTTGAGGAGAGAAAACAAGACTTTATTCTCAAATTTCTCATAACAAAAACTCCATGAGTTTTCCCTTGTATTTCTTTAGTTTCTCTTCTTCAACTATGAACTAATTTCTTTGTTGCTAAGGCCATGGAAAGCCTAACTCCTATAATGGTTTGATTTTTATTTATATTTAACTAAGTTTATTTATATTTTCCTATGTCTATGATTTATGTGCTTAATGCAATTAGGAAAATGGCCAACTTTTAGTTGATTTTATTTATGTGAAAGAATTGAAAAATGATTTCATATAATAGATCGAATAAATCAAAGTGCGAATTGAATGATGTATAGGAATATATATACATGATTCATCTATTTTTATAAATTTTTCATAGAACTTAATGCACTTTGTATCTCGAGAATTCTAATAGAGGAATCTAGAGATTACTTGATAGAAGTAGATTTAATACATCTTAAAAGAGAATATTGAATGCTTTAGAAAAATTTTAGCTTATAGAAATAGCCAATTAATTTGGTTGATTAAATAAATTGATAACCATTGGAATAGCTAGGTGGACTAATAGTCTTAACATCTTTAAATTGATTGTTAAAAATTAATATAATCAATTTTTTTTTTAATTTAATTTTAATTTTCAGTTATTTAATTTCTATAATCAAAAATTTGATTTTCCAAATTATTAAAGGTTGACTATAGTTGATAACTAGTGTACTTGCTTGGGTTATTAATTTTAGCTATCAAGTTTTTGGGGTTATTACTGGGGATTTAATTCTAAAATAATATTAGAACTTATTGACCTTGGTTAATTTGGATTTTATTTTTTTTAATTCCTTTTTCTTTTCAAGATAACTAGTGTATGAAACGCGCTAGTGGTTGAGAACTAGTGGTGTATGATCCTGAAATTGAGAGAACCTTTCACGCTTTACGAAGAGCTATTCGAAATCAAGAACAAGAGGATGTTGAAGTCAAAGTAGAAGAAAAGATGGCAAACGAGGCAAATCAAACCATGATGGACTACACATGCCCAACAATTGATAGAGCCACTTCGAGCATTAACAAGCCTGCAATTCAAGCTAATAATTTTGAGATCAAGCTTGCAATTATTTAAATGATCCAAACAAGTGTTCAGTTTAGTAAGTTACGAAGTGATGATCCTAATGCACACATTGTTGACTTTTTAGAGATATGCGACACTTTCAAGCATAATAAGGCTAGCGACAATGCTATTAGACCTAGACTTTTTCCATTCTCATTGTGTAATAAGGCTAAGGATTGACTTCACTCACTACCTGTAGAGAGTATCACTACTTGGAATGATTTGACTCAAAAAATTTTGGCTAAATATTTTCTTTCCTCTAAAACTGCAAAATTAATTAATGATATTACTACTTTTTCCATTCTAATTTCTATTTCCATATGTCTATGATTTATGTGCTTAATGCAATTAGGAAAATTAGCCAACTTTTAGTTGATTTTATTTATGTGAAAGAATTGGAAAAGGATTTCATATAATAGATCAAATAAATCATAGTGTGAATTGAATGATATATAGGAATATATATACATGATTCATTTGTTTTTATAAATTTTTCATAAAACTTAATACACTTTCTATCTCGATAATTCTAATAGAGGAATCTAGGGATTACTTGATAGAAGTAGATTTAATATATCTTGGAAAAGAATATTGAATGCTTTAGGAAAAATTTTAGCTTATGGAAATAGCCAATTAACTTGGTTGATTAAATAATTTGATAACCATTGCTAATAGTCTTAGCATCTTTAAATCAATTGTTACAAATTAATATAATTGATTGTTTGCTGTTAATTTTAATTTAATTTTAATTTTTAGTTATTTAATTTCTATAATCAAAAATTCAATTTTCCAAATAATTAAATGTTCACTATAGTTTTAGTAGTTATTTTATCGAATCCTCATGGGAACGATATCTTTATACTACTTAATAACTAGTGCACTTGCTAGGGTTATTAATTTTAGCTATCAATGCATAATGGCTTGATGTGTTTTGTCATCCTTTCTACATGCTTCTTAAAGACCTCTTTTCGAAACCCTATGTTATGTGGCTTGGATGGTAACTCCACTACACATAGTGTGCTTCTTAAAGGTTGCCCCCTGAGTCTTTGGCTCTTCTTCAGACTCTTCATCTCTAAACCTTTGAAATAATGCTAGCAAAGTGATGGTTGCCATGGAATCTCAAAGGTACAGTAATTTGGCCTACTTTGATTTCCTGCATTTTCATGTCTTTTGTATTGCTACCTACATACTCCATATCTGCATGTTCATTTTTCCTCAATCAGATCTTCTTTTTATCTCACTTCTGTGGCAAGCAAGGTGTCATTGATTTTCATTAACTTCCATAGGTGGTAGCATAAACTTGGGCTATCTTTTTTGAGTAGTAGTTAGTGAGCAAAAAGTCTGAGGTAGACTCTTTCTCTTCATGTTGGAATTTGATAAAGTCTCTAGCAGATCCCTTGAAAGATTCTAATGCAGACTTTGATGAAGACTCCTAGGTAGTCTCTTAGCAATTCTAAGCTATCCTTTTTGAATCCCTTTATGGATACTAGCTTGGTGATGATAAGTCTTAGATTGATTTTCCTTTTTTATAATCTCTAGTAATCTCTTAACAAGACTCTTATGTAGATCAGGTGGTAGACCCTTGAGCAAATCCTCAGCAATCCTCGGCCAACTCCTTTAGATACTAAATTGCAAGTAATGAGTGTCATTTCTCCTGTTGTAACCTAACCGAGTATATGGCATGCCCTTGTGTAGACTCTACTGTAGACCCTTAGTGAACATAAGCTGCCTTTTTCGGGGATCTTATTAGGATTAGAAAGTATGAGATAGATTCTCCCTTTTCATGTTAAAGTCTAGTCCAGTCTCATGTAGACTCTTGTTTAGACACTTAGGCTGACTTTAATGTAGACTCTTAGGAACCCATACATGCTTTGTTTTCTCCCTTAGTGCTTCTTGCTGGCTTTTCTTTTTCTCATTGATTAGGGCACGTAGATCCACTCCAATAGCATTCACAGAGGCCATAGGAGGGAAGGGATCTTTATCAATCAATATAGCCTCTTTCTTTTTCTCAGGGAACTTGAGTATGTCCTTATTGATCCTATCCTAAATTATATTTTTAAAAGACCAGCATGCATTAGTTGCATGATTCCATGAATCATGATATCTATAGTACTCTTTTCCTTTGATTTATTCTTTTGTACGAATGTGATGGCCCATTGGAAGAGTGATGAATTCCTTTTTGAGCAAGAAATCAAAGATTTCATCCATTTTGCTCGCATTAAAAGTGTACTTCATTATGAAATTCTTATTCTTCTTCCAAGCATCCCTAGTCTTTGGTTGGGATTTCATCAAAAGTGGGCAGACTTGGGATCTAGAATTAGCTAGGTTGGCAACAACAGTCTCTTGTATGACCACCTCTTGCAAGTAAGTTCTCATAGCTTTCTTTTCATCCAATTATCTTCCCTTAGCAACTCCTCATGTTCTACCACTTTTGCAGACAGCTCGTAAAAGTCTCCGAATTCCATCCCCTGAAATTTCTTTATGAGTTCGATGTCAAGTCTCATTTATGCCATCTTCACAAATTCAGTTTCTGGCAAGAAGACTTTGCACCTTCTATGAAGAGATCGGTAGATTCTCCATTCCTTTGGGTCATCCTTGACAGTTCAGCAACACAAACCTTGAGCTCAACTCTAAAAAATGGGGTTTGAAACTTCCTCTACATTTATTGCCAGGAATATATTGAGGTAATGTTGAGTACTAAGTAAATACTTGGCACATCAAGGAATTTGGGAATAACCTTAGTTTATAAAAACCAAAGTTTTCATAGTTTGTTAACTCTCCACATTCAATTGTGAACCTTACATCATAGTCTAATGTAGATTGTCCATCTTCTCCATAAAACAAAGTAAAGTCTGAGATCTAGTATCCTCTTAGATATGGATTCTCTCTATCAATAGTTAGGGAATACGACTCGTGAAATTTTGGCCTAGTAATTTAACCTAAGCCTAGACCTTATAGCTCCTGTATAGCATCTCTAATAGCCTTTAAATTCACCTAAGGTACAGGAGAAGAAAAAGGACCTGGAGGAAATTGAGTCGCCACCACACCAAGTATGTGAATTCCTACCCTTACCACTTGGTTGCCCCTTGAGCCTGAGACTTATGCATATGTTGTTTCATCCTCAGTGTATGTAGCAAGATTGGTCCTTGGGGTGATATACCTTTGTTGTGGTACTTGTTATAGAGGCAATAGTTGTGGTATTGGTTGAGTAAGCCTTCCATTGAAAGAGCAGCCAATGTTGATGATAGTTTTTGATAAACCTTGAGTCTCCTTAATTTGTTGTAGTGTAGGTAGGCGTTTAACTGGAGGTACACCATTAGACTCCACCAAATTTAAGGATCCTTTAGAAATTTGTTAGGTGGACTAGTTGAGACTAGAAGCAGCCCCACCAGAGGTAGGAGTTTGCTTAGACACAATTTGCTCCAAAAGATACTTGATATTAGCCATGATTTTTCCCATAAGATATATGTTAATGTCCATGAAATCTAAACATCCATCAATTTCTTGAGAAACATGAGGTGTTGAATTAGTTATTTTCTTTGGGATATCACTAGCTCGTAGAGGATTATGACTCTTCTCAATTTGTTCAATCATTTGAGGTACGTATCTAAGCGTTACTGTTGCAACCACTTCCTCTACATCCTGAGAGATAGTCAGTTTAGCATTTTCTTTATCCTTACTATTCTTTCTTAGAGCAATTACGTGATAGGTTCCACTGGGCATGCCAAAAAATATTATTGACAAAAAAATGTTGTTGCCATTTTAGTTGAAATTCATGCTGAGCGTGCCAGAGACTCTTGGGGGTCCCACCCATTTCTGAGTTCTAATCAAATGATTATGTAAGAGACAAAGGGATAATAGCCGCTTAAGAAACTTGAGTTCACTGATGCAACTGCACTTATTTTCATGCAAGAAACTAAGAAAAATATGAATTTGTAATTTTTTGGTTTGTATTATTACATATTAAGTATATTGAATACAAGGATTTCGTAATATAAATTGCAAGTACTATAAAAATAAAAGAAAGCCATGGAGGCTTGGCCAATTTGAAAATGTAAAGTAATAGTTGTAGAAGCTTGAAAATTTGACTGATTGTTGTTGTTTGACTGATTGGCTATTGAGTCCCTTTCCTCTTTGGAGTTTTCTTGCTTTTATAGTCCTTGGCAGTAGTTGATTCACCTAAATTCCAGCTCCACTTCTCTATTGAGCTACCATTCCTTTTCTTTTGCCTCAAGCTGTGTTTTAGCCCCATGTTCTATGGTAGTTGCGATATATGCTCTGAGTCTATTAGTTCTACATTCTAGCACTTCACAATTCACTTTTCTTTTAGAAGTCTCTAGATGTTGTTAACTATTTGACTTGTTCTTCCAAAGATCTACTATGTACTATTTTTTATAGGCTTCAAATCCTCAATTCATGGGCTCAATTTAATTAATATTATTTTACCCAAAAAATGCTTAGCCCTCTACAAATATGGTGCCAATACAAGCAAAGAAAATGATATAGCTTCGGTATACAAGGATGTTTCTAAACTTGAGAGAGAAGATGAAACCCCAACATTGACATTAGCTGAGTTAAGAGCCAAGTAAGAAATGTGATTCAAAAACTAAAGAATAATCCAATTGTAACATATAAATAACTAAAGTTTGATTGAATTGATAATAATGGTGATAATCTTCCTCGTTAATTATGACACTCTATTTTTACATTTTAATGATAATTATTGATCTAGGGACGTATCAAGTGACATTGAAGCCAAAACTTTTATTTCACATTATTGGACCACTATGTTTCTTTTAGGTTTGTTAGAAACTTTTAAGGGCAAGAGATATCAAATCTATATATTAAAAGTTGTATAGAAAATTTTTCAAACACATGTCAAGTAATTCACTCAAAAATTAAATTTAAACTCTCTTTGAAGTAAACAAGGGGGTTATTTTGGGATTTTCCCTTAGCACTTTAGTTGGCTTTTGCTTTTCAATATCCGATGATTCTCATTATGAAGAAATCACGAAAAGATTCCAATCTTCTCAGAATTCTATTAATCAATCTCAATTTCAACTTGAGATTTTGGATGAGATTGTTCATAAGGATGATTCGATGAGTTCTAATAGGATTTTAGAGACAGATGAGCTTAAGGGGGGAGTTGGAGATAGTAGATATTGCTTATTCTAATATGTATAATCCTAAAACTCTAGTTTTGCTGCAGTAGAAGGATAGTGGTAGGAAAAGGATGGTGAGGATGGTGTTCCTATTGTTAACTCTTATAGCAAATGGAGTGATTTGTTTGCTGCAAATCACACTAAATAGCCTAAGTGTAAATTGAAGTATGTTCCACCTAGGATTAATAATGGGGTTAGATTAGTTAAATTCCACTTTTCTAAGGTTCAAAAGGAAGCTTAGAAATGGCAATTTGCTCTTATTAGGAGTGTCCTTAAGGATAGTCCTAGTTTTTACAAGATTGAGAGTTTGCTCTTAATCGATGGAAGATTCTTGGATTACTGTTTGTTCACTTAGTGAAGGAGATGTGTTTTTGTTTAAAATTGGATGTGAGGCTAATAAACTGTAGGTGTTGAATGTTGGTCCTTATACTTTCAACCATAAACCTTTAATTTTGAAAGAATGGAAGCCTAAAATGCAGATTGATCTAGAAATTATTGAGGTACCTCTATGGGTTAAATTGCCTGGTTTGCCTTGGGAGTTTTGGTCTTTAGACATGGTAAGTAAGAAAGGTAGTTTGTGTGGTATGGCCTTGTTTGTGCATCAATATACTATGCAAGAGTCTAGATTAGGGTTTGCAAGGATTCTAATGGATATGAATGTAATTGAGCAATTTCCTGATACTGTGACTTTAAAAGATGAGAATGGGGTGCAGATTGTTTAGGTGGTGGAGTATGAATGGATTCCTAAAACATGTCACCATAAGATAGGTCATGGTAAGGCTCAATGTTCTAAAGAAGAAAAGCAAGTATGGAAGGTTAAACAGAATAAAGAACTACAGGCTAGTTCTAGTGAGGAAATTCAAAGGGGTGGTGGTAGTAATGCAAAAGATGGGGTAGTAAAAAGGCTTAGGAGACCACTGTGGTTGGTTATAAGGTTGGCCCTGCTATAGATAGTTTAGTAGCTATAAGAAATCAAATTGAATCACATGCTTCGAGTCCTGGAGGTAATGTCACTCATTCAGCTGAGGTTAGCAGGACCCAACAGAAGTGGATCACTATCCTAAAAGGGAAAGGCAAAGTTTTTGAGTCATAAGCTTGTGAGTGATGATCTTATTAAGCAATATGTAGATGTGTAGCAGAAGGTGGGGGTTCTTAGAGATTCACTACAACCTAAAAGGGTTATTAAACCCTCTGATAAGGGTGAATGATAGCTTCTTAGAATATAAGGGGTCTTAATGACCCTATAGAGCAATTAGAGGTAAGAAATCAATTGTTCAAAGAAAATTGGTCTTATTGGGGATTCTAGGAACCAAGGTTAGAATAGAAAATTATGAAGGGGTTTGGAAGGGTTTAAAGCTATGAGGGTAGGGCTACCTAACTAATATTAGTCATGCTCCTTTAGGTAGAATTTATGCTATGTTTAATGAAGAACTTGTCTCTATTTCTAGTTTGAGTATGACAAACCAGTTAATGCATCGTAAGGTTTAGTTTAGTGATAAATCATTCTATTGGACTGTTGTTTATGCATATAATGATGTTATGAATACGCAAAAGTTGTGGGAGGAATTGAGTGATATTGTTGGGGAAATGCAAGGGCCTTAATTGATGCAAGGTTATCTTAATGTGATGTTGAAAGGAAAAAATGGTGGTGGTGAGGCAGATTTGATTTTGCTACCTTTTTAGCTCAGTTAGGGATTACTGAATTGAGGTGTAAAGGTAGGCCTTTTACTTAGACCAATAATCAAGAAGGGCCTGATAGAATATGGTGTAAACTAGATAAGTGCTTGGCAAATGTGCCATAGTTTGAAGATATAAGATAAGGGAGTGTGAGATTGTACCCTATGGATTTCTGACCACACTCGTATAATTAGTAATTTTATGGTCCAAATGCAGCCTTATAGAGTTTTTAAATTTTATAACATATGGGTGTCCCATCCTAGTTTTTTTCAAATAATGGAAAAGGCTTGAAATCAAGAGTTTCTAGTACTTGTATGTTTCAAGTGTGGAAGAAGCTATATAGGGCAAAACAAGAGTTAATGAAGCTTTATAAGGTAGCCCTTTTTGAGATTTTTGATGGAGTGGCTAAATGTAAGGAGGGACTATTTGATTTGTAGGTTCAGGTTCAAGATCCAATGAATCAATTACTTCTTGATGACGAGAGAGCTATGACTATGCATTTTAAGTGGCTTTTAAAACAAGAAAAGAGTTATTATACGCAAAAGGCAAGAGCTTATTGGATTTAGTTAGGAGATGCTAACACTAAGTTTTTTCACTTTTCAATCAAGATGAGAAGGGAAAGGAACAAGATTACTAATTTGAGATTAGATTATGGTGAAACCACCTCTGATCAACAGGATATTAATGAAGCTATGGTTAATTTTTACAAAAATCTATTGGGAGCAAAAAGGAGTAGAGAACGTATTAAGACTGAAGTTCTTAGTGGAGGTCCAAGGCTAATAGAGGAAGATAAAAGGTTGAGTGCAGATATTTAGGAACATGAGATTTTGGCTGCCTTAAAAAGCATTAGAAATGAGAAAGTTCCTGGTTTGATGGGTTTAACAGTTAATTTTTTAAGAAGTGTTGCTCTATTATTGGGAAGGATGTTTGTGAAGTTGCAAGAAAGTTTTTTAGAATAATGAGATTGTTAAAGCAAGTAAATGCAATTGCTCTTACTATTGTGCTTAAGACTACTACACCTACAAGGTTAAAGGGCTATAAGCCTATTACATACTACACTTTGATTTATAAGATCATCACCAAAATTTTGGCTAACAATTTAAGAAATATGCTCAAGTCAATCACAAACTGAGCTTAATATGCATTTATTGTTAGAAGGAGTATTTTTAACATATGTTAGCTCATGAGTTGGTTAGGAATTACCATAGGCAAAATGGGAAAGCTCTTTGTGTAATGAAGATAGACTTAAGGAAGGCTTATGATTTTGTGAATTAGGATTCCCTTGAAGAGGTTTTGCTTGGTTTGGAATTCCCATCTATGTTCATTGATTGGGTTATGATGTGCGTAAATACTGTTAGCTTCTCTCTTATGATTAATAGGGCTTTGGAAGGGTAACTTTTAGGCAAAATAGGGGTGAGACAAGGTGATCCAATGTCTCCCCTCTTGTTTGTGCTAATCCATTGAATATCTGTTTAGGTGCTTGTAAATATCTACTCCTAGTAATTTTCAATTGTGAGGAGTTGAAACTAAATCATTTGTGTTTTGCAAATGATCTGTTCATTTTTAGTGGAGGGGATAAGGAATCTATTTAAAGTATTAGCGATATTTTGACACATTTTCATGTTGTTTCAAGTTTATAGGTTAATACTGATAAAAGGTTTATTTATTTTAGTAAAGTTAGAGAAAGTGAGAAGGACATTTTGGATTTATTGAGTTTTAAAGAAGGATCACTTTTAGTTAAGTGTCTTGGGATACCTTTGATATTTGCTAGGTTAAAAAAGGAACTATTGCTAAATTCTTATTAAAAAGCTCTTTGCTAGAAATGGTTCTTGGGCTTTCAAATAATTATCTTATGTAGGGAAGCTACAACTTCTTACTTCTATATTGTAAAGTATGCAAGTATACTAAGGTTCTATTTTCATTTTGCCTAAGTCTATCATTAGGAGAATTGATGCCATTTGCAGGGATTACTTGCTGTCAGGGCAAGAGGTTAAGAAAGCAGGCATATAGCTTAGAAATTTGTGTGTCTTCCTAAGCTAGAGGGTGGTTTAGATATTAAAGAGTTGGCTACATGGAACAAGACTACAGTGGTAAGTAGATTTGGAGCCTTCTTATAGCTAAGCAGTCTCTTTGGGCAACTTAGATCCATAAAAATAAGTTGTCTAAACTTAGTTTTTGGGTATGACAAAACCAAGAGATAGTAGTTGGAGCTGGGGGAACTTGCTGGGTTTGAGAAGGGTTTTCAAGCAATTTTATTGTTAGAAGGTGAGTGTTGGGCACCACATGTCTTTTTGGTTTGATCCTTGGATTAAAGGAGAAGTTCCCATGGACAAGTTCCTTGATATCAAAATTGCAGATTCAAATTTAAAAAAACAAAAAAGAAAGAAAGAAAGAAAAATTATGGTTGCTGAGGTATAGGGAAGCAATGGTTGGAAGCTTCCTAATCCTATAGATGTAGAAATTAGTCAAGCATGGGACTTGGTGGCTCATCAAGGACCTGTAACAAAAGGTGAAGACCATATCACTTGGAAACCTACTAACTCTAGGACTTATTCTATTTCTAGTGGGTGGGAGTACTTGAGAACCAAAAAAGCCAAGGTTAGTGGAGATTGGTATAAGGCCCTAGTTCGATTCTGAGACATACCTTCGTGGTTTGGCTTGCCATGAAGAAGAGGTTAACTATTAAAGATAGGTTGTGCAAATGGGGTGTTACTGCAAACAATTTGTGTCCTTTTTGTTAAGAGTATTCCAAAACTATTAACATCTGTTCTTTGAATGTGATTTCTCTCAATTAGTTTGGTGCCAAATTCTGGAGCATTGTGGTAGTCTTAGAAGACCGTTCACTTAAAAAAGGGAGGTAAGTTGGCTATATAGAAGAGCTGGTGCCAAATTATGCAACTCTCTATTATTTGTGGCTTAAGAGGAATGCTATCATGTTTCAAAATGTACAGAAGAGTTCAGTGCTGGATATAGAAAGAATTAATATAGTTGTTATGTGTAAATGTTTGTGTATAGGGGATAGATGGGTTTAATTTTTATTCTTGTTTTGGGATCGATTTTCGTTTGGTTTTGCTTATTCTAAGAGATTGATCCTTTATTAGTGTTGGGGTTTTGTAGCTTGCTGTACTTTGATGTGTTCATTCTTTAGCAGTAAAGTAACTGTCCAAAAAAAAATTTAAATTTATATGAAACTATCTTATCAAATTTTTTTTACACTTTATAGTGTTTTTGTAAATTTCAATTAAAACTTTACAAATTAATACACACAATATCTTTTTATTATATTTTTTACAATTAATCCATATATATATATATATATATATATATATATGAGTGTGATTTTAATGGTTACTATAATATTTATCAATTCAATTTATTTTGAGTTTTTCCATAACATTTATAATGATTAATTAGCCTTTTTTTTGAAATTTAATAATTTATTAGTTTTGAACTTGTAAAACTTATTAAATACATTTTTAGTGGACAACTTGCTGGGACTTTGATGACAACATTTTTAATTATTAATATTCAACTATTAATCATCATATTATTAAAGATATCTTGTTTTATTTTACTTTTATAAATTTTTAACGTTCAATTATTAGCATCAAATCACACTAATATATGTCTTTATTGATTTTAGTACTTGAATAAATTATATGCATTTAAATTTATTAAAAAAAATCTAGTAATTAACATAGTATACAAAACTTATATGTAATACACTTATTTAACAAAATATATATTTTAAATTTATTCAACAATTAATATATTATTTACCCTTTTGAGATAGATTATTATTATTATCATTATTATCATCATCATCATCATTATTATTATTACTATTATTATTAAGTTGGAATAAGAGATTACTGATGGTTTAGCAAAGTTGTTATTTAGATTAATTTTTTAACCAAACTTTATTGTATATATAAATGCTTGATAAAAGGATTGTTAGGGCACAAATCATTATTTGGAATTTAATAATTTATATAAAACTTAGCATAAAAAAATTGAAAAGAAAAATTCATAAATAAAAAATATTCAAATATTATTTAGTGGAGTATGAGCTTCACATGTCATCCACCTTTGACTATGAACTAACTTGACAAAAATAAATAAATAAATAAAATCAAGTACATGGGTCATTTTATCCTAAATTATCACATTATGCCAAGCTCATAGGTAAAATTGGACCTCTTTCCTAATATTTTTGATACATTATTTATTTATTTAAATTGAATTTTAATTTAAAATCATTCCATTATTCTTTCCCATTTCATATTTTGATGCAAATGTTACAAGTGTCATTATAAAAAATTCTAACTATATAGTTAAAAAAGAAATCATTCCAAAAAAATCATAACTATTTATAGCTATAATGAGAATTTAGTAACTAAAATAATTAGCTAGGAAAAGTGTAGAATTATATTACAACTAACTAGTCGTTTATCCAAGCATCGCACGAATATTTTTATTATATTTAATTATAAATAATAATTTAAAATTAATCAATAAAAAAGTTTAATATTTTAAATTTTATACTATGTTGTAGAAAATAATAACAATTAAAAATAGGTTACATAGATTTTTTAAACCTAATAAAAATTTTAATATTTCAGAATTCTATAATTATTAATGGAAATTATATTTAATTTATAAAAAGAAATTTTCTTATTTTATTAGAGATTATAATTTTTAATGAATAATGAATTTTTTAAAAATGATATACGAGAAAGTAACCTATGAAATGAGTTAGATGATAATATATTTATAATTTAAAATAACAAAAATAGAAAAAAAAATTATAATCTATGTGTTGTGTGGGGAAAAAAACTACAAATGTTGATTCAAATTTGATTTTTATGACTAATACTAATAAATTACATTTTAAGTGAATAAACTTAAATTTTATTTACTTATTTTTTATTTTAAATTCTAAAATAATATAAAAAAATATATTAATTATAAAAATTGAGTATATATATATATATATATATATATATATATATATATATATATATATATATATATATATATATATATATATATATATATGTGTTATTTTTTATAATTGAGAATCATTGTTTAAATAGAAAAGTAACACATGTATTTTGTAATATTAGAGTCATCGTTTAATTATAATTATAATATTAAAAATATAATATATTATCTCTACTAATATAACGACACATCGATATTTTTGACAAATAGCAAAATTTCAAGTGTTTTTAAAAGCACATGGACCAAATGTCAAAAAATTTTCTAAACTTAAGAGCTCAACTTTTATATAAATGTAAATCATTCAAAATTTTAAAAATTTCGATTTTTTTATAACTACAATTAGATGAATCTTTGTAATTAATGTTAATGGTTAAAAAAAAAAAGAATTTTCATAATTAAGTGTAACCTATTAAACTTGTTAATGCTTAATTAATGTTGACATAATTAATAATTCATACTTACACTAATAGCTATAATTATTTAATACCTATACTAATTTTTATTATGATTACTTATAAAACTGTATCAAAAAGTAATATTTAATAATACAACTAAAGATATTTTTAAAAAATACTAGTTAAATAAAAAAAATATAATTAAAATTTGAGAAAATCATAAACCCATGATTAATTTATTGTTTAAATCCTTGATTTCCCACGATATTAATTACTCTTCAATCGCATCAATTTTACAGTTATTTTGGCCGGGTGATACTAATAGAATAACTTTTATTCGATACTCTCTTCACTCTAAAAAAAATGACCATTAAAAAAAAATTATTTTTAAAATAATAAAATCTTTATCATAATTTATCAAAAAAATTCTTATTAATTACAGTATAAATTAAAAAAACATTTCTCGTACTTGGAAAATGGAAAAGTAAATTAACTATATTACCATTTTTTTTATTGGATTACTAAATGACCACTTATTTATAAAAAAAACTAATTTTTTTTAATAACTACTTTTTTCAGAATAGAGAGAATAAATTTTTTTATTAGTTGGTTTTTGCATGGTAAAAGCATAATAATAATAATAATAATAATATGGTAAAAAACCAAAGATGATTTATGCAAGTATGGAAACTATCAATAATCAAAAGCATATTAAGAATAAAAGAACATACATACATAGAGATTACCCAGCGATGAATGCATGTACGAGTCCTTATAATAAATTCAAGTTTAATTCCTCCTACCAACATGCTCAAAAAGAAAAATGAAAAACATAAAAATAAAAGTAGAGCCACTAGAATAAAACACCCTACATCAATTCATAATTTTATTCTTTCTCAGATCCATTGATTCCTTGAAATGTATACGCAAGTAAACTAGGCCTACAACTAGGCTCCAGTGACTGCCTGCACATTCCCCTAATAACACTCTCCACCCTTTGCCTCCTTGACTAACCATGATTCCTCAGCTTTCTGCCATAACACCCATCTTTCTCCACTGTTGTTGTTTGATGTGTCAGTTATACAGCTCTAAACTTGTATCCCAATCCAAAATATAGGGATTTTATGGTGATAATAGTGACAATGAAAGTGCTAGTAGCAGTTTTGAGAGATAGGGAAAGGTTGAAGGAAGTTGCGATTTAAAGATGGTGGTATTGCAGTAAAAGGGAAGGGCAAAAAAGGCTTGAAACGCTTCTGGACATGAAATGACCAGAGATGAGAGGAGGGAACTGGAGTGATTTTGTCATGTTAAGTTTGAGATGGGAACAGAAGTCACAACAGTAGTTTGCTCAATGGAGGAACACCAACTCATATATATATATATATATATATATATATATATATATATATATATATATATATATATATATATATATATATATATATATATATATATATATTTGTAGGAATCTATCATATGAAAAAATAGCATTATCTTAGTAGTTTGGGAATGCCCATAAGGGTATTGATTAGGTACTTTATAAAGACTTGCGGCAGAGAAAAGGTTACAAGCACATCATGCACATCACATAATAGAAAGGCAAATGGAAGATCCCAGAAGAAATTGCTTCATTCATGGCAAAAAATTTCATCTCCACACTTTGATTATGTGCTGAATGAATGTTTCACAAACAAAATTTAAATAATAGTAAATCATGATGACAAAATGACAATTGTTACATAGCTGCCCTCCTAGTATCCATAGTGAATATGCAGTTGTGAAGGGGGTTAAAAGATATGAAGAAACACAGCCTTCAAGCTTACAAGATCTTCAACACAAGCAGTGTAAATAACACTATGCTTGGGGAAAATGATCCCCAAAATAATTTATCTATCTAATATCACCAACCCAATCTTGGCATATAAAAATCCTAATTGACATCTAAAATTCATATCCTGGTGCAGAGGTTTTGCGGGACAAACAGTGTCCTAAATTTTAAGTGGTTCTGCACCCAAAAAAGTATTAAAGAACCATTTTATCTCTCTCAACTCACCTCCACAATAGTTAAAAATCATATTTATGCATTGGTCTTGACGGATCTATTTCTCCTCGAAGCAAATGTTTCAGCAACAAGTAGGGGAAAAGCAATGGTTGCATCACAATGGACCTGGTTGCCATTTGATAAAAAGAATAATTAAATAACATGCTCATGACACTTGCAATTAATTAATTAAAACATCGCCATTCATTAGATAAAAGACTTTGAACAAAAGGCCCAAACTCATAAAAGCATGGAACAATAGCACAAAGATGTAACGCTAGTGGCTAATATTCTGATAATGGCATTCATAACAAAAGTATGAATGATAACAAAAGAAAAAAAGATGTATGCTGAATAAAAAGGAGAAGCAGACAACCGTACTTTGACAGTTTTAGCAGATCCTCGAATTTTCCCCCACGATACAGCTTCATCAGGTTGAGCTCCAGAATCACTCCCATCAAATTCTTGTGCAGTGTTGATGAAAACAGCATAATCTGCACCATTACGCATCATATTGGCATTGCATATGTGATGCTTAGGAAGCCCTCCTCCAAGAACAATGACTCCAGTCTTCCTAGGACTTGCATGGACAGCTTCACCATTCATGGCTCTAATGTCTGTCCAAAGAGCAACCTATTATTACGATCATATACCATATTTGCTAATATCATAGCAAAATAGCTCTCAAGGAAAATATTACCATGGACAATGTCAACAATTAGACCTGGATTGCGAAAGGAATGAAAGTACAACATGTCCCCCAATGAACCATCTGTTAAACCCGGACAAAATACCGAAATGTTGTTCTGCAAATTATCCAGAAAAGGTCAACAACATTTAAATACTAAAATAAGAACAACAAAGATAAAGGCAAAAGCCATCTTTTAGTTATATTATGTGGTTGTTTGGCCTAACCACCCTATTTTTCATCTATTGGAACTACACACTTCAATCTTTGGTCAAAATTTTGACCAGATATGATACAATAAACAGTGCTTAAAGTTATTTCATGGATTCTATCTGTTGTAGGATTCCTATTTAGGATTAGTCCCAGCAATCTCTAGTCTGGTGAAACAAACTCATGAGACAATCTTATTCTTCAATAATGCATAAATGCACTCCTCACAAGCCTCGAAACCAACAACTTGGATGTAAGATCAAGAAGTTCACCATTGCACTAAACAATAACCTTAAAAATAGTATGACAACCCTGTCAACATAGACTTAAAAGGCATGCATCTGAATATAATCAACCCTAAACCCAAAGGAGGATTCACTGGATACACAATAGCATATATTGTTTTTATATCCTCTACTACATCTCAGCTTAATATTCGAACCTAAAAGCTACCAATAGAATTTTATTTATTTTTTTCCTCCCATTATGGTTCATTACAAATTTTGTAACATTTAATAAGTTGATATAATCATTAACGCTACTTATCCGATGCACTCTATGCAATTTATGCATAGCATAACAAAATTAAGGAGAATGACGTAAGTGGTTGCAAAGTCCAAAAAGTATAGAGCCAAATAAATCCAACAGTTTCTTTTCTCTATATTCTTTCTTTTTCTACTTGAAACCTACAAGAGATTTAGAAATTGGAGCATGCATGAAGTTAATGTGAGCACATACTTTTTTTTTTTCCCTAAAAGAGTGAGAAAGGTTTAGGATCTTTTGGTCTACAAAACATCTAGCCCAAGATTTCTGCCCTGAATCTGAAATATCAAAATACTGAAATTTTATTACTCAGTTTTTCTAGTGTGTTCATCCAGTAGATTTTGATTCTCCATCTCACACTACAAACTACCTTGTGAAAAGAAAATTTCATTTGATTGAATTTTGAATTGTAAATTTCCTATAGCATAGCATAATCTAGATGCTCAAGATAATTATATATAAAGAAAGAAAGAAGGGGTTCAATCAAGTCTTTATAAGAAGTATATCACAAAACTCCTATAACAACTCAATCACCATTATTTATAACACCAAAGTGGCATGAGGAACAAATGCAAATGATTGTAAAATATAAAATTGTTAAAAATGAGAAACAATTAAATGACAACTATGACAAATGCCTGATGAAAATAAAATTTTAAGAATCTTAAATTTAAGAAAAAAAAAATGAGGCAAGGAAGAATCTCAAGATAGTGTTGCTTTGACACTTGCCTTGTATGCCCAATAAAGGTATGAACTCTCATTATTTATTTCTTTCCCCAACCGACCAATTACTTTAGATGGTGTCCAAGAAATATTCTGTAAAACACCAAGGAAAATGTGAGAAAGATGGACTAAGTTAAAATGTGAGAAAGATGGACTAAGCTTCTTCTATGCAAAGTCAATAAATAAATAAATGGCAAATGTGCGGTTCTATTCAAAATGAAACACGGAGAGAATGGGTGTGGATCAATAAAGGTAAGATGACAATGTGCATCCCACTCTCTCGCACGTCATTCGCTATGGCACAAAGTAACACCTCAAATAAATTCAAGGAATAAAAACATTATAAGGAAAAGCCCAAATGTATATTCATTATGATGAAATACCTCTTCAATTTGTTCTTTCAACATCTGGTCAAAAATTGGAAGGATCCAGTCCTCAAATTTGCAATAGTTGTCATTAGGAACCAACAAGTTGCCAATGCGGTTCAATCCTTTTGACCGCAATTGAGCTCCAGGTAGAGAAAAATCACCTTTATATGTGGGCGCAAGGCATTTTATAAGATCTTCTTCTATCCCACCAGCAGTTGTGACCAATACATCAACCTGCAATTAGCAACAACACTTCCCTATATAAAGCTGAGACGCAAAGCAAGGATGTGATCAAAAGGTTGGAGTGACTATAACAATGATGTGAGTTATGGTTTGCCGCCCAAGTTTGATGCACAATATTTTAAGTTAGAATAACGTCAAAAAGATCACAGGTTTTATCAGTGCTCATGATGTAAATATAGCTTCCCTTATCACTAAGCACAACATATAGCTTCTTTTATTACTTAACACTTCCCGATGGTCAGAATAATTCAGTAGAGCAACTTAAATATCTTTAAGACCAACACAGAGAAGCAAAAGGAGCTACAAGAAGATGAACACTTTTATACTGTAATGCTATGATCAGAATTCATCAAATTTTCAAAAATTTTCCATAGTTCTTTTGTGCAAGTCCATTTTCTTCCCCCTCCTATCAAATCTAACATTTGAGAATTCATCAAATTATTAAGAACAAATATATTTTTTTAATAAGAATTCTATTTTGAATCTACATTTTCTTTACCCTCTTCTAATATCCAGCATCACAAAATAACTTGTTAAAATAATAACAATAAGAACTTTTAAATGATTTTTAAATTATTAAATCAAAACATAAAGATGTAATACAAATAAGATTCAAACATCAATTCCTCACCATATGATGCTGAACAAGATAGCGAATAACATCTCTAACACCCGAAGAAACAAGATTTGAGGTAAAACCCAAGAACACTTTGCATCTCACAGACTCTCTATAAGCAGGGTCCCTTTCTTCCTCGCTACAATCTTCTTCTATAGCCTCATCAGAAAGCCTCCAGTCTAACTTCAATCCCACAATAAATAGTTTCACAAAAGAAAAAACAACAATTTATTACAAAAATAAAACACAAAAAAGGAAAAAAACAAAACTATAAAAACTGACCATCTGGTTAACAATTTCAATGGCATCCCCTAGGTTGGATGCTTGAAACCCAGTGGACACCATGGATTTGAGAAGCTGAGAATAGTTAACTCCTTGATTAAAATCATATCCCTCAATTTTAGTGCATTTCCCTTCGAGAGACTCAGACTCTTTGAAAACTATGGTATGTACAGATGATGGCAATTGATCCTTCATAGTTGATTTGGAAAAACAACACCTAAAAGCATAAGTTATCACATCAAAATGTTAGAAAAGCTTTCAACTTGAAGAAAATTCAGACAGCAATATAGCAATTCCAAGTACTTCGAACTAGAAACAAGAAATAACCTTTATTTTCTTTTAATATCTGTTTATAAATATATATATGTTAAACCCTCAATTTAGCCCTTGAATTTATCTCCAAGTCCAATCAGGTCTAAAATGACTTTTTGGATCTCAATTTAAGCCAAAGATTTCGTTTTATGAGCAATTTACTTCAATTTTGAAAAGAAAGTGAAAATTTTTAAACTAAAATGTAATAAATTTATAACTATTTTTCCCTTTTTCTTTTTTTTTTTTTCTTTTTGAAATGAAATCTGGTATGGAGATAAAGAATGCCAGAGAACCAACCAAAAAGAGTGACATGAATTTTTAATTATTTTAAAAATCTAATTTTATAAGAAAAATAATTATTTAATTTTATTTGATATAATTGTATTTAAAAAAAATATAACTTTTATAAAATTATATTTTTTACTATTTTAAAATATATTATTAATTATATCTTATTTAAATTTTAAGATATGTGAACTTGATGCAAATAAAATGTTTATTTGTTCATGAAAATA
This sequence comes from Reutealis trisperma, assembly GCA_947687605.1. Taxonomy (NCBI): domain Eukaryota; kingdom Viridiplantae; phylum Streptophyta; class Magnoliopsida; order Malpighiales; family Euphorbiaceae; genus Reutealis; species Reutealis trisperma. The sequence continues at coordinate 286,859 of CANTUT010000580.1, forward strand.
CTTAATTATATTTTATTTTGTTATTATGAAATTTATTTAAGATAAAAAGAATCATTTTAAATTAAATTATAGTAGTTATTTTGTGTGTGTCTGTCTTTCTCAATGTGTCCATTAAGAAATGCAATCTTCACATCTATTTGCCAAACTTCATAATTATATTGTGCATCTATAGCCAATAATATCTTTATGGATTTAAACATGGCTCCTGGTAATAAAGTTTCTTCATAGTCCACCCTTTGCCTTTAGTGAAACCCTTTCACTATAAGTATAGTATTAAATGTCTCCATGTTTCTATCCACATCAATCTTTTACTTCAAGACTCATTTGTTCCCTATGGGTACAATACCGTCAGGTGGATCAATAACTTCCAATACTTGGTTTGCAAACATGGAATCCATTTTGAATTTCATAGCCTCTAGCCATTTTAAAGAATTTATATCTGATATAGCTTCCTTATATGTAATAGGATCATCGCCATGATCAACTTCCTCATGAATGAACAACCTTTGAACGTGCTCATGAAGAAATCCGTATCTCTTCGGAGGATGATATACTCTACAAGATCTTTAATGTATTTGAGTGGATATATTATCAACTGGAGTTGACCCATCAAGGGGTTGATCAATTGCCATTTGATCATTTTGCTAGATATTCTTAGATGACTCTTCATATAGGGTTATCTTCCTTCTTTTACCAACTTCTTATAGCAACTGTTTCTCAAGAAATATGACATCTTAACTAACAATAATTGTTTGCTCTATGGGAGGATAAAAGTAATACCCTAAATTGTCTTTAGGATATCCAACAAACCTTCCTTTAACAAATCTTTCCTCTAATTTATATTTCTTCAGCTTTTTAATGTAAGTTAGACACCCCCAAATCTTAACGTGCTTAAGACTTGATTTTTTATTATTCCATATCTCATATGGAGTAGTAGAGACATATTTGAATGGAACTTTGTTAAGGGTGTAACAAGCTGTCTATAATGCGATAAGGAGATAAGTAGATTGGTACAGCTCATCATCAAACTTACCATATCTAATAAGGTACGATTTCTCATTTAATACACACCATTCATTTGTAGCATCCTTAGAGGAGTTAGAGCTTCATTTTGTTCAAATTGGATTCAGTGTCAAATTGATTATGTATCCTATCTTGTCCAAAATAAAAGTCGAGTACTTAGCCTATCAATTTTTGTCTAGAAAAGAATTAGGTAATTCCATCTTTCCATGGAGTTTTATTACCTAAGTCATTGAGTTGTCAAGTTAATTTGCTCGTCATGGTCACTCCCCATGTCTATCTTATCTTATGAATATTTTTCTGCCATCATTCTTCATTAGGATTTCAGTCTCATCCTTTAGTCTATATGTTCAACTCATAATAAGGCACCCCACCTTTCCTACCCGTTAAAGCCAAATGACAAAGTTTCACTAATCTTAAACTCCTACAAGAAATTTTAAGGCCCGATCTCTTTAGCAAAAACCCTAGTTGAATATGTCTACTCAAGGCTATAGTCTCTTACAGACCAAATTATCTAGAAAAATCAATTTGACCTTCCCAAAAAGTGATCAAGTCCTTCTAAGCCCAAGCCTTTTTTGGCAAGTTATACCATCCCAACCCATGCCTCCCTAGAAAACTTTCATCATCCTTAAAGCAACAAGCCTATTGGTAGAACCAAAGTCTTAAAGAACCATCATCCTTGAAGCCCAGTTTTCCTGTGTAAAATTAAAGTCAAGTCATATCTCTCAAAGCCTATCATCCTTAAGGCTCAAGTTGTTTAAGAAAGGGCCAAACCAGTCAAAGCCCATCCTATATCTCTTTGATAAAATCTCATTGTCCTTGAAAGGACTAAGCCTTATTAACAAATCATATGGTCCCTAAGGCCTAATTCTCTTAAGACCTGTAAAAACTTGATCCTTCTAAACTGATAGGTATAAAACTCTTATGCATCCATATGAAATGGCAAACCCTTATCCATGAACCCATAAATTTTTGAGCACCATACCTAAGCTAAAGCCAACCACCTTTATGGAAGCCCAATATAATAAGCTATCCTCAAAAGTCAACATTCTTTTAGCCAACACAAGTCTAGAAGCCTTTATCATGAAGCCTATACCTAGAAGCTTACATCATAAAGCCTAGACCAAGAAGCCTTTATCTATTAATCACGAAGCCCATTCTAAGCTCCAAGCTAGCCAAGGCTAAACCTAACTGACATCCTTTAAGGACTTAGCCTCCCGCAAGGCCAAAACCTAATAGAGCCTTCCAATTTGACTTTTGTGTAGCCAAACCTAATCGAACCCTTAAGTCAACCTTCTCTAAGGCCAAAACCTATCGAGCCTTCCAGATCCCTTTTAAGGCTAAAACCTGACCAAGCCTAATCTCCTCCAAGGCTCAAACACGATCGAGCCTCCCAACTAAGCCTTCTCTAAAGCTAAACTAATCAAGCCTTTTAAGATGACATTTCCTAAAGCTAAACTAGACTTAGTTTTTTAGCCCAACTTCCCTAAAGGCCTAGCCTTCTAAAATGAATTCCTCTAAGACTAAAATGATAAGCCTCTATTATTGACCAAACCTTCAACCAACTTCATATATGACCCTGATCGAGTATGATCCCACCATCTCTAAGCTAGCTGATCAACCTAAGGCATAATAACAAAAGTAACTACTTTTCATTCTTCAAAATAGGGGCACTTTTCTCCCCAAAAGATTAGTACTCTCTTACCAAGTTGACCCTTCAATATATCTAATTCATAAAATCTTTGCATAGTCAAATGCATTTCACACTAAATAGGTTGCTAATCCAAACTCCTAAATCCCTGATCGAGTATGATCCCACCATCTCTATGCTAGCCAATCAACCTAAGGCAGAATAACAAGAGAAACTACTTTTCATTCTTCTAGAATAGAGGCACTTTTCTCCCCAAAAGAGTAGCACTCTCTTACCGAGTTGGCCCTTTAAGGTATCTGATTCATAAAATCTTCGCACTAGACAAGTTGCTAATTCGAACTTTTGAATTAAGATGGATCATCAATTTGAATTCCTAAATCAAAATGGATCATCAATCTCAATTCCTGAATTAAGACAGATCATCAATCTAAATTCCTAAATCAAGATGGATCATCAATCTAAATTTCTGAATCAAGACATATCATCAATCAAAGTTCCCAATTCAAGAATGGGGCCATTAACATCACCAAACAAAGATGCAAAAGGCATTTCATTTATCTCATTCACACCATATCCATCCATATATGTCTAATAATGATCACTTAGTTGTTGTTGTGGTTCCTTTTTTCATCTCACTTTTTTTAAAATCCTTCAAGATTCCACCCATAAATGTCTAATAAAAATCACCTAAATATCTATGTGATTCCTTTTTTCGTCTCCTTTTTTTAAAATCCTTCAAGATTCCAACCATAAAATGTCAAGTAATGATCACCTAGGCCTTGATGTGGTTTCTTTTTTCATCTCTTTTATTCAATTCAATCAACTTCTAACCATAAATGCATAAAGACGATTATATAGGTGTCCCTATGGTCTATTTTTTTGCCTTGCTATCAGTTCACCGCATTGTCCACCCATAAATATTTAGAAACAATCACCTAAATATCCATATAGTTCTTTTTGCTATCTTCCTTGCCCTGAAGCTCAACCATGCCTCCTACCTAAACATGTCTAAATCTCAACCTATACATTATTTTTGACCCCCTATTCCATCCCTCTTCCCCAGGTTCACTATCATCATAATTACCTTTCAATTAAGCTAATTTTGATTAGAGGGCAGTTGTGAACCCTTAATTTTGCATTCTTTGGCATATAACCAAACCATAGAAGTGCCTAGACTTGGTAAACAAATCGTTGAAAGTTGAATTGCCAAAATCTTAGAAATCAGGAAATGGAGCCCTTGAGAGTCGAGACCTATCCCCTAGCTTTTGAACCATCCTTAGATCATTTCATATTGAATACATAGCATAACAAATTAGAATCATGAAAAATAGAGTTGAAAATTGCATACCAGATGAGGTTGGGCTTGGCTACTGCAGGTTGTTGCAAAGCCACCTATGGTTGCTACAAGAGGCTCTGCAGTTACCACAAGCAGTCCTTTAGTGCTGCAAGGCTGCCGCATGGCAGTAGACGTGATTTTCTAATGATTTTCCATTTTTTCAATTTTCTTTTAGTTGTTCACTAAACCCCACATCGAAATTTCACTAACTCTCTTCCCAACATTTCCACAATAAATATAAGCCCCTAGCTCAGTATTCCTCACTTAGACTTGCTGGATCAACCCCAATCTCAAAGCAAGCAATCTTTTTAACTTGTTTCGCAAAGGAACGAGATTCCTAGTCTAAAGTTTTCTTTTATTTTTTTACTTTGTTATCGCTCTTTACTTTGCAAAGCAAGTTAGGTTGCAACTTTCCAAGGCAAGTCCTCTGTCGTCCAAAGCAAGCCATCATCCACCATCCGAGGGAAGTCCGCTATCAATGAGAAAAATCTCCTCCATCCTAAAGCCGCATAAGTACAAATTAAGCATTTTTCCCTTTTCATTTTGATTGTTTACTTTTTCCTCCTTTGGATTCTCTTCTCTCCTTTTGAACTTCTTGCTTAATGCTTTTCTCTTCTACCTTCGACTCTCTCAATTGATTCACTTAAGTTAGTTAATTAAAATATGAAAATAATTAATTTAATTGGGAAATCAATTAATTAATCAATTCAACTCTCTCTGACTCAATCAATCAAAATATGATAAAAACTTAGACTAAACAAACCCGTTATTGAGAAAAGAGAATTACATGGGTTCTGATTCTCATTCGAAGGGATACACATGCATGTTTGGTCCAAGCAGCAAATTCAACTAAAACTAAAGAACTTCTCCCCTCATCACCTTCTTCATTTTTGTTTTGAGTTAATTTACTTCATTGTTTGCTACTTGCATTTATTAGTATTTAGTTTGGGAATGTGTGACTTCCATAGAATCCATAAGAGCTAGAGGAGGTACCCTCTAATTTTGGATTTTAATTGTAACTTTAACTTAACTTTCATTTCTTTGGTTTATTATCTATTTTATTTATTTTATGAATGGATTGTCATGCATCATAATAAATTATAGATGGATTAATTATGAAATTTATTTTTAAGTCACAACTAAATTGATTGCCAAACTAGTTTTGTCAAAATGAACCAAAAACTAGTCCCTAAATCTTCTTTGATTTTGAGGATAGTGCACCTTTTCCTTTGGAATAATAATTAGAATCAATTTGGGTTTTTTTCTTAATATTTTTTCTAATTAAAATAAAATTAAGGTAGTGACTCTAATATTCTTTTTCCAAAATCTATCAATCTAAACCTTAGGGCTTCAATGTGAGTTTGAATCCTAATAAATATTTTGATTCTCTTTAGCGAATTATAAACATTCAAAAACTATAACTATAAGTTTTTATGCTCCCACTAGGCATCTTCATGGGTTGAGCTTCCTCTTGATCTTAAATCTCCACATCTTCATGTGTACATAATTATCCTTGGCATACTAAGGTGAGATTAAAAATAAAGAGAGCTCAAAGGCTCAATGAGTTGAATATACAACTTAAACTTGTAATTAACATTTAACTACAATCCTTTTCATATAATAAAATAATATTACATGCCCATCATGAGAAATATACATTATGGTTATAGGCCATGATTATCCATTCATGCCTCTCAAGCATATATCATAAACAAAATATTTAGGTTTATTCATGTGTTATCATTTAACTTTTGGAACATTTCCAACAACCATTTTAAATATATAATATTCAAAATCTTTTATTTGAAATTATATTTCAAGTATCAACTTTTGTTTCAATTGAAAATTAGGTCCAAAACAATTTTGGGATAGAAGTTCTTCTTATCCAGTATGTAATGGTTGTGATCACCACCCTTACAGTAAGTTCATGCCAATGAAAGGCATCCATAGTTGTAAAATTTACTTTTTATAAAATTTGAAATTTAGTAATAGCCATTACAATGCTTGCCATAAGAGTTACATGATGTTCACGATCATGAAATTAGGAATAGTCATGAATTTTGCTACTACCTGAAATTTGAATTTAGTCATAGGCATGAAGACTGCAATATTTAGGCATGCCTTCGATAGGTAATGACTATTACAACCATTGTAACGAGAGTTACATAGTTTGTTTTATAGCTTTTGCAACTTACAAATTTTCATCTAGAAATCTAAAGCTTCGAAACAACACATGTAATAGTTTTACACTAAAATTGGGTGGCTCTGATACTAATTGAAGGGATAGTGGTGCCAATTAAGTGGAGGTAAATGGCACTAATTAAGTGAAAGTAAAGGTAGTGGGGTAAAATTTTGAACATTTTAAAATTTCGCTCTAACAATTTGCTAGGTCCATTACCCATTTAATTGCTCAACCAATTATGCGCAAAACACACATAATAAAGGAAGAAGAAGTATGTTATATACCTCTTGAAGTGCAGAAAGTTTTTCTCTTCTTCTCTTTTAACTCCCCAATTGTGAAGTCTTTAGCTTATAAACACCAAGCTCCACCAATTGAAAAGTCTCTAACTTATGTTCAAGTTCGTGCTTTAAGTTAAGGGAATTGATTTAGGATTCTTGTTGCTTTGGACTTGTTGTATCACTATCATTAATTCATTTCTTTTACAAAAAAGACAAAAAACACAAAGAAATGAAGAAGCAAAAGAAGAAGAATTAAAGAATTCTTTCTTCAGGTATTCTCTCTAACTCTCTTCCTTTCCTTATGCATGTAATAGTAACTTGTTTAAGATAGTAGAAAAATTAATATTTCCCACTTATGTATATAGTCTTTCATTTAGTCTATTTTTATTCCATCAACTTTTGAAGGAAAAGGTTTAGTGGGGAACAAATTTGATTGCTATCAAATCTTGTTTCCCACTAATGGAGCTTGAAAGTCTATTATTTCCTTCACAAAAGGGAATATTTACAAGTTGTCATTGAGTTAAGAATTACTGATAAGTGCATATTTGACAATATTTTATCTCTTGTTCTTACTATATTTTATCATTAAATTGAGTTTAATTTATTTGTTAAGTGGTTTATCAATATTTTGAGGGAATTAGTTGATTTGGAGACCATAGATCAATTCATTTGGAAATTGCAAAGCTAAAGAGAGAATTCGGCAAATTTTGGGCAAGGACTAAAGGTTACATGCCCAAGAACAATGGTTTGTATCAAGGCGTGTTGAACAATCTTACCCATATACCTGGGTGTGTTGCAGCCCATATTGAAGAGCTTATTTTCATATGAAGATAGACGTCAACACACCTGGAACATGGGCATGTTGAGAAAAAAATGCACCTTTAAAAGACGTTCAAAGAGAAAAGAAGGGGATCCTAATCTTTTTAGAGAGTTTTATTTCGGGAGAACTTTTCGAGAAGAAACGAAGTTATCACAACCGAAATCAAGAGGGAAGAACAAGATTCGAGTGGATTTGAAGTAGGGTGATTCAATATCGAAGAGAAGATTTTTAAGAACTTATCTATAGATTGTTTGATTTTTCATTTCCTTCTTTCTTGTTCATTGTTCTTTAAATTTACCATGAACTAAACTCTTTTTAACTAGATGGGACAAACCTTAGTTTTGATTGTATGGATTGAATGATTGAGTTTTCAATCAAATCATCATTGGGTTGAGTTATATTCATGATTTATATTGATAAAATCTTATTGGCAATTATTAACTTATTGATTTGATACTTGATTTCTTATTGAGGAGTAAAGATACCCTTGATTTGATATGATCACTCATGAATATTGGGGATTGCTTGGAATGCTAGAGATAGGTTTACAAAATCCTTTGGCTTTTAATTCCTTAATCTTAATACTTTGCCTAACACATTAAATAAGAAGAGATTCTATTTAATTTGCTTAGGAAAAAAAGATTAATTCACTTAAGAAAGGTTTAATTTTAATTTTAGGATTGCCAACTTGATTCATTGTTTGATTTGATTGATTCCGTAAGTCATGAAATACATGAGGAGCTAGAGGGAGTTTCTATTTAGATAATTAACTTATTGATTTTGTTAATTTACTACACTTAATTAAATTAGTTTAATTTTCAATTTAGTTTAATTTTAGTTTTCCTTGGAATTTGGTTTACTATACAATAGTTAACGTTTGAGCTAATACTTATATAGTTTTCCTGTGGGATTAACCTCTTTTGTACTATACTACCCTAATGATAGGTATACTTACCTGTAACTAAGGTACAATAGACTTAGAATTGATTTAACTTGGTGAAAGTATAAAGCTGACATCAATTACTAACCTCTAAACTCTCTCTTCCTTTATATCTTATATAGACCTGGGCTTAAGTTGATGGAATATCTCTGTTGATGCTCTTTTTCTTTTTATTTGTTAAAATGATTACTAGGGGTGCCAAAGACTCTTGGGAGTCTCACCCATGCTGACTTCCTCAAACAATTATGAAAAGAAACTAAGAGACTATAGTCTCTTAAAAGAACTTGGATTCACTAAAAGTAGCTTCACCAATTGTCATTAAAGAAACCAAACTATTTGGAATGTAAACTAAATTTTTTGTAATAATGTAAATTTGAGTACATTAAATGCAAATTAAATTGCAAAACTATAGAAATAAAGGATAAAAGCCATGGAAGCTTAGAAAATTAACAGGAAATAAAAGCTATAAAGTTTGAAAACTTTATGTGTTTATTATTGATTGTTGTTTTTGGTTGGCTGATTGTTCTCTCTTGCTTTTGTAGTCTTTAACTGGTAATTAATTCTTATTTTTTAGCTCCACATTTCCACCAAGCACTAGCTTCCTTTTCTTTTTTCTCAAGCTGCACTTAATTCCCATGTCCTTGGCCAATTAGCTATTTTCACTCTCAATTTTTAAACCCACATTTCAGTGCTTCCAATCCCTTATTGCCACATTTACTTCTGGAGTCTTCTATAACATGTCTAGAATTTGGCCTTGTCTTCCAAGGGATGTACTATTTTTTATGGGTCCCCCTAATTTATAGGCCTAAATTTGCTAATGTCATTTGGCCCAATCAAATTCAACCCATTAAAAATATGGGTCAAACAAATGCACCCGCAAATGCTAGGCTAAGACTAAGCCTTACATATGTAAATATTTAGTTTTGGTCTTCAACAAATTTGCAACCCAATCTAGCACGAACCTCTTATTCTTCAACTTCTACTCTTAGCAAAAATCTCAGCAAATTCTCAAGTTCAAATATCAAAAATCCTTTTTTTTTTTTTTAACTTTATGACAAGCGCATTTAGTGGATTTGTTCAAATTCATCGAAAATTTCAAGTCCCCAAGTAAATTTAAATTTTTCATCCCTTATCCCAACCAACTCCTAATTCTTTGTAAAATCATTTTTTTAATTTAAATAAGTCATATTTTTCTTAAGTAAATTCCTTTATCACGCTCAAATTTAAATCTATTTAAAATTTCTTCACTAAATTCTACTTTAAAACCATTTAACCTTTCACAAACACAAACCTTTCAAATTACTCTTTCCTTAGCCAACACAAACCCCCTTCCTTCTCAAGATCTATACCAATAAGCTACTCTAATTTTGAAACTCATCCTAAGTAGATCCTTTAATTTGCTCTCTAATGAGTTTAAAATCATCCTGGACTTTATATAGGGCCCCACAACAGGTAGGACCTGTGTACAAAGAAGAAAGGACGATCAAGGGCTCCTGAAAGCTGACCTCTAAGGGAGCCTCCAATGCCCAAGTCAATGAGCTCATTGAGAGGATTTTAACTAGAGAGAAAGTCTAGAGATAGAGGTTCTACCTTGATTTTACATTTGCTTCTCCTATATATAAGAGAAAATGAGGACCCCCTATAAAGGCGATTTTTTTCCCTCATTAGAAGCCCCCCACTCCCTAGTTTGATCGAGCATGTTAAAGAGAAGGCTGAGGAAGTAGAAATATTATTTCTTTACTTATGATTCATATGCATTATAGGTAAAATTGCTAATTCAGCTGCATCTTATGAGCTTAATATAAAGGTTGCTAGATGCTTTGAATGTAAAAGTGAGCGAAAAAGCTTGATATGATGGTAGCTAAGCATTTGAAAAGTAAAGAGCTCAATTTGGAGGCATCTAAGCGCCTAAAATGATAATGCGAGCTAATTGGCTCGATCTAGAGGTAACTGTGTGCTGGGACAAAGATGTGAGCTACATTATTGCCACCTTAAGAGATGGTCTTATGGCTTTCGATGCCACATCATAGCATGGACTTATATATTTCGTGTAGTATTAAGTCTTCAATGCCACGATACGTGGACTTATAAATTCCTAATAGCTCTAAGTCTTCAAATAACATGCCTTCTTAAGGAAGGTCTTATATAATATTCCTCATTGGTTGAGAACTCTAAATAAAGTCACCTCATCGATGGAGGCCTTAGATAATTTGATTCGTCCATTGAAGGCTCAAGCAACTATTGATATATGCAGTTTCATCTGTCAAAGACTCAAATAAGGATAATATGTGTCTCTCTAATTAAGGATCTTAAAGCTTCATTACTCTAGAAGATATCTTCATAAAAACTATTTTGTCAACTTACTAACAAAGGTCTTTGAATATATTGGTTTGCATGTCGAAGGCTTGAGAGCTTCTTCTAGCAAAGGGAAATCTTCACTTGCATAAGGCTTTAGAGCTTCACTTAAGGTCTTCGGATAATTGTTTCATCGGCCGAAGGCTCACATAATAATATATGCTTCACTGATTAGATAATTTGCTTCAAAATCAGGGGTCTTTGTCTAATGAGCTTCACAGATTGGTAGTTCTCTTCAACATTAGAGGCCTTTGCCTGATGATTGGGCATAAATAATTGATGAAGCCCCCCACTATTTGACAGAGTTCTTTGGATAGTCTGCTTTGCTTATCGAAATCTTGGATAATAATGATTTACCTCAACTTATCAAGTACTTTAGAAATCCACCTCCTTAGAGGTCTTTAGGAAAGCTTTTGCCTAGCCAAATGAGGACTTAGAAAACCACCTCCTATAGAGGTCTTCAAGAAAAACTTGCCTCAACTTTTCAAGGACTTGTGTAATAATAATTTGCCTCGACTTTTTGAGGAATTTTAGAAATCTAACTCCTTGGAGGTCTTCATAAAAGCCTACCTCATTAATAAAGGACTTTTAGATAATGTGTATCACTTAGAGGTCTTTAATGACATATGCATCACCATGCCTAGCCTAACTAGGTTTTTGGTGCTTTTGGACTATCATATGGACTTGCTAGGTCTTATGTACCTTGTGGATTTTTACCTAGACTCAGTTTGGCATTTTCGCTCTCTTATAGTAGGCTTTGTCGGTCTTATAAGCTAGTCTCAACAAGTTTTTTCTGTACCTATTCTTACTGTCATTGGGACTAATCTTAGGGGGCTATTATGCTTCACCTAAAAGACTTTATATATAATCTACTCCACTTAGGAGTCTTCAAGAAAAATTGCCTCACTCGTGAAGGACTTTTGGAGAAATCATGCCTTATTCACAGAGGACTTTATATGAATCATACTTCTCTCAGAGGACTTTAAAGAAATCCACTCCACTTGGGAGTTTTCGAGAAAATTTGTCTCACTCAGAGTTCTTATAGATAATATGCCTCATTGATTGAGGACTTGTATAATGATCTATCTCAACTATCGAAGACTTTAGAAATTTGCTTCACAAGAGATCTTCAAAAAACCTACCTCGACTTTTCGAGGACTTAGATAATAATATACCTCAACTGTTAAGGACTGAGGAATCCAACTCACTAGGAAGTCTTCGATAATAATATGCTTCGACGATGAGGACTTATATAATAATACGCCTAACATTCGCTAGGTCTTATGAAATCTACCTCACCTAGTGGTCTTTTCAAATCTACCTCACCAAATGAGGACTTAATAATAATATGCCTAACATTCATAAGTCTTATGAAATCCACCTCACTTGGAGGTTTTCTCAAATCTACCTCACTAAATGAGGACTTATATAGGAACGCTAGGTCTTATGAAATCCATCTCACCTGCAAGTCTTCTCAAATCTGCCTCGCTAGATGAGGACTTATCTAATAATATGCCTAGCGTTCGCTAGGTCTTTGGTGCCTTACCTTAACAAGGTCTTTCGCCAATTGGACTTTCCCTTGGACTACTCATCACCTCTGGCTATTCACCTGTGCTTTCATCTTTTGAGTTAATCTCAATAGGACTTAAATGATAATAATAATTTTTCTTTTTCTTTTATTCTTTGTTTTTTCTTTCTTTTTTTTTTTTTTATGTATAGTACATTATTCTTTTTTACACATACATTTACATGATTGAATATTTTATACAAATACAATACTGTTTGCTAAAATGAAATAGCTTGTCTTCCGACAGCTTCATTTCAACGCCTTGTATAATTCTGGGGCACTTTGTTTTCATTGTATTTATTTTTCCTATGGTTGAGTAGATTCTGCAGAAGCTTGAAAGTTGCTTTTGTGAGTCATCTCTCTTCCCTCTACAAAGAGGAAAATTTCCCTTTGTAGCTTCGTTGACATATTGTAAGCCTTTTCGACTCTTCATTTTCTTCTTTTGTTGCTTTGTAGCTAAACTTGATCTTTTGCCTAGATTTCGCTAGGTCTTTTTGCCTGGATATACCAGGATTCTTACTTCCCTCTTTTGGAAGCCCATCCCACCTTTATAAGGTATATTGCCTAGAATCTGGCTAGGACTTTTTGCCTGGATGTACCAGAGCTCTTACTTCCTTCTTCAGGAAGTCCATCCCTCATTTGTGAGATATATTGCCTAGAATCTCGCTAGGTCTTTTCATCTGGATTTACTAGGGCTGTTACTTCCTTCTTCAGGAAGCCCATCCCACCTTTGCAAGGTGTATTGCCTAAAATCTCGCTAGGTCTTTTTTCTATTGGGATTTCACCTAGAATACTTGTCACATTTGGCCTTTAGCCTCTACTTTCCTCTTTTGAGCTAACCCCAATAGTCTTCTTGAATCTATCTGCTAGGTTTTGGCCTAGGCGCCTTCACCTTTTGAGCTTAACCTAGCAGATTCTGTTTGTTGAGACTTTGTCCAAGCTCTTTGCTCTTTTGACTTTATATCATCAAGTGTCTTTCGTTTACGTGGATTGTCAATTGATTTGAATATCTTGATGCTTGTTGCTAAGTTCAGCACTATTGTTCGCAATGAATGATAAATTATGCACTCTTTCCTGCTATAAACAAGGAATTATATGAGCATAAAATATAATATGTCCAATTTATATGCTACAAGTTGATGTAAGATGCTTATTTTGCCTGTATGGCAATATTTTCTAAAAATTATTCATGTGCATCATGAATCATGTAGAGTCTACTTGGATTTTAATAATTATAATGAATTTAACAAGCAATAGTAATTTAGCAAATTATCTGTAGATGTAGCATGCCGTGAGATCGAATTAATCAATCAATTCAAATAATGGATTTGATAGAAATCCACTTTAGAAAAATAATTTTGTCTTAATATAAATCTCGCTTTTTTATAATAAATTGCATGTAAAATGGCATTTGATATGCACAATTAATTATGTATCATGCTCAAATATATGTCATAGTATTTTATGCTGCATAATCATGGCAGATAATTTTTTTATGCAAATTATTAATATATTTGCATCATACTTTGGCAAATAATATTGCGAAATTTAAATTAAAGAATGAAAAATATTAAAAAAAATCTAGACTGGCGTGCTTTGCCATGCACTTCATCATAACATTCGCCTATCAAAGGCCTTTGCTTGATAGGCTTCATCCTGGCCTTCAGTCTTCTCATATGGCCTTCTCCTCTAGCTTTTTCTAGCCTTCACCTTCAACCTTCGTTCTTTAGTAAGCGATGCGCCTAATTGGCACCAAAATAAAGCTATCTTTTTGATGAATTTTTTGATCCATCTTTTTGATGATAGATCAGCTGCACAATTGGTACCAAAATGAAGCTAGAGTCATGAGGATCTCATCCATTTAAAAATCATCGTGAATAAAGCATTGGCTTAGCCGAAAGTTTTCGGTGACCACTAGCTTTAGATAGGAAGTGCGACTATTTTTGATGTCGATTCACAGTGGTCTTATAAAGGATGGCCAATAGGCTTATGGGTTTGTTTTTAATGGTGAAGATGTCATCTAATGGTCATCGAAGATGGGCGACTGGTTATAGCAATCCATTTTCTCTCTCCTCTCTCATTTTCTCTCTCTTGAACTAGTATTTGCTACTTTTTTTTTGTCTGATTTGTTGATTTTTGGTTGAAGATGAATCCTCAAATTTCTTGGATCAATGTGATGATCAAGAATATTGGTGATCAAAAAAATGATTTTCGTAAAAAATAGAGGTTGAGACACGACTTTTTGTGACATTTCCTATAGACGACACCAATTTGATAAGTCTAAAATCATCCTAGATTATAAAAGGAGGGCTCAAGATGAGTAAGACCTATATACAAAAAAGGAAAAAGGGTCAAGGGCTCCCGGAGGCTGACCTCCAAGGGAGCCTCTAACGCCCAAGTCAGTGAGTTGGTTGAAAGGATTTTGGCTAGAGAGAGAGGTTCTACCTTGATTTTATCTTTGCTCCTTCTATATATAGGGGAAAATGGGAACCCCCTATAGAGGCCATTTTTTTTCCCTCATCACTCTCATTCTTCCTTTTTTTTTTTATTTTTGTTAATTTTGAATTCAATCGCTGTGCACCCTGACTGTCAGCTTTTTATGCTCACTGAAGGCAACGCCAACACTTGCCATCATCATCCACCTCTCTGTTGTTGTTTGCTTTATCTAGCCTAGGTATAACATTGTTCTCTCTCTCATTCTTTTCACAATATAAGACTTTACTCATTTTTTAATTGTTATATTGGCGAGTCTCATACTTATATCATCATTCATCACTAACTAGGTCAAACCCACTAAACTTCTTTGTTCCATTTCCCGATTTCTACTTCTCTCTCATTTTAATATATATATATATATATATATATATATATATATATATATATATATATATATATATATATATATATATATATATATATATATATATATATATATATATATATATATATATTTGAAGAATAATTGGTACCTACATATAAAATAATCATAAAAGTACTTATGTGTGTATATATCAAAAAAAAATCTTTTTTTTTTAAAAAAATGAGAATTTGAAAATTTAATATACACAAGAATAGCACAAGCACAAAGGATAGAATAACACTAATACCAGTATAAGAGATATTAACAGCACGAAGGAAATTATCAAGGATGGAAGCTTTTAAATCTATCCCTTATGATAAACAAGATAAACTGTATCCTTAGCTTGAAACTTTAGGTGAAATTTGACAAGAAAAAGTGAAATTGAGAAGGAACAACATTTGAGCAAACCAGTGAACAAGAGACTTACTAGATTTCGGGCTAAAATAATTATTAGTATCCAAAGTAAACCTTAAGACTCTAGATCAAAAGTCTCTTGGAATTTAATATGACTATAATTATTTGACTCGAAATTGTGGATGTTTGGTTTGTATGGAAAATTTTTGGTATTTTGAGATTTTTGTAATAAGATTTGAAGTTTTATTACAGGTTTGGAGAGATAAAAGTGTGCGAATGATTTTTTTTGATTTGAACAGAGACAAGTATCTGTAGAATGTCCATTTTTAGAAAAGACTACCAAAATTTTATAAAATTTAAATACAACTTAAATATTTTAAGTTAAAATTTAACGTCCACTTTCTGTATGGCTTTTTTTAAACAAAGGGAGAAGACTCATCAAGTAATGCTCAATTTACACCAGTTCAGTCCACAGGCTCTTAGTGTTTTATCCAGCATCTGATAGTCCCAACTCATTTTCTCTTGCAGACCGCTTCTAGACTTTGCACATCCTCTACATTCTCCACTTGGTTTTGGAGGGTAGGAAGAATTAGTCTTAAAGATTATGCCAAGCTTTTAGATTTAGCCTTGGCCCGAAGCTTCCAAGAACTGGAATAAATGAAAGGACGGACTTGCACCTAAGTATGGAGATTGAGATTAAATTGAGGCAAAAGAGCTCTTGTTTATTCCAATTTCTCTAATGGCAACTCTAGGCTTTAAGTTTCTTTGAACATTGGTTGACTACCTAGAGATGATGAGTTAGTTCTAATATTAAGAGTCTAAGTGTAACCATCTCATCTTTAGTGCTTTTAGCTACTTTATTTTAGCTACTTTAAAATTTAACATCCACTTTCTGTATGGCTTTTTTTAAACAAAGGGAGAAGACTCATCAAGTAATGCTCAATTTACACCAGTTCAGTCCACAAGCTCTTAGTGTTTTATCCAGCATCTGATGGTCCCAACTCATTTTCTCTTGCAGACTGCTTCTAGACTTTGCACATCCTCTACATTCTCCACTTGGTTTTGGAGGGTAGGAAGAATTAGTCTTAGAGATTATGCCAAGCTTTTAGATTTAGCCTTGGCCCGAAGCTTCCAAGAATTGGAATAAATGAAAGGACGGACTTGCACCTAAGTATGGAGATTGAGATTAAATTGAGGCAAAAGAGCTCTTGTTTATTCCAATTTCTCTAATGGCAACTCTAGGCTTTAAGTTTCTTTGAACATTGGTTGACTACCTAGAGATGATGAGTTAGTTCTAATATTAAGAGTCTAAGTGTAACCATCTCATCTTTAGTGCTTTTAGCTACTTTATTTTTACTCCATCTAGCCATTTATTTTTTTGTAGATAATGATGCCAATGAGGAAGATAAAGATATAGATTCTTACTCTCCCCAAAAGACCAACAATTCTCAAATACAAGTTATCTCCATTTCAAAGAAAGCTTTAGATCTTATAGCTTCTAAGACTTTTCGGAAAAGCATACTAGCTCGTGTAGATCTTCTATCAACCACTACATTGATGAGTGTTATCATTAAACTCCCAAGTGCTTGGATGAACTTTCCATCTTAGGTATAACCTCAATCTTTTCCTATTTCTACTTCACCAAGAAAATGATTCCATTAATTCTTTTTGGTTGTAGGATTAAGCCATTATGAGAGCTCACCTTACTTCTACTAGTCTTCTCAACACTCATGCCACTAGCTTGAGCTTCTGTCTTTTGATTTGTGTTGTTTCTTAGGATCCTCTAGAGGTAAACTAAGAGCAAGACTTGCTAACCACTTCATATGAACTCTTTAAACTCTATAGAATCTGAACTTCGAGTATTTTTGTTTATTTCTTGTATCATACTTGTGTTTTGCATTTGACTTTGAACATTGAATAAGACCTTTGCATAAATAGTGAATTCAATTTTGCCTTGATTATTTTATTGAATAAGTGGCTAGAGGCCCACTTACTTCAGCCATGTTTTCGACCTTGGATATGTCACTGCATATATATATATATATATATATATATATATATATATATATATATATATATATATATATATATATATATATATATATATATATATATAACTATTTTTACAAGTGATAGGTGTTTTGATCGTGGGATTGGCCTGTTATTGACTTGCTTTCTTCATTTCCCACATGGTGGAAAAATATCTCCCACAGTCCCTTGCCATCCTTCTAAAGACTGGCCAAAAGGATAAAAGTTTGACTTGATAGAGAGTTCATTATCCATGAGTCTCCTGCTTAATCTTAGAGTTTTATCATTTTTCCATGTAAAGCAATCTTTGAACTTTTTTAATGACTTAATTATCTTCTTTTTTAATGTAGGCTATAGTATACCATTGATGTAAGTGACTCTGGGCTTCTTAATTGTCCCCAAGTTGACTTTCTCTAAAGGATCTTGCACTTCAGTCATTAAATCATCCAACTTAGGCAAAGCACCTTTTAACTAATGAAGCTGAATTTCCTCCACCTCTTCAAGCTATTTCCCTTTAAAGATCACTTCATCACATAAAGTCTCTTGAACTTCCTCAGCCAGTAGCTTGTCCAAAGCTTGCTGCACATGTGCCTTCAACAATGCGGCTACAGCTACCATATTTTCTTCTTGGGTGAACTTAGTCATTAAAATCTTCAATGATGGCAAAGTGGTCCGCTTCCTATGATAAGGCACAATCACTAATTTTTGGAGGAGATTCTTAACTTATTGTTGGCAATCCTCCTAATTCACCATTTTAAGTGTTTTAAGCCTATCATATTTATTTTTTTTCATTAAATTGAATTGGATCAAAGCATCCATCATAAAATTTGGCATCCACTACACTTGTGCAAGCTTTGAAAGGTTTTCATTAGCCCACACTATTTCCACCTCATCCCATTCCAAAATAAAAGGAATTGATGGAGTAGGGATGAAATCCACCAATTAGCATTAATCTAGTCCCTTACTAGTAAAGCATAGTAGTTGGTAGTAGAGTTTACCACAAAGAAGGCTGTGAGAGAAGTCAACTTGGATCTCCATAAATAAGACTCATAAAGTCTTTATGACTTTCCCATTAAATGCTAAGATAAATATATCTGCAATTATAAAATTTTCTTTAGTCTTGTCAATTTCTAAGGCTATCCTCAATAGAATTATACTAATAGCATCTCTATTATCTATCAAGACTCTAAAGGTTGGTCTCTCATTGAGATGAGCCTTAAAATACAACGGTTTAATGTGTTTTGTCATTTTTCAGCAAGTTTCTAAAAGAAGACTCTTTTGGAACTTTATGTTCTATAACTTGAATGGTAACTCCATTGTAGATAATATGAGTACGGTTTTTCAAAGGTTGCCCCTGAGTCTTTAGTTCTTATTGAGATCCTTCTTCTCATCTCTAAACCTTTGAAATAAAGCTAGCAAAGTGATGGCTGCCATGGAACACCTCAAAGGTGTGGAAAATTAGCCCATTTTGATTTTTTGCATCGCCTCTTTTGTGCTAGAGGCTTTTAACCTACTAGCTACCCTCCTCTTTTGAAATCTTCTCTTTTGAGTTCTAGTAAGAGACTATGGAAATTTCTTATGGCAGACAAGGTGTCACTGGTTTTTCTTAACTTCCCTAGGTCATAGCGCAAATCTTAGCTATCTTCTATGGGCAGCAACAGGTGGATGGAAAGTCTAGAGTGGACTCTTTCTTGTCAAGTTGAAATTTACCATTCTCTAGCAGACTCTTGGGAAGATTATGATGTAGACTTTGGTGAAGACTGCTAAGCAAACTTTTGGCAATCCTAAACTGTATTTTTGGGATATTAGCTTGGAAATAGAAAGTCTGAGGTAGACTCTCTTTTTTCACCTTAGAATCTAACAAAGTCTCTCATGGACTCCTATGCAGACCCTTTGGCAAACTCTGGTGTAGACTCTTTGGAACGCATACATTCTTTTTTTTTTCTCCCTTTATGCTCTTTGCTTTTTTTTTTTTTTTTTTTTATCAGTGTACAAAAGATCAACTCCAGCGAAGGGGTCTTCATCAATCAACATAATCTCTTTCTTTTTCTTAAGAAACTTGAGTATCCCCTTATGGATCCTATATTGAATGACATTTTTAAGAGATTAGCATGCATTAGTTGTATAATTCCACAAGTTATAATACTTATAGTACTCTTTTATTTTGATTTCTTCTTTTGCAGGAATATCGAACCCGCAAGTAAAGTGATGAAATCCTTTTTGAAGAGGAAATAAAAGATCTCTTTATTCTTGCTCACATCAAAACTATACTACATTAAGGAAGTCAGAGTCTTCTTCTAAGCATCTCCAGTCTTTGGTCATGACCGCATTAGCACTAGACAGACTTGGGATCCAGAATTAGCAAGGTCAACAATAGCAGTCTCTTAGGCACTAACTTCTTGAAAGTAAGTCCTTATGACTTTCTTTTTCATCCTATACTACCCTCTATTAGCAACTCATCATATTCTGCTACTTTTGCAATTAGCTCATAGAAGTCTCTAAATTCCATCCCCTGGAATTTCTTTCTGAGCATGATGTCAAGCCCCTATTATACCATCTTCATAAATTTTATTTTGGCAAGAAAATTTTGCATCTACTTCTCATCTTCTTAAAGTGGGCTATGAACATATTAGTGGACTCCTCACTTATTTGATCATCCTTGGCAACTCAGCAACACACATCTCAAGCTCAGCCCTAAAAAATTAGGTATGGAGCCTTTCCATTTCTTGCCATACATATATTGAGTTCCTTGGTAATGTTGAATACCATGTAACTGCTTGGCCCATCAAGGAATTTGGAAACAACCTTTTTTTATAAAAGTCAAAGTTTTTATAGTTTATTAGCTCCCTACATTGGATTGTAAATCTAGCAATGTGTTATAATGTGGACTATTCATCTTCTCCAGAAAACTAAGTGAAGTCAGAGATAAGTATCCCCTTGGATAAGAATTCTTTCTAGCAATAGCTGGAGAATACGAATTATGGAATTCTGGCCTATTGATTCGATGTAAGCTTGGACCAAATAATTCCTATATAGCATCTCTAATAGCCTTCAAATTCACCTGAGCTACAAGAGGTGCAAAAGGGACTAAAGGAATTTGAGTAGCAACAATACTAGGTATATGGATTACTGTTCTTAACCTTTGGTTTCCTCCAAGCTTAAGGCTTTTGCATAAAATATTTCCTCTCCATTCTATACTAGAAGGTTGTGAACCCTTAATTTTACACCATATCATTCGGTCACAGCTTGACACCTACTAAGTTTAGTGCACTACGCAGAGCCAACATGGCGGTCCCACTAGCCGATTAGTGGACAGGGGTCAAGGGAGCAGCGCCCCTTGCGGGGGTGCTGAGGGGCAGCGTCCCCAAAGCTAAAAATGGACTTGCAGTCACTTTAGTAGGAGAATACTTAATTTTTCAAATGCTAGTACTTTTTCTACCCTGACCGGACCTTCTATATCTAACAGTATTTTTCTAAAACTGATTGGATTTTCTCCTTAACTGACTGCTCAAATATTCTAAAATTAATTTTGAACCTATTAACACTGACCGATTAATTTTCTGAGCTCTGTAACTCCCGTAAATCGATCCAGAAGTTCAAAAACCTTAATGAGCGAAAAAGTAAAAATCCAATCGGCACGCCTACCAAGGCGCCAGGTGCCGCCTAGGCCTCCGGTGGCGCCGTTCAGACTACCCGCTTACAGTCTCCAAAATACCCCTTAATATGATGTTTCAGCTTTTTTCTAGTTCTACCCTTTTGATCTTTTCACTTTTTCACTTCCTAAACTACTCTCACCTACTTTTCCTATAAATATCCCCCTTCATCCTTTATAAAAACACGTCTTGAATTAATATTGATGGTTATTTACTAATTTCTCTCTTCTTCTCCTTCCAACCACTCTCTAATTAATTAATTAATCTTTTTAATTAATTAATTTTCTCACCCTAACCAAGTTAATTAATCTTTTTAATTAACTAAAAATCCTTTTTTTAAATCAAAATTAATTACTCAATTAATTAATTAATTAATCTTTTTAATTAATTAATTAACCATTTTTTTGCCAAAATCAAATTAATCATTTTTTCTTAATCCAGCTTTCATCCAAATTAATTAATTAATCCTTTTAATTAATTAATCACTTTTTTCCAAAATCAAATTAATCCTTTTTCTTAATCTACTTTTCATCCAAATTAATTAATTAATCTTTTTAATTAATTAATCCTTTTATCCTTTTCATCATATTAATTAGTTAATTAATCTTTTAATTAATTAATTAATCTCCTAATCAATACAATCACCCAGTTTTGATAAAACGAAATTTCAGTCCAGTAAAACCCTCCACCCACCAAAAGTCAAGGTATCAACATTTTTCTCTCAAACCCAAATCAAATCAATCAATCCGATTAACTCTTAAACCCCTCCACTTAATCATGAAATGAACTACGTGGGTTTTGATCCCCATTCAATGGGGTATGTAGGCACGTTTTGAAATCTAAATCCAAACCTCAAATCCAAATCTCTATCAATCTCTTTTTCCCTTTTTAATTTATGGATATTTTATTTTAATTTTCTCATTGCACTCATGTCATATTCATGCATCTTATTTATAATTATCATTTTATAATATTTGTCATTCATGAAATCAATTTTCAAGTCAAATTAAATTTAAGAGCCAAATTTAGATTATTTAAAACCAAAAACCTAGTCCCCAAACTCAACCTGGTTCAAAGACTAGTGATTTTTATCCATGGGCAAATTAATTAAAAATTAATAAATTGGAGTCAAATTGGGTTTTTCCTTAGTTTTCCCATTAAAAATAAATTAGGGTGGCAACTACCATAAAATCACATTTTCAAAATCAATCAAATCCGAACCCGAGGATTCCATCATGAGTCTAAATCCAAATGAGCATCCCGGTTCCCTCTAGCGGACCGGGCCGGTGCTCGGGCGAGGCCTCACAGTTGGTGACTCCACTGGGGACTAGTTGCTACCTTTTTTTTAATAAAAAGGAAAATAAGAGGATTATTATTTGGTTAAGGAAAATTTTTCCAAAATAATCTCCTTTTGGCTCATTAAGTATAATTTGACTTTCATGCATCACTTTGCATAATAAAGGCTCCTTGTCTAAACCTTAGCTTTAGAAAAACTTTTGGATGGCGAGTAGCATTAGCTCGACAACTCTCTTTGAGTATGTTGGGAGATAGCGAAAGCATTCCATCCTACGATGAATCTCTGATCATTTGGGTGGTGTAACAAGTAATCAGTACTGTTGGACCCACATGAAGCTCCTTGCCTCACGTGGTTAGGTATATCGATGCTCTAGTGGGACAGGGACCCTTAAATCAAACCACCCTTCACCTTTGTGCATATAGTTGCCCTAACCATTGACCTTAAGTTTCATGTACCGTAATAATCAATACTCTTGCATGTTCGTGAAACCTTTTTCAGCATGCATCACACCATGATTATGGATGCACAACATGAGAAGCTCAACAAGGTCAACCCTCAAACACCTCAAAGGCCCAAACCAATGGTTCATTACCCCAAAACACCTCGCACACTCACCTTGTCAACATGTAAACCCGGTGACCAACCATGTAGAAGGAATCCTTTTCCCGAAACACCTTCACATTCATGCCATTTTTCCTTCACAATTCTGTTTTCTTACCCATTCTTTCTGTATGTTTTCTATTTCAAGGTACCAATGGCCAATACCTTCAACTTCGATCAAGACACCATGAGTGCTTTCTTCACCAACCTCTTCAAGAAACAAGAGGAAACTTTCCAAGCTGTACTCACCACCGCTATTCAGACCCAAGCTAAAACTTTCACTAATGCTCTCAATGCCTAGTCTACCACCTTTACTGATGCCTTCAACTCCCAACGCTAGTCCATCATCAATGAGGTCAAAGAAATGACCAATGCCATTGTCACTCCCCCTCCTGCTCATATTGAGCCTGCATCTGCGCAAGTCGGGACTAGCCATGCCTCTACTTTTACTCTTCTCATTATCGATCTCACTGATAAAAAGCACCTGAGACTCCAACTTCTCTTACCATGGACTTAAACACAACCACTCCCTCTCCCACTGTGAATCATTTTCAAAGTGGAGATTTCTTTAGCTTTCCTAAAGCTAAAGAAATTGATGGAGAAAGTTGAGGTCATGGAAAAAATGCTCAAGAACATTAAAAAGCATGAGAACATGATAGATGTCGACTCTTTAACTCTCTTCCCAAATGCACGAGTTCCACCCAAATTTAAAATGCTGGTCATAGACAAGTTTAATAGCACCATATGTCCCAAAACCCATCTCAAGATGTATGTGGGTGCCATAAGACCTTTCGGTGTGGATGACGAGCTCCTTGCTCAATTATTCCAACAAACCTTGACCGAAGCTGCTATTAAATGGTTATTAAATCTCGAAAAAAATCACAAGAAGACTTGGGATGACATATGTAATGCATTTGTCAAGCAATACCACTACAACATCGAGGTGGATGTTACCCGTCGAGATTTGAAAACCACCAAACAAAGGCCAAGAGAATCTTTTCTCGCGTTCCTTACAAGGTGGAGGATAAAAGTGGCTCAAATGGTGAACCATCCATCTAAAGTAGAGCAAATTGACATCACTGTCAAGAACCTTCTCCCTCAATATTAGGCTCATCTGCAAACACAATACCTTCCTAACTTCAAAGCTCTCATTGCCACCGCCACCAAGATCAAGGATTTGATTCAATCAGGACAAATCAAATATGAATCCTCTAGGTATCACAAGAATACTACCAACACCACCCAAAGAGAGGGAGAGGTAAATATTGTGTCCTGTCACCAGCCGATGAAGTTAGAAGCAAGGAGAACTTTTTCTAAGCTGGGCATGCCCCTTAGCATCGTTTATAATAAAGCCTTAGAGGCTAATATGATTAAGCACTTCGAACCATGACCTCCTCTAAACCCTTTGTCCAAGGGTTGTAACGCTAATGAGCACTCTGACTATCATCAAGGGTCAAGGCATAAAACTGATGCTTGCAAGCCTCTGAAGCATAAAATTCAAGACCTCATTGACAGCGGAGATATCATTGCTCCCAAACCCAAAGTCTAGCACCACTACTAATCCTTTTCTGAACCATCGAGGCCATCTCAAACTTCACATGATAATTGGCACTTTGAAAAGAATTTCGTCCTGCTGTGCACCTATCTAAGTCCTCCGAGTCCATTTGAGTCATTGTCTAAGTCACAATTTGCGTCAAAGTCTTTTGAGTCTGTTTTGTCAAGTCTTTCTTTGAATTTGAGTCTGTCAAGTCTTACCCGTCATAGTTTATATTTTGCCTTTTTAGCTTATCCTTTAATGTACTCATTATGGGACTCTTTTTTCAGTAATAAAAGTTTAAACTTTTTAATTTGCATTAATTTTTTCTGATTCATCTTTAAATGGGACATATTAAAATAAAAAATACAAAAAAAAAGGCAAAAGGATCCACTAATTATGGCACAAAAATAAAAAAATCCTATACATTGCATTTGCATGGCAATAGTATAAAAGCTCATGAGCTGTTCTGTACAAAACAAGATAGGGATGATCTAAGCATCACAGTTCATGAGATTCTGACTTACACAAAAAACCTATCAAGGAGAAACTGTGGAGAATGAAGATCATGATGGAGATTAACCGAGCACCTCAACCAGAAGATGAGAGACAAGAGGTCGCAAGAAGGAAATCTAGTTTTGGCCCTTATTCATGATGCAAGAGGAAGATTCAAACTGAACTAGGCTGGACAATGCAAGCTCAAGAAGATTCTATCCGACGGAGGCACCATCTTCACAGATGTGGATAGAAGCAAATTCTTCCATCTTGGCAACCTAGATCATCTGAAATGATACATCATCCAAAAATGATATCTACATTTCATTTTTTATTTTTTTCATACATACATAATCAAAACTACTTGGACCTGATTCTCCCTAAAAAATGAAAAAAAAATCGACAGAAAAGTTATGTAAGGGATACGTAGGCAGCCCGACTCAGGTGCGGCCCAAATCATAATACAAAATATTCTGTTTGCATCACATTCTCATTCTCTTTATGCCTAGTACATCATTAATTCTTTTGCCTAAACACAAAAAAAAAAAAAAAAAAGAAGAAGAAGAAGAAGAAGAAAAGGAAGAATGCTCGCTGAGCTGAAAACCTGAAAGGGCGGCTTAAGCAAAAATTAGAGCAAAAATAAAAGATGTCTCATTTAATGATGATCAAATCTTGCAAAATACAAACTCATCATAAAGAATAGCCCTTTCAATTTCTTCTATAGCTTATCCTATTTCGTGTAGTCCTATCAACCTGTAATTATTTAAAAAAAAAAGGGTCATGTATGAAGTCATGGTCTAGCCAGTCCTCCTGTACCTCTTGAGATGCAAATCTCTTATGTCCTCATCAGAGTCAGAGTTTGTCACAATCTCCTTCTTTGAGTTACTACTGCAACCTATGGTCTTGCACTTTCAGTAGTTCCCGAGTCTCCTTGAAAGATTGAGTCACCCCTCTATCTATGTTGCAGTTCTCACTCCACCAGTGGCTTCTCTTGCAGCCCATCTTTCCTCAGCTATCTCACCTTTAGCAGGGCAGCCTGGTACTCTTTCTCAATTGGCCAAACCACCTTTATTAACCATTTGTCATCCTCTCTGTAGTCCTAAGTGAAATTCCAAAATAAACAACATGATAACTCCTCAGCCAGCCATCACATGATAGCTCTAGCAATGGGAGCTATGATCTGCACAGACTCTAAGAAGAAAAAAACTAGGGGCACATCCTAAGCCTGCCTCATCTACCTCAAGACCCTCATCCCCTAGTGGAAAATCATTCAAACCAAGCCCAACAGGCAAACCACTTGACACCCATGGCCTCTAGTCATGAGTGATCTAATCATTTACTATTGGCAGTGCTAAAAATGTCCCCCGGGGGCAAGCTGCAAGCAACCATCTTATCCGACCTCTGACTGAGTCTCAATAAGGCATGTGCAGATAGAAAAACAGAGGCCATCACCTGAAAATGATCTACCAACCACACTTCCAAAATAACCCAAAACCTGAAACAGACATCCACAAAGCACCCAAAGCAAAAAGGGTAAGAATAGACAAATTTTTCTCACCGGAGAATGACTGGCAAGACATTTCATCTCTCTAAATCCTTAACAAAGCAATTGAGACTCATCAGTATCTTTGCCAGCATAGCTCTAACCATAAAATGCCTCTGTTTCATCTGCCACTGTGGCATCATCCCAATCAATAAACCCATAATTGACACTCAAATAGAAAATCAAGGCCCTCATGTTGAGCCTCTGCACCCCTCATACCCCCTGGTCACCGGAATCATGGAACTTCTCAATCACAGTGGTCAAATTCACTTAACCATCACTAACCATCATCTGGCTTGTAATATTCTGAGGCAAGTCAAAAACTCCTGAAAAATTCAAAAAATGTCAGACTTTGAACTCTAGCACCACCAGAGTTACCTTTGAGTTGTAGCCAAGCCATATTCCCTATCTCCCTGGAATAGGCACAGCTCCTCCTTAGCCGCACCAAAATAGAAACCACGGGCCACCATATTCTAAAATCTGAAGCAACCCCTAAAACTCCTCAAAATGCCACCATGGCAATTTTTCCATACCAACCCAAGTTGAGTTTCTCAACCTTGTCGATTTTTTCAGTCCAAAAATGCATGACTCCACAGAACACAAAAGTCACATGAGAAATTGCATTCACAAAGCAAATGTGTGAATCCATCCTTATGCATCCATGCAACCATTCATTACAGGCATCACCACAAATCATGCATGGCATAGAAGTCAAGCAAAATGTGTATGAATTCTGAAACATGCATGCATCATTTGTGTATCAGCATCTATGCAATCATCTACAGTTGTACATCTTCATGCATAAACTGAGTCAATAGCCTCATTAACATCTCCTTGAGCTGACCAGTACTTCCTCCAAGTTGTCTGATACCTCTTAACGCTGACCAATGCCTCTTTAAAGCTAAATAGTACCTTTCCATATCTAATCAATGAAGTATGACTTCCAGAGTCCCTTTACTTCTGGCAAAGTTTCTTTAAGCCTTTCGAAAGGCCCAACCCTTCACATTCAGAAGCCCAAGTTTCTTTGGCACAACCAAAATCTTAAGCCAACTAGCCATAAGCTGAGGCTCTTCCTTAGAATCTCGTGAGCCGACTCGTCATAGGTCAAAGCTCTCTTTTCACTAAATTATCTTGTCCAAAATCATCTTTACCTCTACCATTAAGGCCAAATAGATAGCCTTGATTGAAATTTATCCAAATCATCTTTACCTCAAATATTAAGACTAAACAGATAGCCTTGATTGAAATTTAGCAAATCATCTTTACCTCCAGTATTAAGGCCGGACAGATAGCCTTGATTGAGATTTACCCCAAACCTTTTTTATCTCACACATCAAGGTCAAACAGATAGCCTTGATTGAGATTTATCCCAAATCATTTTTACCTCTAGCATTGAGGCCAAACAGATAGCCTTGAGATTTACTTTAGATCATATTTATCTCCAATATTAAGGCTGGACAGATAGCCTTGATTGAGATTTACTCCAGACCTTTTTTATCTCCAACATTAAGGTCGGACAGATAGTCTTGATTGAAATTCACCAGACCTTCTTATGAACCCTCAAATTTGCACCTCCTGATCCGGCTGCAACTTGACACCTACTAAGAATAAGGCGCTATGCATACGGTGGTCTCGCCAGCAGATTAGCAGGCAGGGGTCAAGGGGGCAGTGCCCCTTGTAGGGTGCAGGGCAACGCCCCGTTGAAAAATAAATTTTCTGAATCTTTCCTCCTCCAGTCGACCGTCTTTTAGTTACGAACCCACAGGATCAAACTGAGCTCGAATCAGAACTGAAACGGATCCAAAATGGATAAAAAAGCAGAAAATAGGTCGAACCAGCTGGCCAGCACAGGAGAAACATCGCTACTGAGGTGTGCCACCGACTGGGCAGCACGTTTGTCGTGCCACTGTCAGGGTGGCACATCTACAGTGCCGCTCATGGCGGCACCGAATTTGTGCTAGCAGCCAGGCGGCACACTTAACATGCTGCTCGGACGCCCAGCACGTCGCCCGTGCCACCTGTGCCGCCAACGACACGCCGGTGCCACCGTCTGTACTGCCGGCACCCCCCTAGCAACTCTATAAATAAAGCGTCCTTCTAGCTCATTTAGGGGGGGGAATTCGAAGGACATAAATTCTCTCTGATATATTTTATCACACTATTTTGCTAACCTTTTGCTATTAAGGTTCAACTTCAAGATCCTAAATCCAAAGTGGAGCTTAGATCTGGCGTTAAGCTTGTCCTATTCATCCGAAAATCAAGGAAAGCAAAGGTATAATCTTCTTTCTATTTTCAAAATTCTAAACTCAGATCTAGAATTCTCTTTAGGTCTAAAACAGAAAAGATCTAAAATTTATTAATTTAAGAATCACAATTAAATTATTAAACAAAACAACACTTTTTCCAGAATCCCTCCTTCGTAACAAGGGAGAACTGTGTGGAGTTTGATTCCTATTCAATAGGATACGCAGGCTACCATTCTAAAAAGGCATCAACTCTAAAATCTTTTTCTTAAAATTTTTTCCTTTTTACTCTGATTTATTTATATTAATCTTTTATTTCTGATTATGTGCTAACTTAATTGAGGAATGTGTGCTTTTTCTAGTACCCATAAGGGCTAGAGGAAAGATCCTCTTTCTTTTCATTCATTTTGATTTGTAATAATTAAGTAGAATTTACTTCTGCTTATTTACCTATAATTGTCATTTCATACTATCATCTATAACTGTTCATTCATCAATTTATTCCTATTCATGCATAAACGAAAATTCCTTTTTTAGGAGTTATTTTGCAATTTTTAGCCAAACTAAAGAAAATCATATTTTCTTAATTGTGTAATTACCAAAACCTGATTCCCAAGCCCTCTTTGGTCGCTCGCGGATTGGTGCATTTTCCATTGGGATAAATCAAATATTTTTTTGGAGTCAATCAATTTAGGTTTTTCTTTAATTTTTCCAATTAAAATAAATAAATTAAAGTGGCGACTCATTTTTCAACTTTCAAAATGCATAAATCAATTTTCTAAACTCACAGCGAGTTTCAATCGTGGAGTTTCTCCCGAAGAGCATTTCGATTCCTCAGCGGATTGGACCGGTGCTCGGGCGAGGCCTCACAGTTGGCAACTCCACTGGGGAATTAAAATCTTTTTCAAATAAAAGATAAAGTGGATTACTTTTGGTAAAATACCGAGTTTGGCTTTAAATACAAAATAACTCTTTCATGCATCACTGTATCGGACTTCTAGTCCACAAAAACCTAGCTTCTAGGAAAACAAAGGATAGAAAGTAACATCGAGTGGGCAACCTTCCTTAGGTCTGCTTGCCGATAGTGAAATCATCCAGCCCACGATGTATCCTCTAATCCTTTTAGAGGTGTAACGAGTATGCACGTACCATTGGACCCACGCGAGGCTCCTTGTCTCACATATGGTTAGGTATATTGTATCTCTAGTGTGATGGGTTCCCTTTAAACCACCCTAACCCTTTCATATAATGACTCATAAAACCTTCCTTTAGGATTATATGCGCCATAATACTGAACTTGGTATGTTATTATCATGAAACCTTTTTCATTCATGCATACATACATGCATAGCTTGAGCTTTATGAAGTGTTAAAAACCTATCCAAACACCTTCACATCCCAAACCTATGGTCCATCTAAACCCATGGTCAACACCTAAAGCTCATGACCCATGGTTCACCTAAACCCATCGGTGAACACCTAAAGTCCATGGTCCATTTAAACCCATGGTCAAAACTCGAAGCCCATGGTCCATCTAAACCCATGGTCAATACCCAAATCCCATGGTCCACCTGAACCCATGGTCAAAACCCAAAACTCATGGTTCACCTAAACCTATGATCCAGTCCTATCCAAACCCATGTCAAACTCATGGTAAAAATAAACCCATCTATGGTACCCTCATCCTTTTCCATAATTCTTATCCAAGTTAAACACTGACATAGCTTTATCTTTCATAATTCTTACCAAAGCTAAATACTAACCTAGCTTTCATCTTTCACAACTCTTACCCAAGCTAAACACTAATCTAGCTTTCATCTTTCATAGTCCTTACCCAAGCTAAACACTGATATAGCATTATCCTTAACCATCCTTACTAAAGCTAAATACTGACTTAGCATCACTCTAATCCTTACCTAAACTAAATGTTGACTAGGTTTCATCTCTTACATCACTATCCAAGCCCATGGCCCATCTAAGCCCATGATCTAGTCTAGCCCATTATCTTATTACCAAACACCCAACATCCAAATCCATGGTATATCCATACCCAATCCCAAAACCCATGGTCACTCTATCCTTAAGCCCATGGTAAACCAATCATAATCCCAATCACCTAAAGCTAAATTTGGATTTAGCCACTCAAAGGTAAAATTTGACCTAACCACCCCAAGCTAAATTTTGACCTAGCCACTCAAAGCTAAAGTCTGACCTAGCCACCTAAAGCTAAATTCTGATCTAGCCACTCAAAGCTAAAATATGACCTAGCCACCCCAAGCTAAATTTTGACCTAGCCACTTAAAGCCAAAATCTGATCTAGCCACCCAAAGCTAAAATCTAACCTAGCTCCTTTAGCTAAATACATACCTAGCTAATACTATACACCTCTACCCTCATCTTTACCCATACACTATCAACCTAACCACAAGACACTATCATCCATTGTCATTAAACCTAAGGTCCTTTGGTTTGTCACACCGCCCCATAACCCTATTTTCCAAAGCTTGATACTAACCCAGTTTCTTTTCTTTTGCAAAGGTTGACAAGATGTCTGTTTCCAGAGATGAGATCACCGTTACCAGAGCTGATGAAATTTTTGACGAGCTTCTTGCTAAACTCTCTGAACACCAGGAAACTATGATGAAAAGGCAAGAAGCCTTTTTCCAAGACATGCTCAAAGCCGAAAGGAGGGCTATCATGGAGGATGTCCATACCATGCTGGGACAAGCCTCCCTGGCTCAAAACCCAATTAACCCAAAACCATTCAAAGCTGACCCGAAACCCATCTTTTATCCTATTTATGGATCCACTTCCAGAGTTGAATCCAAAGACAAAGGACCTGCAAACACCAAAATCATTCCACCACTACTTATTCCATCACCTAAATTCCTCAAAAATAACTCACTCTATCAACCCATGATAGTTCAACCACCAAATTTCACCCCTACTCTCACTTCCCGACCCGCAGATCCTTTCCAAAGGAAGGAAGTCAACCCTGAAATCAAGGCCTTCATGGAAAAAGTGAAGCACATGGAAAAAATGATGAAGAATGTAAAGAAGAAAGAAAACCTAGTTGATACAGGCTCTTTGAGCTTATTTCCCAACGCAAGAGTTCTGCCAAAGTTCAAGATGCCGAATTTGGATAGATTTGATGGTACTACTTGCCCCAAGATCCATTTAAAAATGTACGTGGGGGCCATGCATCCCTTTAGTATCAATAATGAGCTCCTTGCTCAACTTTTTTAGCAAACTCTTATTGATCCTACCTTAAGATGGTTTATTAACTTGGATGATACCCAAAAACAGACTTGGGAGGACATTTGCAAGGCATTTGTTGAATAGTACCACTACAATAGTGAAGTGAACATTACAAGAAGGGACTTAGAAACCACAAAGCAACGTCCAGATGAGTCCTTCTTCATGTTCCTTACTAGGTGGAGGGCTAAAGCTGCTCAAATGGTAAACAAGCCAACCGAGTAAGGACAAGTAGATATCATTGTCAAGAATCTACTTCCCGCCTACAGAGCCCAATTGTTAACTTAATACCTACCCACCTTTAGAGCTTTGGTTGCAACTGCATCAAAAGTTAAAGATTACATCCAAAGTCAATCATTTCAAGCTAAATTCCCCACCACCAACCTGAACAGTGATGAGGAATCTAATTCTAACTCAACCCCACTTTACCTCAGCCCTAGAAGGCATGTCATGGAGTAGTTTAAGTTCAGCTAATTTGACCTGTCTGAGATTGAATTCCAAGTCTAAACCTGAGTCCAAATCTGAGTCGGAGTTTGTCGTTTTATTTTTCTTTATTTTCGTTAACTATAGCGGTTTCTTTTGTCATCTTGCAATAAAGTTTCCTTTATAGTAATGCACATATATTTTCTTTTCATCTTCCTTGTTTAGTCCAGCATGGATGAGCCATAAAAAAATAAAAAAAAAATAAGAGATAAAAAAAATGAAAAAAAATAAGAGAAAAAGAAAAAGAGGAAAAAAGAGAGAAATGAATAAACAATCAAATCCACCACTATTAGCACATGTTAGAATTTGAGGTGCCATCAACAATTACACCTAATCAAAGAAGGTCAAATAGTTGAAGCATAAATAGCAAATCAAATGGAATTACCTATTGCACATTAGGTAATCAAACAATGCACCTCAACAAGTTCAGAAAAGACCTTTGTCAAATATAGAATTCAAAGGCCAAGGCCCCTCAAAGCAACAGCCCAAATCATGGTGGAATATTTTCTCTTAAATGCAAGCTGACTAAGCTGAAAACCCAAAAAAAGGTGGCTTAGGCAAAAGTTAGAGCTGAGAAAAAGAGGGAGAGAGAGAGAAAAAAGCTCATCTAAGTCATTTCCCTTATGTCTGAAGTTATCAAATCATCCTCAATTAGTCCATCATCCTTCCTAACTAGAGGTTTATTCTCTAAGGATATACAATCTTCTATGCCCTTGTCCTACAATGGGGGCATGTCTTCCTAGGTCGTCATCTGTTGTCAATCCATCTTGTTGCTTAGCTCAAAGAGATATATATCTCCAGTCTATCATATCCTTATCTCTCATTTGGAAGCATGATCCCCCAATTTATCTTCTTCCATTAGCCCTTGAGCCATTCCTAAGGGCTCTTTGTTTCAACTAATGCAATTTACAATTAAGTGTCACTCCAAGAGTCTCTTCAATCTCAAATAACAAGAAAAGCTTGACTTACTCTTTTCTATGATCCATGCTACAAAAAGCATAATCATACAATCTCCATGATTCTTTTCAGAAGTTTCAGCCTACCTATAAACCATTCTCGAATTTTATGAAATCATATTGTTCCATCCCAAGCCATATTAGTAAATCATACCACATACCACCCATTCCTTGGCATCATCTCAAAATGAGTAGAACCAAAATTCCCAAGTCTATTAAGGCTCATCATCTTTAAATCTAGTTTCCTTAGCAAAACTAGAAGTCGAGGCATATCTCCCAAAAAGCCTTCATCAAGAAGCCTAAACCAAAAGCCTTCATCAAGAAGCCCAAAACCAAAAGCCTTCATCAAGAAGCTTAAACCCAAAAAGCCTTCATCAAGAAGCCTAAATCTAAAAAGCCTTCGCCATGAAGCCCACTCCCAAAAAGCCTTCATCATGAAGCCCACTCCCAAAAAGCCTTCACCATGAAGCTTAGATCCAAAAGCCTTCACCATGAAGCCCACTTCCCAAAAGCCTTCACAATGAAGCCCACTCCCAAAAGGCCTTCATTTATGAAGCCTATGATCTCCTTTAAGGCAAAATCAGATTAAGCCTTTCAAATGGATTTCCTTCACCAGACCTACCCTCCTTAGCCAAGACCTTTCCCTACAAGGACTAATCCTTAACCGTAACTTTCAATGGGCAAACCAGGTCGAGCCACCCATATTGGAATTCCCACACCTTTCATCTTTCAGAGACATAACCTTATCTAAATCTAACACCAAAGCCGAACAGATAGCTTTGATCCCAATCCTCCTAACATCAAAGCCAAACAGATAGCTTTGATCCTAGCTTTTAGCTTTATTCCTATTCTCCCTAACACCAAAGCCGAAAAAGATAGCTTTGACCCCTCCTTCTGATCCCAACTTTCCTAACCAATAAGGCTGAATAGATAGTTTTGACCTCAATCCTTCCAACCACCAAAGCCAAACAGATAGCTTTGATCCTAATCTTCCTAAACATCAAAGCCAAACAGATAACTTTGATCATAATCTTCCCAATAGTAGGACCAAACAGATGGCCTTGCTAAACCAATTTGAATTCCCTAGGTGGACCAAATCTCCAAATCTTTCAAAGTCTAGGCAAAACAGATAGCCTTAATTAAAATTCACTAAATCATCTTTACCTCCAACAATTAGGCTGGACATATAGCCTTCATTGAAGATCACCATGACCATTCTCACATCCAATGCCAAGGTTAAACCAATAGCCATTGACAAAATCTCATTTATCCTCTGGGCCCTCTCCTAAAAGGTTAATATCTTTATACCTTGTTTGTCCTTCATAAGGTTCAGTTTGCACAAAGCATGATTGCCCTCATGCATGATAAGCACAAGCAGATATTACAAGCCCATAGTCTGACATGGTATAACCCAAAATATGACATGGTACAGCCTAGAATCTGATATGGCAAAAGAACATATAAGCCAAAAATCTGATGTTGCAAGAGCACAAGCCCAGAGTCTAACATAGCATCTCTTCCCAAGGTTCACTGTCATCAGAATCGCCTTTTACTTAAAGCCAATTCTGATGAGGGGGCAGCTGTGAACCCTCAAATTTACACCTCCTGATCCGGCTGTAGCTTGATAGCTACTAAGAATAGGACGCTATGCATACGGCGGTCCCGCTAGCCGGTTAGCGAGCAAGGGTCAAGGGGGTAGCGCCCCTTGCAGGGTGCGGGGTAGCGCCCCATTGAAAAATAAATTTCCTGAATCTTTTCTTCTCTAGTCGACTGTCTTTTAGTTACGAATCCACAGGATCAAACTGAAACTTGAATCAGAACTGAAACGAATCCAAAATGGATGAAAAAGCAGAAAATAGGTCGAACCAGCCGGCCAGCACAGGAGAAGCGTCACTGCTCAGGCATGCCACCATCTGGGCGGCACGTTTGCCGTGCCACCGTCAAGCCGGCATGTTTTTCGTGCTGCCATTTGGGCGGCACATCTACCATGCCGCTCATGGTGGCACTGAATTTGTGCCGGCAGCCAGGCGACATGCTTAACATGTCGCCTGGACTCCCGACAAGTCACCGGTGCCACCGGTGACATGCTGGTGTCGCCATCCATACCGCTGGCACCCTCCTAGCAGCTCTATAAATAGAGCCTCATTCCAACTCATTTGGGGGGGAATTCGAAGGACATAAATTTTCTCTGATACATTTTATCATGCTATTTTGCTAACTTTTTGCTGTTAAGGTTCAACTTCAAGATCCTAAATCCAAAGTGGAGCTTAGATCCAGAGTTAAGCTCGTTCTATTCATCCGAAAATCAAGGAAAGCAAAGGTATAATCTTTTTTCTATTTTCAAAATTCTAAACTCAGATCTAGAAATCTCTTTAGGTCTAAAACAGAAAAGATCTAAAATTTATTAATTTAAGAATCAGAATTAAATTAATAAACAAACTAACACTTTTTCCAAAATCCCTCCTTCGCAAGAAGGGAGAACTGTGTGGGGTTTGATTCATATTCAATAAGATACGCAGGCTGCCATTCTGAAAAGGCATCAACTCTAAAATCTTTTTATTAATATTTTTTCCTTTTTACTCTGATTTATTTATATTAATCTTTTATTTCTGATTATGTGCTAACTTAATTGAGGAATGTGTGCTTTTCCTAGTACCCATAAGGGCTAGAGGAAATATCCTTTTTCTTTTCATTCATTTTGATTTGTAATAATTAAGTAGGATTTACTTCTGCTTAATTTACCTATAATTGTCATTTCATACTATCATCTATAATTGTTCATTCATCAATTTATTCCTATTCATGCATAAACGAAAATTCCTTTTTTAGGAGTTATTTTGCAATTTTTAGCCAAACTAGAGAAAATCATATTTTTTTAATTGTGTAATTATCAAAACCTGATCCCCGAGCCCTCTTTGGTCACTTGCAGATTGGTGCATTTTCCATTGGGATAAATCAAATATATTTTTGGAGTCAATCAATTTGGGTTTTTGTTTAATTTTCCTAATTAAAATAAATAAATTAAAGTGGCGACTCATTTTTCAACTTTCAAAATGCATAAATCAATTTTCGGAACTTACAGCGAGTTCCAATCGTGGAGTTTCTCCCGAAAAGCATTTCGATTCCTCGGCGAATTAGACCGGTGCTTAGGCGAGGCCTCACACTTCTGTGTCTTCCAACATTAAAGCCGGATAGATAGCCTTGATTGAAATTCACCAAACCTTCTCTATCTCCAACATTAAGGCCGAACAGATAGCCTTGATTGAAATTCATCAAACCTTCTATATCTCCAATATTAAGGCCGAACAGATAGCATTGATTGAAATTCACCAAATCTTCTCTATCTCCAATATTAAAGCCAGATAGATAGCCTTGATTGAGATTCACCTCAAACATTCTTCATATTCAACATTAAGGTTGAACAGATAGTCTTGATTGAAATTCACCAAACCTTTTTTTATCTCTAACATTAAGGCCAAACAGATAGCCTTGATTGAAATTCACCCAACTTGCTTTGTTTTATAACATTAGGGCCAAATAGATAGCCTTAATTTAAATTCACCAAGACCATTTTCGCAACCAACGTCAAGGCCGAACAAATAGCCATTGATAAAGTTTCATTTATCCTAGAGGTCCTCCTCTCAAAGGACCTGATAAGAACACATAAGCTCAGAGTCTAATATGGCACATTTTCCCAATGTTCACTATTATCAAAATTACCTTTTGTCCAAAGCTAATTCTGCTGAAGGGGCAGCTGTGAACCCTTAATTTTACACCTTATCATTCGGCCGCAGCTTAACATCTGCTAAGTTTAGTGCGCTACACAGAGCCAGCATGGCGGTCCCGCTAGCCGGTTAATAGGCAAGGGTCAAGGGGGCAGTGCCCTTTGAGGGGGTGCTAAGGGGTAGCGCCCCCGAAGCTAAAAATGGACTTGCAGTCACTTTAGTAGGAGAATACTTAATTTTCAAATGCTAGTACTTTTTCTACCCTAACCGAACCTTTTATATTAGACAGTATTT
Source organism: Reutealis trisperma (assembly GCA_947687605.1). NCBI lineage: Eukaryota > Viridiplantae > Streptophyta > Magnoliopsida > Malpighiales > Euphorbiaceae > Reutealis > Reutealis trisperma. The sequence goes on from CANTUT010000580.1 coordinate 324,328, forward strand.
TTTCAAAACTGACTGAATTTTCTCCTTAACTGACTACTCAAATATTCTAAAATTAATTTCGAACCTATTGACACTGACCGATTAATTTTTTGAGCTTTGTAACTCTCGCAAACCGATCTGGAAGTTCAAAAATCTTACTGAGCAAAAAAGGAAAAAACCATTCGGCACGCCTACCGAGGCACCAGCGGCACCATCGCCCCTGCATGCAATGCACCGCCCAGGCCTCCAGTGGCACCGCCCAAACTGCCCGCCTGCAATTTCTAAAATACCCCCTAATATGATTTTTTAGCTTTTTTCTAGCTCTACCATTTTGGTCTTTTCACTTTTCCACTTCCTAAACTACCCTCATCTACTTTTTTTATAAATACCCCCATTCATCCTTCATTCCAATACACCTCTTAAATTAGTATTGATGGTTATCTAATAATTCCTCTCTTATTCTCCCTCCAACCATTCTCTAATTAATTAATTAATCTTTTTAATTAATTAATTTTCTCACCCTAACCAAGTTAATTAATCTTTTTAATTAACTAAAAATCCTTTTTTTAAATCAAAATTAATTACTCAATTAATTAATCTTTTTAATTAATTAATTAATCATTTTTTTTCCAAAATCAAATTAATCATTTTTCTTAATCCACCTTTCATCCAAATTAATTAATTAATCCTTTTAATTAATTAATCACTTTTTTCCAAAATCAAATTAATCCTTTTTCTTAATCCACTTTTCATCAAAATTAATTAATTAATCTTTTTAATTAATTAATCTTTCTATCCTTTTTATCATATTAATTAGTTAATTAATCTTTTTAATTAATTAATTAATCTCCCAATAAATCCAATCACCCAATCTCATTAAAACAAAACTTCGGTCCGGTAAAACTCTCTATCTACCAAAAGTCAAGGTATCAACATTTTCCTCTCAAACCCAAATCAAATCAATCAATCCGATCAACTCTTAAACCCTTCCACTTAATCGTGGAACGAACTACGTGGGTTTTGATCCCCATTTAATGGGGTACGTAGGCACGTTTGGAATCTAAATCCAAACCTCAAATCCAAATCTCTATCAATCTCTTTTTCCCTTTTTAATTTATGGATATCTTATTTTAATTTTCTCATTACACTCATGTCATATTCATGCATCTTATTTACAATTATCATTTTATAATATTTGTCATTCATGAAATCAATTTTCAAGTCAAATTAAATTTAAGAGTCAAATTTAGATTATTTAAAACTAAAAATCTAGTCCCCAAACTCAACCTGGTTCAAAGATTAGTGATTTTTATCCATGGGCGAATTAATTAAAAATTAATAAATTGGAGTCAAATTGGGTTTTTCGTTAGTTTTCCCATTTAAAAACAAATTAGGGTGGCGACTCCCAAAAATCACATTTTCAAAATCAATCAAATATGAACCCGAAAGTTCCATCGTGAGTCTAAACCTGAATGAGCATCTCGATTCCCTCTAGCAAATCGGGCTGATGCTCGGGCGAGACCTCACAGGTATGTCCTTGGAATTGTTGTGGCAACTATTGTGATTGCATTTGTGTAGGCTTACCATTATAAGGGCAGCTTGTATTAATTTGATTTTTGGACAAATTTTAAGTCTCCTTTCTTTATTGTAGTATAGGTTGGCATTCCATAAAAGATACACTATTAGACTCCACAAAGTCTAAAGATTCTTCAGAAGATTCTCTAGTAGGGCGGATAGGACTAGGATTAGCCCCACCATAAGTAAGAGACTATCTAGAGACCATTTGTTACAAAAGAGTCTTGATGTCTACCATAATCTTTTCCGTAAGACCTATATTTTTGGCTAGGAAATCTAAGCATCAATCAATGCCTTCGGAAGCAATAGGAGCTGAAGCCTCTTGAGTTATTTTTTCTGGAATATTACTAGTCCTCAAGGGACTGTGAGTCTTTTTTATTTGCTCAGCCATTTGAGGTACATATCCAAGTGTTGTTGTTGTAGCCATTTCCTTTGCATCCTGAGATACAGTCATTTCAACAACTTCTTTATCCTTACTATTCTTTTTTTGTGGCATTGCGCAATAAGTGGCATTGAGCGTACAAAAAGTTATTGATGCTCTTTCTTTGTTAAATGAATACTAGGTGTGCCAAAGACTCTTAGAATCTTACCGTATTGACTTTCTCAAATGATTTTGAAAAGAAACTAAGAGATTATAGTCTCTTAAAGGAACTTGGATTCACTAAAACCTGCTTCACCAATTATCATTAAGGAAACCAAAATATTTGGAATGTAAACTGAATTTTTTGTATTATTGTAAATCTAAGAACATTAAATACAAATGAAATGTAAGGGGTCTAACTTTTTTAGAATAGATCCTCTTACAGTATATTTAAGGAATATATATTCATTATAAAGAAACAATTTCATTTAAAAAATATATTTATTTCATTACCTATTAGGGATTATTTTTACATTTATATAATATATACATTGCTCTAATCATACATCACTATCTTATATATTAATAATTGATATCATAGGCTAATAATTTAGTGCTACAAAATATATTTTGAATTTTGAATTTTAATATTTTTTTTGTCGTTTTGGCTTATTTTAAAAAATAATGGTAAATATAATTTCATTACATCTTTTTTTTTAATTTGCTTTTAACAATGAATTTTCCTTGTAAGAATATGGATATCTTTTTTAATAATTTGTTGTCAATTGGTTAAAAATTTATAGTATTATTGAATATATAAATAATTTTAATGATATTCTTTTTTTCTCTGTATATTAGTAAATAATAAATATAATTTATTGTAATATAAAATATTTTTAAATTGAAAAAAAAAAAAAAGCTACCATGTAAAACGCACTGTTCCAAAAGCTACTGTACAAAAATATTTATATCCTTCATAGTTTTTTTTTGTTTAAAAATACATATCATACCATACGGATAATTTTTTTCTTGAGTCAATCTTACTAATGAAACCAATTTGATAAACTTCCATTTGTTTCAAAAAAATAAAAATAAATTGTCCCATTCGATTTGGACTATCTATTAAATATTAATAATGTCTTAATATAAATCATCATAATTTTATAAAAAAATGTGTCATATCCTAATCCGTGTGTATATTTTATTTCAAAAGGTAATGTATTAATATAAATCACTCTTATTGGACATATTGAATATATAGGAGTATTTAGTTATTGAAATTCAACACTTCCATATGAAATTACTTTGAAAATAGATTTCTAAAATAGCCATTTGAGGAATGTTGAAAATTTGAAATATCATGTTTGGTTAAAAATATAAATTTTCAAGGAATGTTAAGATAATTGTGTTTGATTATATCAAAGAAAATATAAGAAAAATTCAACGTTTTCACATGAAATTGCTTTATTGAAAAAGTGAATTTCTAAGAAAGTAATTTCAGGAATGTTAAATTATGCTTGGCCGAAAATATAAATTTTTAAGGAATGGAAGATAATAATGTTTGATTAGATCATGGGAAAGTATAAGAAAATATAGAATATTACATTAATGCCCTTACTTTAGATAAATTTTATTCACTTAATCTAAAAATATAACATAAATATATGTAAATAAACACAAATGCAACAAAAATTTTCATAATAATCAACTATATTTATTGTTCAAAAAATAATTAACAAATATATCATGATAATTAATTAAAATATAACAAAATCGATAAAATTCAAGAAAATAAAAAAAAATCAAATTGGTCAAATCAAGTAACAAGAATAGTTATATATAATAATTGATGGATAGTTAATTTAAAAAAAAAAAAAAAGAATTATAGATAATTTTTACTCTTATAAATAATAGTATATGAGGGGTCATATTTGTTTAAATATTTTGTTAAAGATATTATTTTTTTTAAAATATTCAATTTTCGTGAAGTGTAACTTACCACCCTTTAAGATGAAAATGAATTTTCCCAAATATGAGTAGGGCTCCTTAATTTAAATCTTTTAAAAATGTAACTTTCTTGTGAATCGCACATTCTCTAGAGCAAATTTTGTTTCTCTTTTCCTTTCATTCCTGCTTATGCCACTGGGGGTTCCTATGGGGATACCCTTTGAGCCACCATAAGAGATGCTCAATTTCTTGCTTTTCTTATCCTTTTGTCCTTTTCTTATTTTAGAGTATAAATAAATTGGTTTTAACTTTGTGTGTCTTTTGGAGTCCTCACTTTCATCAGGCATTTAAGATTTTGAAGCTGACTTCCTGACGGCAGTGATGCCGTGCTAAACTCGGCTCTCCCTCCAATTTAATCTACTTTTGATTATGTCCAAAGTTGTATGGTAGAGGGAGAGGGAAGGGTAAGGGGAATGCTACCACAGGCTTTGGTATCTCAATGATTGATAAAAAGTAAGCCAATATGGTTATTTTGAGGAGATCTATAACTATTGGCAGAGGATTGATTCTCTCATGGTCATAGCCTTTTGGGACGAGGAAATTTGTCCCCTATTTAGGTTTCACTGCCTCTAGTTTTCTTGGTAGTGATAGGCATGAGGCAGAGTTTAGAAGTACTAGCTTTTTTGGGGTTGATTCAACCACATATCCCATGTTAACCATGGTTTTGTCTTCCTTTTTTATTGTTCGAGCAGCGGTGAAGATTGTGCCAGAAGAAGCTTTGGTAAGGAAGGAAGACAAAGGGTAATATGTATAAGTCTCTTGTTCTTTCCAGCCTTTGAGCTATGTGGTCCATAGACTCTTGGTCTGTGTCTTGCAATTTGCTAGGCTTCAAACCCAAGACTAAAAACTCTGTTATGAATAGGTTGAAATTAGACTTCAAGTCCTGTTATGATGTATCTAGTGGGGTAATCCCCTTAGAGTATTCTCAATATACTATTTATATATATTAAATTCTTTATAATAAAAAATTATTTCCAAAACTAAAGGTTAAATGGATTTTTTTTATTTTTAAAAATTAAAAAAGAGAATTGATTTGACTATCCACATCTAAAAAGTCAAATACCACTCTATAAACTAACTTTAATTAATATAATACCAATTTTTATACGTTTTATTTAAGATAATTTTAGTACTCTTTTTTCTATTGGACAAATTTAAAAATGAACAATTAAAATAATTAATACTTATAGGATAAAGTAAAATAAAAAGCAAATATAAAGAGTTTATTGGATTCAAATAAAATTTTTTACTTTTTATCAACTAGATACTTTTTGTTAAACAAAATACACTCTTTAAAATAAAAGTATTATTAAAGATACTATTAAGCCTGCCATGCACTTATACTCTCTTAGGCTTAATGCCTTATTACATGCCCGTATTTTATCTTCTTTGGGCCAAAAAAAAAAAAAATTACTTTCTCATGAGATTCTATCAACCAAACATTCCCATTAATTGACACTAACTTACCACAGGATTACAATGATTATCAATCCTTAGTCTTAATTCAAGTCATCCCATTGATAATATGCCCCTCGCCTGTAAGTCAAAATCTTGGGGCGAAATGTCCAGTAATAATATGTTTTCGTTTTTGAATGTACTGTCTATTATTGGGTTGGATTATAGAATTTATAAACAATTGGTTTCTTTTTTATGAAAACTTGGTTTGTTAACTAAAAAAAATTACTTTTATGTAATCATAACTTAAAACAATTACATACAATTTTATATATATATATATATATATAACCTATGTAAAAATGAAACTTAAAAATGTGATATATATTTTTGTGTATTAATAAGACATACATATCACATTCGGATGAACTTCAAAGTGAATATGCCATTATCCACCCCGTCAAATTTATAAAATGATGCAGGTAATTAGAATTGAGTTAGGAAGGTACCCGGAGGTATCCATTGAATGGATCAAAATTATCATCCCTACACCACAGGAGTTGGCATTGCCAGCTTATCAGGAGTCAACATTTCCTTTTTCTTTTTCTTCTCACAACCTATTGATAGATGATTCCATTCCATAACCTTTTGGCTAAATTGGATTTGTTGTGCCTGAATTTATACACATGTTTTACCGTTGTTCCTAGATATCGATTTACAACAGAAAAATACACCAACTTTGATTTTGTCCTTAAAATTGTTCCTTAATATCTTTTTCAGCCTATAACTAACCAAAAAATTGTCGAGGCATCCTTATTAATATTTTTATTTTTTTTTTCACACTAAAAGAGATGCCAGCTATCATATTGCAACTCAAGCATACTAATCCATGCTCTCACCTCTCTCGGATGCCCCATAAATTAAATTCCTTCTCTTTACTCTGTCTCTCTTCCTTCTATTGAAACATTAAAAACATTAAAATGAAGGAAAAAAAATCAATTTTGTAGATATTCATAACAATTGACTCATAGATATCATATTATTCAATTTTCTGGACATCTCAAAACCAATAAAACACTAATTATCTAAATCTTATTATATTTTTCAAAGTGTTACGATCTATAAACTTTTGCACTCATATCTCTAAAACCCACTACTTTAACCCCATTGAAAAATCTCACCAATTTAATTCTAATTTCACTTTCCAACAATCCCCTCAAAGAATACCACTAAAATCAATCATTTCTATCTAGATCTCCTATTATGCTTCAGCTTATTAAGTTTATTAATCTTTATAATTACATTTCTCAAGAAACCATAGTTTCTAATTTACCCAAATCTCAAGAAACAATGAAAAATATTCATATTAGAGTTCCAACAACTTTATCAACGACAACAAGGACAACTATTTCAAGAGGAAGTGGACAAAGAAGAAATTGATAAAATCCAATATCAAGAGCATAACTTAAATTTACAAGAAGATGAAGCTGACTGTTCATGAATTGCCATAAAACTTTCATTAAAAAAAAAAGACAAAAAAAAAAAAGACAAAAGCCCTAAAAAAGAAACCACCACTCAACTCTTTCATCAAAGAAGAAGAACAAGAAGAAGAATATGACAGAAAAGGGAAAGGTGAATGCCTTAAGATGCCTTGGGAAAGGTGGAAAAAATTAAAAATGTGTAAAATTAGATTCTGATGTGGATACATTGTAAAGGATGAAAAATATTTAAAGTTGGTGAAACGGTTGCTACGTAAGATTTCTAGCAAACTATTGGACAAAAAAGTGTCTTAGGAATAACTGTTGGGATAAAATCAAAGTTAAAGTATTTTTCTATTGCAATTTCAAATTTAGGGACATCGGTGAAATTTGAATATAAATTCAAAGATAACAAGTGCAATTTAACATAATCTTTTCTATCAAAAGAATACTGGCGTGTGAGCATGTAACATACAGATATTTTCCTGCAACAAAATTCTTGAATTTTTTTTTTTTAATTAAATTATGTGAACAGCGGAAAAGCACACAGCACAACGGAACAGCAAAACTTTTTACTCGATTAATTAGGAAAACGAAAAGGCCTGGATATATTTGATATAGCCTGGTAAGGTCCATTACAAGCAAAATGGAAAAGAATAAAATCCCACTCTAAATCTCCTGCCTCTCTAAGACAGCTAGAGAATTCCCAGATAACTAATCAATTCAAAGCCAAGAAAACTGAAAAAATAAAAAAAAAATAAAAAATAAAAAAAAGAGTGAATAGCAAGTAACATGCATGTTTTGCACACTCAAAAATCAACCAAAGTGCTATACAATGACTATATGTTATTGATGAGAAACAGAACTAGGGTACAAAACCGATGTCCTTGAAGTATTCATGCTCAAGAGCACTTCTGGCTGTAATTCTTTTGCTGGGATCCAAGCAGAGCATTTTCTGGCATTTTTAAAGCACATATAATCAATTGAAAGAGCAAAATTTGCAGCAAGGATTCAAAATTAAGTTGCATGGAATGTATCAGTTATTGATCTTATATAATGGTGTCGAGTTAGAGCTCACTAAAGCTGCCACAGCATTTTCTGGCATTTTTAAAGCACATATAATCAATTGAAAGGGCAAAATTTGCAGCAAGGATTCAAAATTAAGTTGCATGGAATCTATCAGTTATTGATATTATATAATGGTGTCAAGTTAGAGCTCACTAAAGCTGCCACATAATCATAATAAATACCAGAAAACCCAGAAAACACAAATACCAGAAAACCCATGACCTTCCCCTTCTTTAACAGGATTCATGTCATCCAGCCATTTAGGATACTAATAAATTTATTTTGAATTTTGCACCACGTTAATATATCTTATGGTTGATGCCTGTAATTCTAGTAGAGAGAGAGTTTTGTCATGGTTTGTAGCTATAAAATCTAAACTTACAGAAAGAAGGTCGATGCCAGCTGATTCGAGAGTTGGAACTACAGTTGCCAAGTCCTAGAAAGTAAAGCATGCATAAAAGTTTTCAGCTAGATTAAAAAAAATAAAATAATAAAAAAGAAAATATCATAGGTGAACAAAATATAAAATTAACATCATAAATAAGGAACAAGACCTTTTTTGGCCACTTGGGGAAGGTAGACTTGAAGTCTGGCAAAGAATTTACACCAGGCCATGTGTCCTCATTTGGAGTTCCCAAGACTCTGCACATAAAATAATAACAATGATAAATAAGCAGTAGAATGCTCACTTATGCACAATTGGTAGCAGTGCTTTCCCTCAACTTGTCACATGATAAATTTGTCAACAATGTAACATATGGAAATACCATGCAAACCAAATATCTCCATTGCACATAAAATACAATGTTGTTTGTCAGTGTGTTCAGAAAGTGAGAGTAAAAGCACCCGTGAAATAGGGCAGTTGTCCAACCAGTAGGCTGGTTAGTTGCTTTAGCAACATATAAGTGTCATTTACATCAGCACATATTGGTTCTCATGCAAGATCAGTTTCATGAACTTGAATCCAGACAAACCCCTACATAAATTCTTAAGTATCGTTGGTTCCAAGGTGGTTATCAAATTATGAACCAACAATTATTAAAAAAAATTAAAAAAAAAAAAACTTCTAACCACCCTGCCCAAATAGCTCAGTGTAATAGCTTCATAGGCTGGTCCAACCAACTTGCACTATGAACTAAAATGTTGATCTATTTATCCCATACTATCTTCACATAATTCTTTCATAGCAAAAATATTTACACAGGAATTCAACAGTGACCAAACACACTTTGCAGTTTGCATGTAGAAAATAGGTTAAGCATGGTCAAACTTTGAGTTCAGTATATAAACATAAATATCAAAGAAAGCAAATAGTAGTGAAGAAGATATAAGACCTGAAAATCTTGAACAGCTCATCAATCTCAGAGTCCCCAGGGAACAATGGCTTCTGGTTCACCATCTCAGCAAATATACAACCCACTGACCACACATCAACTGGAGTTGAGTAATGTCGAGATCCAAGCAGAATTTCTGGTGCTCTATACCACAGGGTAACCACCTGGAGAGATGATTCATTGAACCCAGACATGGCAATCACCAAAGCATTGTAAAAGTTAGTCACCAGTATCGCCAATATTACAAATGCATTAGAACTTTAGAAGCTCATTGCCAGTTCCAGTTCTCCAGTTACTCCTTCTAAAGAGAAACAGAGGGAAAAAAAAAAAAAAGTTGATATTCATAAAGGGAAAGCAAAAGGCTGAATATCTAGATGATTTAGGCAACCTAGAAGGTCCTGTGAATTTCAATGCAAATAACATACTTTTGAGCAGCTACATTTGCGCATCTAGATTCTTGAGACCATGAAAAAGTTATGCTTTATAAGTCACAAAATTTGGGCCAAGCAGCACCAGCTCACACATTGGAATAGCATATTTAAGAATGTGGTGTGGACTATGAACAATCTTTTTTTTTTTCCCTCTCCCTTCATTGAGTAGAAATCCAACTGCCTTTTGATACTTACTAAAATTTTGTAATTGGTTTTGTGAAGATAAACAACCTTAGACTAATCAGAATACTGGGGAAGCATGCCATTTAACATGTATTCATACATTGAATTTTTTTTTTTTTTCACAATATTTATTGTACTGCACTTTTTTTCACAGTAATTAAGAGCACTTTGTTCTCAGTTTGAAAGCAATGAAATACAATTTCCAGTGTGTGATAACACTAAATAGAGAAGACCTGGGATTTTATTGCAACAATCCAGACAGTTGACCAAGAAAATTAAACCCAATTCAATAGATACCTCATGAGTAAATGTCCTAACAGGTATGCCAAATGCTCTGGCCAATCCAAAATCTGCAAGCTTCAGTGCATTCGTACGGCGATCTATAAGCAGATTTTGGGGTTTCAAATCTCGATGAAGAACCCTATGAGAATGGCAGTAAGCGATGCCACGAAGTATTTGATAAAGGAAAGTCTGCAAATAAAAGAAAAAATAATTATTTAATCATAACTAACATCACCATCATTATTGTTCTGGAACCAAAGACATTAAAGATTTCCAAAATGCATTTAGGCATGCTGCCTTAAAGGCGATAATGACAATGGAAATAGAGACCCACAAATAAGACAGGAAAACATAAAGTACAACCATATAAATATAAACACACATGATTGCACAAAAAACTGGTGTGAATAAGGGTGACCAATTCCTGGTTTCCATCAGGCTTGAAAATAATACAGAAGTTAGATGATAATCTGAAGAATTAAATTACCTAAAATTTCACGGATTATCTTAATATTACCAGTAGGTCCTCATATTGAGCAAAGTAAACTCAAACATTACTCATCTGGCTGTAGGATAGTGCTATAAAAGAAAGAATGCATGAATCCCTGGAAGAAAAAGAAAAATCCCAATGAGAAAAATCTCACTAACTTTTATCAAACGAGGATTCTTAGCAAATTCAGGACAAGAATCCATGTGCTTCTTCAAATCCAAGTCCAGATACTCGAAAACCAAATACAGGCGCTTCTCACTGTGCACCACATCCTGCAACCTGTCACCATAATATCAATCAGATGACTTATTACAATTATAAATGTAAAAGGGAAAAAGAAGGGGGCTAGATGGGAAAAGTGAGATTATGGAAAGATGTAAATACAATTAATCCAATAACCAATATCAGAAAAACAAATACTATATTTGTCTGGGGAAGAAGAATTGGGCCAGTGCACCAATTTTTGTAACCTAATAAGAGAAAGCTTCTAGGAAGTTACACCATGAATGATGTATTCATGTGCATGTAATGTAGTATCCATTCTTTGCTCTGCTGATGAATACACAAAGATAGCAAGGTTTACAATAATAGGTGAGAGAAAAAATGGACAACAAAAATCCACAAGATTATTTAAAATAATTTGCTTAATCATTTCAGTTCCTGGAAAGATATGAATTAGCTTGAAGCAGAATAGTATCAGGATCCATGTACAAAATTAATTAAATATCAGACAAATAAATTGCTAGAAAATTCCTACAAGCACAAACAGAAATCTAGAATTGACATTTCTATCAAAATTTACAGTAAACTGCAAAATAATTTTGTCTATCCATTACTGGTGTAAGTACAGGTCAAAAGTGTGAAACCTTTCAAAATGAAAAGCTGCACATAAGAAATTGTAATCACATTGTTTTACTGAAAATATGGCTATCGACTAAAAGAACAAAAAAGTGGAATAAAAGTCATATCAGCAAACCATGGTGGCCTATGTCTATCAGAAACTAAGGGCTTCACATGCCACTCTGATAATCTTTAAAGAAGCAATTTGACGAGGTGACATTGGCTGATGAAAAGAAAAAAAATTATTAGTGATATATGAATTCATATGATATCTTAACCATCATGACCCTCCATATTATCAATTTGGCATAACCTCAGTTGAAAAACCAATCAAGCAGACACAAAAAGGTAGACATACCTTACCCTATATACTTCAGTAGAATTTAGAAGGAGATTTCTGCACACATTAGCGTGTTTGTGAAGTATTTGGAAAGAAAACCTAGATAGAAATTGAAATACAAGAAAGAAAATATAGATAGAAATTGAAAAACAAGACTGACAGAATGGTGGTCAGATGCAATCTTCAAACCCATACTACCCTTGGAGATAACATTCAATTATAGAATTGTGTCTGGTTTTCAGGCTTACCAATTTTGCAAAATTTCATAAAGTTCACAACTAATCTGAAGTTTGAAAATATGGTAATCATGTTCAGGTATCCTCATCTGCAGAAGTACTTTCGGGCAAAGTAAAGGGTTGAAACAACTATGCCCTACAGCTTAATTTAATCAACAATACCTTACAATGTTTCCATGCTGCATTTCTTTTAAGAGGGAAATTTCTCTAATTGCAGTGCTTGGAACACCTTCATCTTCCTGTTCCAATCGTATTTTCTTCAAAGCTATAGTCTCATTGGTTACACGATCGCGCGCCTTGTAAACCACTCCATACGTTCCTTCACCAATCTTTTCGACTTTCTCATACTACCATATTTAAACATTTTAACCAGCAAACACATCATAACAAAAAATTGACAATGGAAACCATAATATCAAAATCATTTATACACACAAATGCAAAATTTCTACTAACCTGTTCCATCCAGTCCAAGTTAAAAGCCTCTGCAAAGAAGCACCCACAAAGAAATAACAAAAGACTTGAGAAAAATTAGCAAAGTTAAAAGATCCATGATAAGACAAATGAAAATCAAAGCTAACAAGTTAAGTATACAAGTCAAGGCCCTAATCTTCTAAGTAGAGAATCATCATAAAACTAAATTTAAATCATTTTTCCCTGTGGTGAGCTAGAACCCAGTTGATTAGGCAGTCTAGTTAGTATATTTACTTTTATATATATCCGGAACATAAACAAACAGAAAGTATATTTGCAGATGTAGATGTGTACATATACATAAGTATAATATTGTAAGCAAGCAAATTACAATTACAAGAACTTGTTCATTGCAGTGAATGTGAATATCAATAGTTAGGTCAAGAAAATCAAGCCTAAAATCGAATTTCCTCTTCTACTTAATTAAGCTCTAATTATTAAAACCAAATTAGGCTTTTAATGAGGTCAAACTCAATAAACACAGAAATCTATTAAGAAAATATCTGTGATATAGGTATGACCCAACTACAAATGTGTTAGGGCTCATCAATGTAGATTCAGCAATGGCTTTGATAGATAAAAGTTAACAAACAAATAAACAAAGTTACAGTTCACAAAATCCCCAAATTGATAGCAATCACCCAAAAGAAATCTGATAGATAAACTTTTTATATAGGCATAATCAGAATACAAAAAAACCTAACAATAATCATCAAAATTCCGATATGCATTACTACTGAGAGAGAGAGAGTGAGAGAGAGAGAGAGAGTTGAGTTCAGTACCTGGTTGCAACTAAAACCCGCCCAAATCAAGAATCCGATCACCGGAACAGTTCAATGACCGGAGACAAGAAATGGCATTGGAGAGAGGGTTATTGGATTAGATTGGTGGATGGGATGGGATGGGAGAGTTAGGTCAGTCCAGTGGAGCTGCTTCTGCAAGACTGAAATGTGAATATCAATGGACTTGCCATATACTTTCCTTTTCCTAATTTTCTTTCCTAATTATTTTTTTTATTTCCTTTTTCTTTTATCTATTGCCTTTTAAAAAATTAAAAAAATGATTTTCATCAGCATTCAATGGATTGTTTTACCGCGGAGCGCTTGTACAGGTCCAAAACACCTTAAATATTATAAATATAATAAGATATTTAAAATGACTGGTCAGTGTATCTAATTAATGCCTTATTTCCCTCTAGTTGCAAGTTCAAACCCCATTTGAAATATCCTTTATTTTTTATTTTTAGTTTTCTTTTTTTTTTTTTTTTTTTTTGCATTTTTTTATTCGTTTCCCAACAAAAACATCCTTTATATTTTTAGTTTTTTTTTTGGATTTATTATTGGTTTGTAATATTTAGAATCGAAATTATATTTATTTTATTTTATTTCTTTGAGAAAAATTATATTAATGATTGAATTTTTTTTTCCTTTTTTCTTTTTATTTAATTTATTTTTCACTAAAAACAAGTGCTTTTCCTTTTTTTTTAACTTTTTTAACTTTAGATATTAACTTTATTTTAATTTTATATTTTTAGTGTATATATATATATATATATATATATATATATATATATATATATATATATATATTAATGTTTATTGTAATAAATATGAAGTTTCATTACAATGAATATCTAAATATATTAAAATGAAAATTTGCATTATATATAGTGAACATAAAAATTTGTTGCGGTGAATATCTAAGTATATTGAAATGAATATGTGTATTATATATAATAAACATGCAAAGTATTAGATATTGTCTGTATCATATGATACTATAAGTTTATTACTATATCTTATAAAGAGTATGAGATTTCATTCCAATTAATATTTAAGTACAATAAAATAACTATATGTCTCGTATGTAATTAATATGAAAATCACATATTACTATTTGAATGAAATGAAACTCTAAACATATTAATATTTTTATAAATTTGTATGTTATGCATAATGACTATCAAAATAATATGATGATTATATATTACTGCTTATTGTAATGAACTAGAGAATTCATTCAAATAAATATTTAATTGTTATCCAATGAACATGTATATTATATATAATGAATTTGAGAAATTTGATTTCACAAAATTAGGAACAATTAATTTAAAAAAAAAAGAAACAATTGATTTAATATTAGGAACAATTAATTTAAAAAAAAGAAACAATTGATTTAATATATATATATATATATATATATATATATATATATATATATATATATATATATATATATATATATATATATTAAAAAAATTGATTTCAAAAAATTAAGAAACAATTGATTTAAAATAAAAAAAAAAAAAGAAATCCAAACTGAAACTTTATTAAATAGAAAGATCATGTATCAGTATAGAATGAAGAAAAGAAGGGACAAAAAAAAAAAAAAAGAAACACTTGATTTAAAAAGAAAATGTTTGTTTTCAAAAAAAAAAAAAAAGAGAGACACTTAAAAATAAAATAAAAAAAAAAAAAGCCAGGTTAGAGGGAACGAAGAATCACGTGTTTTTTGAATCGCAAGTCTATAAAGCAATATGAATCGGGATCTATAAAATAATTTGCCGCATTTAATAACTTATTCTAAAATTATCATATGATTGGTTTTTATTTCGCAAAAATTAACTTGACTATGAAGAATTAATTTTATATTATTTAATCATATCATATTAAAAACTAGTTTAAAATGTTAAAAAATTTCAAATTTATGAAATTATAAATATGTTTAAATTTATAAGAATTTTTATATTTTTAAAATTTTATTATTAAATAGTAGAAAATATAAATAAAAATAATAAATTACTACAAAGGAGAGAAAGAAGTGAATATAAATAAATAAAATTAAGCTATTATTTGCAATTGCATTTGTTATGGAGGAGAGAAAAAAAAATAAAAGAACAAATTATTGGATTTTATAGATTTAGTTTGCCCATAATGGGAAGTCTGACCCAATTGATGTTTAGATAATTTAATTAGTTGAGAATTATCTAACTAATATCCAATATATTTGATCTCCTAACTATAGAATAATAATTATTAGATAAATTTAAAGATAATAATATTTATTAGTTAAATATTATCAGAACTTTTTAAAAGATAAGACTTCAGTTATCAAAAGTAACCAACACGTAAATGAAATTAACATGAATTATAAAATCTAACAAGAGAAAAAATCTCTGTAACTGAAGTGAGGGATTTAGACTATCAGAATTAAAGAAATTTTTCATATGTAATTACTCATTATGACCAGTAACATTAACTTAATCTTCATCATTTTCACATTACAACAATTAAGTATTGTTGTGCTTTATTTCTTTCATTGTTATCAAAGCCCGCATGCTAAGGATTATGGTCAATTTCCTGTATGATCAAATTATGAAGATTGTTGTTCTGTTGTTAACATGTCTTTTTAATTTTAGATTATATGTTATCCTTTCGTATCACAATAAAATAATTTGATTAAATTGTTTTCAATAAGAAATACAAGTCATATAAATTAATTTAGTTCAGAATATTTGTTCATTGAGTAAATAAATTTTTCTGGACAAATTTTTTTGTTATTATGTTTTTGATTATCGTCACCTACAAAGAAAATTAAGAGATGGAAAATTGGAAAATATGCAAATGAACATGTATTGTTGAATTTTCTATTTAAAAAATGAAAATTAAGAAAATTAAGAAATGGAAAAGAAAACTAGAAAATAAAAATGAAAAAATATATTTCATGGCTGCATAAGACCTAAGTTTTGGAATTTTTATATATAAAAAACTCAAAATAATTTACCACTCTAATTCAAAAACATTTTACAGCGTACCCGACATTTTTGCTATAAGCAAATAAGAATAATATTTTTATTAAAAATATAATACTACCACTTATTCTTTATTATTAACATTATCTTTTTATATCAAACATTTATTAACTAATTTAAATGTTGTATTAATGCATTTTTGTAAAAATTATTTAAAACTAATTTAATCAGACTTGTTAAAATTAAAATTAGAATGATAAATAGATAGATGGAATGAGAAAGTATAAGGGACATATTTACATGGTTCTACTATACAGTCTATGTCCACGTACGCAAAAGTCTATTGATTACATTTGTTTTATTTAAATGTGTGTTTTACATCATATATCGAACCCTATTTATAACAGGAAATACAATATATTTATGGTATTCAACGAGATTAATAAACTACTCTCTAACATAAGCAATTGATCAATAATTGATTTTGTCAATCAATCATATTTTTCTCATAATAATAAGCTTCTCTAATATTCCCCTCAACATAGGTATGGATCAAAGAGAAATGATCATCTTTAAAAATATTAATATTGTGTACAAATGGCAAATGCATTTAGTTAAATGTGCTTGAATACAAAGAAGCATTTTCGCTGCAGTTAGTTTCCTTGAAACTAAAACAAGTTATTTAATTAGTTGATTAGGCTCATGTGTTTAGCTGAGCTGGCTAGTTAGTTACCTTCTTTTCCCTTAATTTATTGTATGTGAATAATCACTGATTTTTTTTTTATACTTTCATAATAGATTAATCAGTTCTCTCTCATTTTCTCAATTCTCTCTCTTCCATTTTATGATATGGTATCAGAGCTTTTAGGAGAGATTTTTAAAGATTTTTTTAGAAGTTATCTTTTGCTTCTCAAATAAATTTTTTTTCTTATTCTTCAAGCTTTCAAGCTCTTCATCAATGGTGGATCTTATTGTTGATGCTTTTAAAGATTCAATTTAAATTTGTCCTCTCAAAATCCTTTTGAGAATTCTTCTTCACCTTATCTCGTTCATCATGCTAGTAATCACAACTTTGTGATTGTGACACCAAAACTTATGCCAACAAATTTTGCATCTTGGAAGAGATCCTTTCTGCTTACTATCTCAATCCATAACAAGAAAGGTTTCATATATGGAACCATCAGTAAGCCATCACCAAAGAGTTCTTCATATTTGCGCTAGGTTTGTTGTAACAATCTTGTGGTGGCTTGGCTGATTAGATGAATCTCTGCTTCAATTGATCTTGAATACTTATATCACTTTACATAATGTCCTTTGTATACCTTCTTTTACTTTCAACTTAATATTTATAAGCAAGTTGACTCTTAATAAGCATATATGCTTTATTTTTCTTCATCAATATTGCTTTATCCAAGTCCTCTCTTTATGGATGATGATTGGATTGGCTAAAGCACAATAAGGTTTATATTTTCTACAAACTTGCTACTGAGTAGTCTCCTCTAGTTAGCTCTCATTCTTTCCATACTGTTTCTTCTTATTTATGGCATCACAGGCTAGTTCACATAAACCCTAGTCAATTTCCTTCTTTAAATCATCTTTTTATTTTCAACTATAAATAGTGAGAATAAAGGTCCTTATATTGCTTGCCTAAAAGCAAAGCAAAAAAGGTTGCCCTTTCCGAAATTTATTAATAGCATTTCCAATATGTTTGATCTTGTATATATAGATGCATGAGGACCCTATTGACAGTAGATCTTAATAAAAATCATTACTTTCTTATAATTATAGATGAATATTCTAAGTGCATCTAGACTTTCTTAATGAAACACAAATAAAAACATCATAATGGGTTCAATACTTTTGCAATTTTATTCAAAACTAGTTCCAAACTTCTTTTAAAACCATTAGAACTTATCAAGCTTTAGAATTCCAGCTTACCTCATTCTGTTAGTCCAATGGAATTCTTCATCAATCTACTTATGCCTATACCCCTCAACAGAATGGAATTGTTAAAAGAAAACATCAACATGTACTTAATGTGGCAAGGGCTATATTGTTTCATGCCAATCTTCCTTTAAAATTCTGGGGAGAAGCTGTACTCACAACAACTTTTTTGAGCAATAGAACCCCTTTTATAAATCTTAACAACAAATTGTGAACCCTCAGATTTGCGCCTCTAAACAACCGGCACTCGATTACTAATCTGTAGAATCAAACCGGGTTTAAATCAAAGCTGAAACGGATGAGAAAAGAGTAAAAAATGGCAAGTAGTCTGACGAGGACTGCATAGGACACTTGTGACCGTAGAGGACTATTGCAAAACTGCAAAGGTCTTATGCGAAACTGCATAGGTCTTATGCAACAATGCTTTGCTCTGTGCATTCCGTGCAGTCTCAAAGTTGCCGTGTGTGGTTCCTTAAGCGTCCACTGTGGTTTTGTGTCTTGGGAAGTGAATCCCACATCGAAAGTTTACCATTTTCACTCCTAACTCTCTTTTTATAAAAGCTATACCTCTCTACCTCATTTCTACACTCAGAATTGCTTAATCAAACTAATTGGTTTCAAAGCAATCAATCTTTCTAAAGTTTGGTCCAAAAGGAACGAAATTTTTTAGTTTAAAATTTTATTTTATTTTATTTGGATGGTCATTTCGAGGGAGCTCTCCTCAAATCAGTCCGAGGAGGTCCCAATAGCAACGTCCGAGTTTCCGTTTTAAGGTTGTCATTCCACCGAGCTGAGAAGGTGGAATTGCGATTCGGTCATCCGCTTCATCCGCCCTATATACCCTAGCCTTGTCTTCCTAAGGTATTTATTTTCTTTTTTTTTATTATTATTTTCTTATTTTGTTTTAGTGTTTCTTTTTCTTTATATTGTATTGTTTGTCTATTTTGTTAATTTTCCTTAGGATTACTTAGATTGTTCTTTTTGTTTATTATTTCTTTGTTTTGCATGTTTTATCATTTTTTTCTTCATTATTTTAAGGCATGTTGATTAGAATATGATTTAGTTAACTAGGTAAATGATTTGAATTCTTGCATCGACTTGTTAATTAAAACCTAACCTAATTAATAACTCAGTAATCAATCAATCTGATTTAATCAATCAACTCACTTTTCAATCAATGAACTGAAATATGACAAAATGACTAGGCTAAACTAACCCCTTCGCAATAAGGGTGAACTATGTAGATTTTGATTCCGATTCAAAGAAATACGTAGGCTTGCTTGTTTAAAGCATCAAATCCAATTTAAATAAAGAAATAATCCTTCTCTTGTATATTTTTTTTTTTTATGAATTAGTTCTTTTTCTTTATGCTATTTGTTTTTAGTTTGTTTTCTTTATTATGATGTTGGTTTTATTTATCTTTTTCTTTATTTGTTGCTTTGAAATTATTTTTGGAAATGTATAACTTCCCTATAACCCATAAGGGCTAGAGGAAGTATCCCCTATTTTCGTTTTGAATTGTAAGTTAATTCCTTTACTTTTCCATTTAGAATGAATGTTTATCTTTTTGCTTATTTATGCATCTTATAATTATTTATGCATTATGTAAACTATTCATGAAATTTATTTTAAGTCATTTTATATTAAATTTGCCAAACTAATCATTTTTCTAAAAAAATTAAAAACCTAGTCCCTGAATCCTCTTTGATTTTGAGACTAGCGATATTTTCCTTTGGGATATTAATTGGAGTCAATTTAGGTTTTTCCCTTAATCTTTTCCCAAATAAAATAAAATTAAGGTGGCGACTCTTTTCAAAATAAATTTATTTGAACCTGAGGGTTCCATTGTGAGTTCAAACCCAAATAAGCATTTCAATCCCACTTAGCGGATCGGACCAGTGCTCGGGTTAGGCCTCACAGCTGGCGACTCCGCTTGGGACCACCTTCTTTTTAACAAAAGAAATAAGAGGACTACCAATTGGTTCAAATCAAGGTTTGGCACTTTTTATATATAAATGACTTTCATGCATCATTTGCATTGGCTTCTTGCCTTTCAACCTAGATTTCTTAGAAAATAATGGATAGAAAGTAACATCGAGTAGGTAATCCTCCTTGGGTCTATTCACCGATAGTGAAATCATTCGCCCTGCTACGAATCTTTTGATCATTTCAAAGGTGTAACGAGCATGCACGTACTGCTGAACCCATATGAGGCTCTTTGGCTCACATGTGATTAGGTATATCGCTGCTCTAGTGTGACGGGTACCCTGTATAAGCTACCCTTACCCTTTCCATGTAATGAACTTAGATCTTGACCTTAGGTTGTATATACTATAATTAAAACCTTGCATCTTTGCATTCTCATGAAATATTTTCACCATGCATATTATGCATCCATATTATATAATAAAACATGTATTCATCTCCAGTCTTGGTTATACCTTGAACCGAAGAAGGGTTACATAGTCACTTTTCACTTCTATCTAAACACTTTCACTTCTAAACCTTAAACACTCTCACCTCTATCTCAATCACCTTTGTCCCCACAAACCTTAAGCCATCACCCTAAACCTTACCCCATTACCTTAGCCTTTAAGCTAAACACTAATACCCTAAGCCCAATACCTTTGGCCCAACACACTATCCTAAGCCTAATACCTTTGGCCTAACACACTATCCTAAGCCTAATACCTTTGACCTAACACACTACCCTAAGTCTAGTACCTTTGGTCCGATACGATACCTTAAGCTTGAGATCTTAACCTACACAACCTTAGGAAATCCTCAAGAGCCTAAACGCAGTTAGCTCATAACATCAAAGGGAGTCTTTTTCCTTAAAGTTTGTATGCTCATATTCCTACTTCTTCCCTAAGCACTCACCTTAATTCTTTGATTTGGTTCATAAGGTACCAATGGCTAACCAGGTTAACATGGATGCCCTGACCACACTTATGACTAGCCTTTTTAAGAAGCATAAAGAGCATTTTCAAGCGATCCTAGTTGCTCAACAGATCCAATTTGAAGAAAACATGAAGGAACAAAGGCAAGCCATCATTGAGGAAGTTTAAGCCCTGATTAACTAAGCAAACATCAATAATCTCAACCATAATTTGAACCAAACCTATCTTGGGAAACCTAACAATACTCAAGCCCTAAACACCACTACCCACCCTAAATCTTCCTCTCTCTTAAATCCTTTTTAAGGTGGGGAAGTTTTCTCTCAAGATACCAAATTGCTTATAGATAAACTTGAAGCTATGGAGAAAACCATCAAATCCCTGAAGCACCATAATGACTTAATTGATATGAATAGCTTGATCTTGTTCCTTGATGCCAAGCTTTCTCCTAAATTCAGAATGCTTGAGTTGGATAGATTTGATGGAACCATATGCCTTAAAACTCATCTAAAGATGTATATAAGAGTAATAAAACCTATGAGACTTAGCGATGAGCTCCTTGCTCAAATGTTTCAAGAATCGCTAACCAGAGCTGCCAGGAGATGGTTTCTTTCATTGGACAAGCCAAAAAAGAACATGGGATGATATTTTTCATGTCTTTGTTAGACAGTATCATTACAACACTGAAGTATATGTCACTAGGCGTGATTTGGAAATCATAAAGCAACTTCCAAATGAGTCATTCTCTATATTCCTTATAAGGTGGAGAGCTAAAGCTGATCAAATGGTAAACAGGCCAACTGAGCAAGAACAGGTGGATATCATTGTCAAGAATATATTCCTGACCTATCAAGCCCACTTGTTAACACAATACCTACCCACCTTCAGAGCTTTGGTTGCAACTGCATCAAAGATTGAAGATTGCATCCAAAGTAAATCATTTAAAGCTAAATTCCCCATTACCAACCTGAACAATGATGAGGAATCTAGATCTAACTCAACCCCACCTTACCTTGACCCTGAGTGGCATAACATAGAGGAGTTCAAGCCTAGCTAATATGACCTGTCTGAGGTTGAATTACAAATCTAAGTCTGAGCCTGAGCCTAAGCCTTAAAGTCTGAGTCTAAGTTTGAGTCAGAGTCTGTCATTCTATTTTATTTTATTTTTTGTATTTTGCCGACCATGTCAGTCCCCTTTTTGTTATCTTATAATAAAGTTTCCTTTATACTAATGCATCTTTTCTTTTCATTATCTTCCTTGATTTAGTCTGACACGAAACTTTAAAAAAAAAAAAAGAAAAAAAATAGAGAAAAAAAAGAGAAAAAAAGAAAAAAAATGAAGAAAAGAGGGGTAAAGATTAAATCCACCATAATTAGTATATATCAGAATTTGAGGTGTCCTTATTCTGTCAAATTAACAATCGCTTCACCAACTCCTAATCAAAGAAGATCACAAAGAGCAAATGAAATTATCTATTGCACATTAGGTAATCAAATGATACACCTCAACAAGGGGCAACAAGTTGAGAGAAAACCTTTGTCAAATCCAAAATTCAAAGGTTAGAGCCCCTCAAAGAAAAATAGCAAATCATGGTGGAATGTTTTCTCCTAAATTTCATTAATATAAGCTCGCTAAGTTGAAAATCCAAAAGGGCAGCTTAGGTAAAAGTTAAGGTTAAGAGAGAGAGAGAGAGAGAGAGAGCTCATCAAGTTATCTTCCCTCATGTCCAAAGTTGTCAAATCATCTTCAATCAATTTGTATCATCTTATGTCTCTAAAGTCATCCTTTCTCACTAGAGGTTCATTCTCTAAGGATATACTATCTTTTATGCCCTTATCCTACAACGAGGGCATATCTTTCTAGGTCATTATATGCTGTCAATCTGTCCCATCGCTTAACTCAAAGAGCTAAGGCACAATTCCTCACATTTCCCACCTTCACATTCTTATCTCTCATTTGGGAGCATGATCCCCAAGTTGTCTTCTTCCACTAGCCCTTTAGCCATTCCTAAGGGCTCTTTATTTTAGCTAGTGCAATCAGTGTGTCATCGAGTCAAACCAATTAAGTGTCACTCCAAAAGTCTCTTCAATCTCAAACAATTTCAGAAGTTTTAGCCTACCTTCAAACCATTCTCAAACTTTATAAAATCATATTGTTCCATCCCAAGCCTTATTAGCAAATCATACCACCCTTTCCTTGGCAAAATCTCATTATAGGCAGAACCAAAAATCCCAAGTCTCTCAAAACTCATCATTTTTGAATCTAGTTAGCACATATCTCCCAAAACCTATCATCCTCAAGTTGATTAAGAAGGCCTCGACTATCCTTAAAAGATTAAGCCTTATTGGCAAAACACATAATTCTTGAGAATTAAAGCCTCTTAAGGACTGCAAACCATTCTGATGTAACCATATCAAAGGGCAAACCCCTATCCATAAGCATACAGTATCCTTGTGACCAAAACCTGTAGCACCATACCTGAGCCAAAAGCCTTCACCATGAAGCCCACTCTTAAAAAGCCTTCACCATGGATTTCCTAAACTGACCATTTCTTTAAGCCAAGATTAGCCTCCCAGGTCTAGCATCCTAGCCTAATCTCTTTAACACAGTCTTAAGGCAAAATTTGACCAAGCCTTTCAAATGAACTCATTAGAAGGCCATAACTTGACCGAGCCTCTAATATGATCTCTTACATAACCAAACTAGACTAAGCTTCCAAATGACCCTAGCCAAGGCCAAACCTAACTTAGCCTTCCAAGATGATCCACCCATCCTAAACAATCTTTCTTAAAGCCAAACCAAAAGGCCATAACTTACCAAGCCAATTGCTAGACTTACCAAAGACTTATGTATGAACTTCTTTAGAGACAAGCTCGACAAATTGACCTTCCCCAAAACCTAACCTAGCCTTTCGACCTAATCATCTCTAAAGACTTGACCCTTTTGATCATGCTTTCTGATTTAGCCTCAAACCAAACCTCCTCCCAAGCAGAACCCACATAAGCCCAACCCGACCTCTCCTAGCCATACCTAGCTTAACCTCCCAAAGTGGCTTCTTCCTAAGCTGAACAACCAAAGACCAAAAAACCAAGCTACCTTCCAAAGTGGGGGCATCTTTCTCCCAAAAGCTCAGTGCTCTCCTATCAAACTGACCCTTCACATGGTTCAAGACAAGGTTGTCATCATTCTTGCTAGATAATATTCATCTCTCCATCGATTTCTACCAGATAGGGTTATCATCATTCCTACCAAAAATTTCTCAAAACCAATTAGACATCAAGCTAGAATTTCCAAAATAGACTGGAACCATTACTTTTACCAAATTTCACCAAATTTTCTTTATTCTCTAACATTAAGGCCGAACAGATAGTCTTGATTTTAATTCTCCAACATTAAGGCCAAACAGGTAGCCTTCATTGAGATTTCCCCAGATCTTCTCTATTCTCCAACATTAAGGCCTAGCAGATAGCCTTGATTGAGATTTTTCCCAAATCAACTTTACTTCCAACATTAAAGCCAGACAAATAGCCTTGATTAAATTTACCTAGATCTTTTTTACCTCTAATATTAAGGCTGAACAGATAGCTTTGACTGAAATTTATCCCATATCATCTTTACCTCCAAACATTAGGGCCGAACGGATAGCCTTAATTGAAATTTACTAAGACCATTCCCGCATCCAACGTCAAGGTTGGACTAATAGCCATTGACAAAACCTTATTTTACCCATAAATGTTTAGTAATGATCACCTAAACATTCTTATGGTTTCTTTTTTCCATCTATCCTTTACCTATAAAAATCAACCATGTCTTTCACCCAAACATGTCTTAATCCTAACTTAGACATCCTTTTGGTTATTTTTTTCATCCTTGGGTTCACTATCATCATAGTTGCCTTTCTGACAAGCCAATTCTAATGAGGGGATAGTTGTAAACTCTTAAATTTGCACCTCCAAACAACTGGCACTCGATTACGAATCTGTAAAATCAAATCGGGCTTAAATCAAAGCTGAAATGGATAAGAACGGAGTCAAAAAATGGCAACCAGTCTGACAGGGACCACACAAGGCACTTGTGACAACACAAACCCTGTGCTGAACAACAGAAAACCTTTGCAAAATTGCAGAGGTCTTGTGCAAAATTGCACAAATCCTATGCAGCAATGTTTTGCTCTATAGGTTCTGTGCGGTCTCAAAGGGAAAAAATTTTATGTTTGAATTGAATAGAGAAATATGATTAAAAATAAGGAATAGGTTAAAATAAAATATAGTATAAAATACCAAATAAATAAAAGGAAGATAGATGAGAATTTGACAAGAAGAATTGTGGATGTGTTTGTATAGAAATGGAAGCAAAAGTTTGATGTAGTAGCTGGTTAGAGGTAGATGGATAGTAGTAACACATATAGTCATTGTTTTGCTCGAAAATTTCTAGGTAAGATCTCAAAATCATGAGAAAATGTTTTTGAGTGACTGTGAGATGAAAGAACAACAAAACAAAAATACAAATTTGAGAAAGCTACTAAAACAATAAATCATTCCAAGACAACAAAACTCCCACCAACTAGAGCCAAGCTTTGATATCATGTTAAAATTAAAATTAAAATGATAAATAGAGGGATAGGATGAAAGAAAGGTAAGAGATAGATTTACATGATTTGACTATAAAGCTAATGTCTAAGGACACAAAAGCCTAATTGCTATATTTATTTTGTTTAAGTGTGAGTTTTACATCATATATGAGAACTATATTTATAATTGGGGATATAATATATTTATAGTATACAACTAAATTAATCTATGAATTTCTCCCTAATATAAGTAATTGACCAATCATTGAAATTGTTATTCAATCATATATTTTCTCATAATGATGACATTCTCTAACAAGACTCATGTTGTACTTGTTGATTTATTATTATTATTTTTTGAACTGAATTTGTTGATTTATTAATGTGGCATTCAATTGTTATCTTAAACCATCGATCATGTATGAACTTGGTTCATAGTTCTTGCACTCAATAGATTCAAGAAATTTGTGTTAGGATAGCTATGCTTTGCTTATCATTTTTCTCTATACCTTATTTTTATAATATTTTGTTATTTATTTATGATATTTATAAATGTATGAAGAGGAGGAACATATTAATAGACAAAAAATATCTTTATTAATTTTTCATCTCTAAGTTAGACATTTATATTATTATTATTATTATTATTATTATTATTATTATTATTAGGCCAAAAGTGCAATTCTCCCCTTCAACTTAGCATCTAATAGCAATTTCACTCTCTTATTCTAAATTGGGACAATTTCCTTTCGAAACTTGTAAAACCATCTCAATCAGACTAATAAATAACAACCTTTAACTGAACCGTTTATAGTCATACACTTTATATTTTTTTAATAGTTTGGCTCCACTAAATAAATAAATTATTGAAAATGCGATATATATATATATATATATATATATATATATATATATATATATATATATATATATATATATATATATATGTATATATATATATATATATATGTATATATATATATGTATATGTATATATATATATATATATGTATATATATACATATATATATATATATATATATATATATATATATATATATATATATATATATATATTCATATATATATATATATATACATATATATATATATATATATATATATATATATATATATATATATGTATATATATATATATATATATATATATATATATATATGTATATATATATATATGTATATGTATATATGTATATGTATATATATATATATGTATATGTATATATATATATGTATATGTATATATATACATATATATATATATATATATGTATATATATACATATATATGTATATATATACATATACATATATATATATACATATATATATATACATATACATATATACATATACATATACATATTTACATATATATATATACATATATATATATATATATGTATATATATATATATGTATATGTATATATATATATATATATGTATATATATATATATATATATATATGTATATATATATATATATATATATGTATATATATATATATATATATATATATATATATATATTAAATTAAGAGAGTGGGATGTATAGTTCATTTGGATGGACTTAAAATTTATGTTCTTGTTGCAAACATAATTGCTAGAACCATCAGAAGAAGAAAATAACGCAATATATCAATATATATATATATATATATATATATATATATATATATATATATATATATATATATATATATTAAATTGAGAGAGTGGGATGTATAGTTCATTTGGATGGACTTAAAATTTATGGTCTTGTTGCAAACATAATTGCTAGAACCATCAGAAGAAGAAAATAACGCAAGTGGAGGTGCTGGGAATGGAGGTAACACAATTGACAAGGTTAGAACACTTTGTCATTTTCTTGATTATAGCGCAGTTGGTCAGTTTCTTGGAATCAAATGGAGATAAATGTTGCTAAAAGCTTGATTAGAACATTTTCTATCAAATAGACATTGGATCTTCTAAAGCTATTATTGCTCTTAAAATTTTCACTTTATAGGTCAAACTTGATTACCCATATTAGTACCTTACTTCAGTTCATGGACACTATGGTAGCTTGAATGAATGGGGATCTGTATCTATTCGTTAGCTTACTTTCCAAAGCAATAAAAGGACATATAGACCATTTAGTGTTGAACAAGGAACATGCTTTTCTTTTCCCATGACTGGAGGTAAGATTGTCGGGTTCCATGGCAAGAATGGATGGTTACTTGATGCAATCGGCATATATTTGAAGCCTGCTCAGCAGCAGAAGAGCTCTAAAGGTCTGGTCCAAGCAAAGAGTTTTGTCAATACTAGAACTAAAAATATTGGCTACTCTGTGATACAAGGAATTGTAGGCAACAGTTATGATATAGTCGTTGCTTTAAGGTAGAAGGAGGAATGTGGCACCCCTCTATGGACCAAACCCTCCAAACAAATTTCTCATGAATCTAGAGATACAGAAGCCAAAACAAAGGTGAACTATCTGCATGATTGGGATTTTGTTTGGTTATCGAGAAAACAATGAAAAGATTGCACTTTTTCAATTATGTGGGAGGCTGAATTTTTGGATCCGGCAATTGTAGAGGTTATCAGCTTTGATTTTGAGTAGAGAGAGAAAAGTGAAGAAGACAAAGAAGAAAGAGAAAAGAAAAGAATAAGAAAGAGGAGTATTGGATTATATTATTTTATTTTATTTTAGTTTGTTAATTAGTAAGTTAAGTGAGAAAATAATAAAAAAATATAACTTTCCTAAATTTTTAACGGCTCTATTATGGACAATTAAGAATTGGGTCTAATTGAGTTGGTTTTGTAAGTTCCATGGGGAATTGCACTAATTTGGAGTAAGGGGGTGAAATCACTATGTGATGCTAAGTTGAAATGGGGAATTTCACTTTTGGCCATTATTATTATTATTATTATTATTGCATACGAAAATCTTATTATGATAGGATTTACATTTTGTTATTATTCGTACTATTCTTATTATTATTAGGGAAAAGTATATAAATGTAATATCCTAGATATTAGTTATTCAATGGATGTGGAAAGATAAGATATTAGGATGAAGATGAGAATCGAAACATGATTAGAGTCTTTGATGGGTATAATATGGTTGATGATAAAAAGTGAAATTTTAATAAGAATGAACTATGGTAATGAGGCTAGATCATAGACAAGATTTTATTGAAGATGATAGAAATGATGAAAGACATGACATGAAAAGGAATACGTATGAGTTAATTGATAAGAAAGACTGATGTAATAGATGAACCTAATATAAAGTAAGATAAGCAAAAGACTTAATATTGGTAAACAAATAGATGGGTTTGGTTTAGCAAGATGTTTAAAGCAAATATGGTAAACAAATAGAATCTTAATGACGAGGCCAAAGATGTTCATAGATTTACAAAGGGAATTGGGTAAGTCTAGACTAGATAAAATGAGGATGAGTTATGGAATCGATGGTATAGCTTAGATATTAGTGCATGTTTGCGAGGATTCAATAATAAGGCTTTGGTGCTAGTAGATGATTATAAGGTGAACTGATGGGTTTGAACAAATGATAGAATAAATATTATATTGTAATGAATAAGTGTGATTAAGTGGAAAAAAATCTCCCATTGATAATTTTCTCCATACCATTAATAATATTTTTCTTTATAAGAAAAAGTTGTCATTTTAATAAAAGTTTACCTTTCCAAGAAAGCTATCTTTTCCATAGTTAACTATTGAAAGGATTTATGTCTTTCCATAACAAAAGTCGTAATCACTTCTCCTCTATTTAAGATCTTAAAACTGTTCAGTTTTTATTTTGTATGATTGTACTTTTATCTCTATTCATCTAAGTACTGTGCTTTTCTCTAAAATCCAGTAGTAACCATGTCTAAACTCAAGCCCTTTCTTTAAAGCCTCCTTCAAAGAAAATATCCAATCTTTAAATGAAACCTCAGATCTAAAGGGTAGATGATTCTTTTAGTTTTCTTAGAAGATCTCTAAGTGGGTATAGGGGATAGATCAGTGGATCCAGTGAGTCTAAAGATAGATTGACCAGCATGTGCGAACTACTCTACTTCTCTATTTATTGCTTTTTCATCTCCTTCTTTTTTTTTTTTTTTTGCACTCTTTCCTTGATTGACCAAGAAAAACATGTTTTGGAGGCATCTTCCATTCATATCGATTTGGGTTTTTCCACTAGAGGAGGAAATGAGTTAATGTTTGGCCTGCTCATCGTGATAGGCGCTCCTTAGTTGATTCCTTTAGAGGAAAACCATTTTTAAGAAAGGGTTTTCATTTTGCACATCTAAAAATAGGTTGCATGATCATGCGGTTAGAGCTTTGGGCTCCTTCCACTACTTGGGAGTTTACTATTTCATGTTCTATTTCACTTCTTGATGGGGGTTCTTTTCACCCTTCCTTTATGGTACTACTTTGCTATCGATCACCCAAGAGTATTTAGCCTTGTAAGGTGGTCTTTGCTGATTCACATGGGATTCCATGTTCCCCATGCTGCTCGGGTCAGAGCATGAGCTAGTGATGCTTTTAGCTACTGGACCTGATTCTTATTGTTCTTATTGTTAAACTCAACGAGCTCTCAGACAAAGCAGGCTTAAGCAAATTGAAGTTTATTGTAGGATCTATAAAATTAATGACAAGAAGGCTATGATTCAGTTGGCTACCCTGGAGCTAGCTAGCCTTGCGTTGGTTTGGTAGGAAGTCCATATCGAGGTCGATAAAGCTCTGTATCATCCACCAGCACTATGACTAGTCAATTAATCATTGACTGCTCTACCATTGAGCCATTGAGATGGGCTTTTTAAGAATTGGTTTTCTAAATCAATGCACAATCTTATGGGGCGAATCCTATTCTTGTGAAGTGGAAAGGGCAGAGTTCTGTATTTACTTAGATAAGGTGGGAGAATTAAACTAAATAGTAAGTACGAGTTGGGAAATCACTTTTACTAAACTTATTCGCAGAGGAGTAAGATTCCAAAAGAAGATAGAGGAATTTAAAAAAGATTACTGAAGGGGTCAGAATAAGATCAGAAATGAGAAAGGTCCCTTCTAATGTGCGTAATGTCTTCTTTGCCAGTCATTTACAATACATTCCAATATTGTTGTATATGCAATTAAGACAAAATTAAGTTCCTCCTTCAACTTTCCCTCAAGCAAGTGAATCCTAGAATTCTAATTCAAGCTTAACTCATATTGCACCCTAGCCAAACAAGACTACAGACGTCTTTTTTTCTTAAAAATGTTCCTAAAAGTTTGAAAATTCCACTCCTTCAACAAGGTGGCAAGGTCCTTTGAATTCTCAATAAAAGATTTCAAGTTACCCTAATTAGCTGAAATGCAACCACCCTACCAAAATCACTATGGGTGAAAACTATTGGGCTTAGTAATACGAGTTTGAGCATGATGATCAAGCATAAGCAAAAGAGGACTATGATCAAAATGTTTTTGAGGTAAATTAAGAACCGAGGCTAAAGGATTTGCTCTCAAAGTGGGCCCAAGGAAATGATAAATTCAAATGGCACATTTCTCAAATGCATATGATAAGAATGCGCTCTTAGTAGGATGCAAGAAAGAGCTGGCTTTCCTCGATGATAAAAAAATAGGTAATGATCCTTAATCTAGAATGATTAGGGAGTTATTGGGAAGTCATTGATAAAGATTTTGATGGTGATGATTTTGACTTTATTAGAAAAGCTGCTACTTGAAAATCATGGAGAAATTAAGTGAAGAAAGGAATTTGAGGGGTGCTATAGAACCTAATCTTAGGATAGAATGTAAAGGTAAGATTATAGAATATAAGTTTGATATACTATAAAGTTTTGGAATGAATATATATGATGAAAATTCTAGTCTTCATTGAATTCCATTTATTCTAGTGTTCATTGAATTCTATTTCTTTGTTGACCTTCTATAAAATTATTAATTTTATTAGTGTTATTGTTACTATCACCTTAGATGGTAACCTAATATTGTATTTTCTTTGTAAGATCTGTCAAAAAGTAAAATTGGCAAAGCCATTCAAAAAGCAAGGTCATTTGGATCGAAACCATCTTATTGTGAATGAATCAGTCTTGATTTTAATTGAAGTCAATTCCATTATAAATTGAAGAAGGTCCTTTGGACCAAAGTTACTATCATGTACTAAACCATTTGGCTAAATTTATGATTGAAATAAAATGAAAAGTTTCTTCTTAATATTATTGTTATCTACTATATGCTAAATTTGATAGAATGCCCAACTAATGAGGATATTCATTATACTAAGTGCATTGATGACTCAACTGACAGTGTATATAAACTAAGTCAGATGTATTCTTGCAGGCATGCGAAGATGTTTCTTAGACATGTAGCAATCCATGATTATTAAGAAGAGTACGTGAGTTAGGTCATAGTGCCTTTGATGGTTTATTACTTATACCATAATGGTATAAGATGGTGCTACAAATTGTAGAGAAATATAGGATAGTGGTTCGTCCCACCATTTGATCTCCGATAAATAATGATGTAAGGTTTGCAATAATACAAAAAAATAAATTCAAACTCATGAATGCATTTTTCTATCAACTTATATGAAAAAAATATTTTGACATAATTGTCTTTGACGCTTATGATATTATATAAATTCCTATCATATTAAGTTCCTAAAGTACTTAATGATTAATTATCTTTGGTATTTTGATCATGCATATAGTACTTGTTCCTAATGCATTCTATGATTATAGTAAGTTGAAAACTCACCACATTGTTTGCGGATTTTAAAAATTAGCTTAGAAGTTCTCAGGCAATCTTTGAAGAAGTTAGAAGGTGAAGGTTAAAGCCCTCGTCTTTTAGCAAAGAGGCTCTAGTTATTTATGACGAGGAAGGTATTCGAGTTAAAGTTAGAACATAGACATATAATATTAAGTTTTAAATGTATTATTCATAAATGATGTTGAATTGTATTAGAGAATAAATGGATTATAAGAAAGTTTTATTTAACAAAGTGATTTAAATGAATAAAATGAGGGAGAATTTATTCTAATTTCAGATGTGTTCTTTATTGTGAGATTGTAAGTTTGACCCAAATAAAGTCTTCGCGCAATCTAGCATGATTGTGTTCTCATGATTTTTTTATTATTTATTCAATTTTACATCTATTTTTTAATTCTAATTAATTCTCGATATCTTATAAGGACAATGTGTTAATTTATTGTTATCTTATAAATTAAATTTGGGTCATATATAACTTTTATTGAATATTCATTAAGTCATCATGAAATATTTTAGTATCTTTCAATTTACCCCTAACTTAAGAGTGTTTTGCTTGATTCTTAAATAAAATCATTCAAAATTCCATTAATTTATTTATCTTGTATTTTTAATGTGCTTTTGTAGAAATTGCATGTTTTAGAGCTAAAATAGAGCAAAATGCGGCAATTCTAGGAAGCACAAGGTTGTGCACTTTAAAGTGCACCAGCTCAACACAAACTCTTTCTTTCAAGTTTCTAGTCTAGAATGCACAGAGTTGTATACAAGAAAAGCACAAGCTTATGTTCCAGTGACGGTTGTACAATCTTTTAAATTCTTGAAAAGAAATGTGAAGAGGAAGGGCCTAAAAAGAAGGGATTTGCCCCTAATTAAAGCATATACATTTTGGAAATAAAAAGAGTTGACTTTGAGAGGAAAAACAAGAAGAAATACATAGTAGATAGTGGATTGAGTTGAATTTTTAGGGATTAAAACAATAATTAGGATTCTTCTAAGAGATTTTGCATTTTTTGGAACGAGGAGAGCACCATCAACCTTTGGTTTCCATATTGTGAATTCTTCTAGAGTTCTTTTCTAAACTCTTTTCTTTATTTTGTATTAAATTTGTCATTTAATTTAATCAATTCAATAGTTTATTTTATTTATTTAAATATGAGTAGCTAAATTATTTATCTAGAGTTTAGATGAAAATTGATTGATTGCTTTTGGAATTCATATAAACTTTATTTTTGCTCTTGTTAATTTGAATTGAATTATTTTATTTGGGCTTAAAGAATATGAGTAATTGGCACCATTTCCACAATCTAAGATGCTATATGATGGAGCGAAAGTGAAAGTATATCATTAGTTTATAAAGTTAATAAACCTATGAGATATTACTTCATAGACATATGAGTATGTCTAGGTAGCATTAATATTGTACTCTAGCTAGGAAGATTAATGCTCATAATCACGACACCTGATCAGTCTTGCATAGTTGCAATTATGTGACATTGCTCTGCAAGAAGAGCCTTTACTACTAGTTTACTTAATTATCCATGAGTAAGCAATAAAATAAATGTTCTCACCTAGTTTACAGTGATTTTTGCTAAATCAAAATTATTATTCTAATAATTGAAACAGTTGTTACCATTGAGCCTATCCAATTGTTTATGATCTTAAATAATCCTTCTTTGTTATATGTATATATAGTTTCAGTTGATTGAATTATGAACCACAAGTTATCCTTGTGAGCAAACTTGGAAATACCCATCCTCACAAGTATGATAGTATATTTTTTACTCACTAGATTTTTACTCACCCCGGTCCTTAATCTTTTTATAGGAACTTACAAGTGGTCCAGAAAGCTCAAGTATCCATTCTCACTTGAAGTTTGTATGTAAAAGAGAAAATTATGTTTTGGATATTTGGATATATATATCTACATACATACATATATATATATGTGTGTGTGTGTGTGTGTGCGTGTGTATGTATACATACATATATACATACATATATATGTATATGTGTGTGTATATATATATATATATATATATATATATATATATATATATATATATATATATATATATATATATATATATATATATATATATATAAGTTATGCAATGATAACAATGGATAACTTAATATGTACTATGTGGCGAGTTAATAACAATATGGGGGAATTTAATTATATATGTAGAGTTTAGGCTATAAGAGTGAAATATTGAGAGCGTAATTTTGATTTTGTAAGTTTTGTATTTTGGGTAGCATTGTATTTACAGTTGTCGGATTTTAATGAGTTAATTAAGTTTTACAGATTTTCGATGACTTTAAACCTATCAGGCTGTCATATTCAAAAGTAAGATATGATAAAGTGAGTTCTTTATCGAAGAATGGCCTAATTAGGCCAAGGAAACCAACCACACATGCAATATGCGAGATCCGGTTTGGTGATTGTTAAGTGGTGGAGATCATTAAGTAGATAAGTCTACCCCATCCGTGAGTCTTTTGTACATATTGGGATCCACTAGAGCTCTCACTGTCGGAACAAAGACAATTTCATTACCTTTCTTTCTTTTTCTTTTTTTTTTTTTTTTTTTTTTTTTTTTTTTTTTTTAACAATAATTTTTCCTTGTAAAAATATGTATATCTTTCTTTTTTAATAATTTATTATCAATTGGTTAAAAATTTATAGTGTTATTGAATATATAAATATTTTTTATTTTATTCTTTTTCTCTATATATTTGTAAATATTATATATAATTTGTTATAATATAAAATATTTTTGAATTGGAAAAAAAGCTACCATGTACAAAGCACTGTTCCAAAAATTACTATACAAAAATATTTATATCCTTCATAGTTTTAAAAAGAAATACACGTGATACATATGAATAATTTTTTCTCGAGTCAATCTTACTTATGATACCAATTTGATAATTTTTGTTTGTTTAAAAAAAAAAAACAAAAATATCGCATTCGATTTTGGAGTACTATTTATTAGATGTTAATAACATCTTAGTATAAATCATCATAGTTTGTGAAGAAGTGTCTCATATTCTAATATATATATATATATATATATATATATTAGATGTTAATAACATCTTAGTATAAATCATCATAGTTTGTGAAGAAGTGTCTCATATTCTAATATATATATATATATATATATATATTTATTAGATGTTAATAACATCTTAGTATAAATCATCATAGTTTGTGAAGAAGTGTCTCATATTCTAATATATATATATATATATATATATATATATATATATATATATATATATATATATATATATATATATATATATATATATATTATTTCGAAAAATACTGTCTTATTATAAATCACTCTTATTGGACATTGATAATTTAGGAGTATTTAGTTATTGAAATTCAACATTTCTGTATGAAATTACTTTCTTAGGAAAATAGATTTCTAAAATAGCAATTTGAGGAATGTTGAAAATACGAGATATCATGTTTGGTTAAAAATATAAAGTTTTAAGGTATGTAAGATAATTGTGTCTGGTTAGATCAAAGAAAAATATAAGAAAATTCAACATTTTCACATGAAATTGCTTTAGAAAGTAATTTCAGGAATGTTAAATTCTGTTTGGCTGAAAATATAAATTTTTAAGGAACGTAAGATAATAATGTTTGATTAGATCATGGGAAAGTATAAGAAAATATAGAATATTACATTAATGCCCTTACTTTAGATTAATTTTATTTACTTAATCTAAAAATATAACATAAATATATATAAATAAACACAAATGCAACAAAAATTTTCATAATAACCAACTATATATATTGTTCAAAAAATATAACATGCTAATTAATTAAAATATAACAAAATCGATAAAATTCAAGAAAATAAAAGAAATATCAAATTGGTCAAATCAAGTAACAAGAATAATTATATATAATTGATGGATAGTAATTTTTTTTTTTTAAAGAAAAGAATTGTATATAGTTTTTTAAATAACAGTATATGAGGGGTCATATTTGTTTAAATATTTTATTAAAGATATTAATGTTTTTTTTTCTAATTTTTTTTTAAATATTCAATTTCCATGGGAATGTAATTTTACCAATCACCACCCTTTGAGATGAAAACGAATTTTACCAGATATATGGTAAAATATGCAGGGCTTACAGGCCTGAATTTAAATTTTCTGAAAATGTAATAATTCTGTACCTATTAAACGCCAGAAATTTTACATTCGCAAGTTACTTTCCCGTGAGATTCCATCAGCCAAACATCTCCATTCATTGACACTAACACACTGCAAGATTACAATGATTATCAATCCTCGGTCTTAATTCAAGCCATCCCGCTGATAATCTGTTCCTCACCTCTTAACTCAGCAAAGAATCCAACTTTGCGAATGGCAGGACCGAAGGAGGCAGTATCCATTGAGTGGATCAAAATTGCCATCCCTACACCACAGGAGTTGGTATTTCCAACTTAACCCGAGTCTACATTTCCTTTTCCTTTTCCTTTCCCTTTTCCTTTTTCTTTTCATAAGCCATTTGACAGATGATTCCATTCCATGATCTTTTCTATCAAAAGAATACTAGTGTGTGTGTGTGTATGTGTGTGTGTGATGTGTACAGATATTTCCTGCAACAAAGTTCTGGAATGGTTTTTTTTTTTTTTACTAAAATGTGTGAACAACGGAAAAAGTACACAGAACAACATGACAGCAAAGCTTACTCAATGAGGAAAACGAAAATGCCTGGATATATTTAATAAAGCTTGGTTAGGTCCATTACAAGCAAACTGGAAAAGAATGAAATCCCACTCTTCTAATATCTCCTGCATCTCTAAGACAGTTAGAGAATTCCAAGATAACTAATCAACTCAGCCAAGAAAATTTAAAAGAAGGTGCCAATAGCATGTAACATGCATGTTTCGCGTGCACTCAAAAATCAACCGAAGTTCTATACAATGATATATATGTTATTGATGAGAAACAGAACTAGGGTACAAAACCGATGTCTCTGAAGTATTCATGCTCAAGAGCACTCCTGGCTGTAATTCTTTGGCTGGGATCCAAGCAGAGCATTCTCTGGCATTTTTAAAGCACAGATATAATCAATTGAAAGGGCAAAATTTGCAGCTAGGATTCAAAATTAAGTTGCATGGAATCTATCAGTTATTGATCCTATATAATGGTATTGAGTTAAAGCTCAATAAAAGCTGCCACATAATTATAATAAACTAGTAGTCAAACAAAAGTACCAGAAAACCCATGACCTTCCCCTTCTTTAACAGGATTCATGTCAACAAGCCATTTAGGGTAGTAATAAATTTATTTTGAAGGTTGCACCATGTTAATATATCTTCTAGTTGATGCATGTAATTCTAGTAGAGAGAGAGTTTTGTCATGGCTTGTAGCTATAAAATCTAAACTTACAGAAAGAAGGTTGATGCCAGCTAATTCGAGAGTTGGAACTACAGTTGCCAAGTCCTAGAAAGTAAGGCATGCATAAGAGTTGTCAGCTAGCTTGAAAAAAACAAAAAGGAAAATATCACAGGTGAACAAAATATAAAATGAACATCATAAATAAGGAAAAAGACCTCTGATGGCCACTTGGGGAAGAGAGACTTGAAGTCTGGCAAAGAAGTCACCCCAGGCCATATGTCCTCATTTGGAGTTCCCAAGACTCTGCACGTAAAATGATAATAATGATAAATAAGCAGTAGAATGCTCACTTATGCACATTTGGTGGCAGTGCTTTCCCTCAACTTGTCACACAATAAATTTGTCAACAATGTCACATATGGAAATACAATGCAAAACCAAATATCTCCATTGTCTATAAAATACAATGTTGTTAGTCAGTGGGTTCAAAAAGTGACAGAAAAAGCACCCCTGATATAGGACAGTTGTCCAGCCAGTAGGCTGGTTAGTTGGTTTAGCAACATATAGGCGTCATTTGCATCAGCACATATTGGTTCTCATATAAAATCAGTTTCATAAACTTGAATCCAGACAAACCAATCTAAGAGGCTCTCTCCTACATAAATTCTTAAGCAAGGTTGGTTCCAAGGAGGTTATCAAATCATGAACCAACAATTTAGGGAAAAAAAAAAAACACTTCTAACCACCTTGCAAAAATAGCTCAGTCTAATGGCTTCATAGGCTGGCCCCAACCAACTTGCACAGTGAATTAAAATGTTGATCTATTTATCCCATATTATCTTCACATTATTCTTTTATAGCAAAAACATTTACACAGGAATTCAACAATGGCCAAACACACTTTGCAGTTTGCACGCAGAAAATAGGTTAAGCATGGTCTAAACACAATATCAAAGGAACCAAATAGTGAAGAAGATATAAGACCTGAAAATCTTGAACAGTTCATCAATCTCAGAGTCCCCAGGGAACAATGGCTTCTGGTTCACCATCTCAGCAAATATACAACCTACTGACCACACATCAACTGGAGTTGAGTAATGTCGAGATCCAAGCAGAATTTCTGGTGCTCTATACCACAGGGTAACCACCTAGCGAGATGATTCAACAAACCCAGATATGGCAATCACCAAAGCATTGTAAAAGTTAGTCACCAATATCGCCAATATTACATATGCATTAGAAATTTAGAAGCTCATTGCCAATTCCAGTTCTCCAGTTATTCCTTCTAAAGTGAAATAAAGGGAAAAGTTGATATTCATAAAGGGAAAGCAAAAGGTTGAGCATCTGGATGATTTAGGCAACCTAGAAAGTCCTATGAATATCAATGCAAATAACATACTTTTGCGCAGCTACATTTCAGCATCTAGATTCTAGACCATGAAAATGTTATAATTTACAAGTCACAAAATTTGGGCCAAACAGCACCAATTCACACATTGGAATACCCTATTCAAGAATGTGGTGTGGATTATGAATAATGGTGTGGATTATGAACGATCTTTTTTTTTCCTCTCCCTTCATTGGGTAGAAATCCAACTACCTTTTGATACTTACGAATTACCTTTTGATACTTACTAAAATTTTGTAATTGGTTTTGTGAAGAGTTACAACCTTAAACTTATCAAAATACTGGGGAAGCATGCCTTTTAACATGTATTCATATTTGGTAATTTTTTTTTTCCCACTATTTATTGTGCTGCAATTTTTTCACAGTATTTAGAGCACTTTGTTCTCAGTTTGAAAGCAATGACATAGAATTTCTAGTGTGTAATAACACTAAATAGAGAAGAACTAGGATTTTATTGCAACAATCCAGACATTTGACCAAGAAAGTTAAACCCGATTCAATATATACCTCATGTGTAAATGTCCTAACAGGTATGCCAAATGCTCTGGCCAATCCAAAATCTGCAAGCTTCAGTGCATTTGTACGGCGATCTATAAGCAGATTTTGTGGTTTCAAATCTCGATGAAGAACCCTATGAGAATGGCAGTAAGCGATGCCACGAAGTATTTGATAAAGGAAAGTCTGCAAATAAAAGAAAAATAATTATTCAATCGTAACTAACATCACCATCGTTATTATTCTAAAACCAAATGCATGAAAGATTTTCAAAATGTATTTAGGCATGCTAACCTAAAAGGCGATAATCACAATAATAGAGACCCACAAAAAAGATAGGAGAACATATGGTACAACCATATAAATATGAACACACATGATTGCACAAAAAGCTGGTGTGAATAAGGGTGACCTATTCCTGCTTTCCATCAGGCTTGAAAATAACAAAGAAGTTAGATGATAGTCTGAAGGATTAAATTACCTAAAATTTCATGGATTATCTTAATATTACCAGTAGGTCCTCATATTGAGCAAAGTAAACTCAGACATCACTCGTCTGGCTCTAGAATAGTGCTATAAAAGGAAGAATGCATGAATCCCCGGAAGAAAAAGAAAAATCTCACTAACTTTTATCAAACGAGGATTCGTAGCAAATTCAGGACAAGAATCCATGTGCTTCTTCAAATCCAAGTCCAGATACTCAAAAACCAAATACAGGCGCTTCTCACTGTGAACCACATCCTGCAACCTGTCACCATAATATCAATCAGATGACTTATTACAATTATAAAGGTAAAAAGGGAAAAAGGAGGCTAGATAGGAAAAGTGGGACAATGGAAAGATATAAATACAGTTAATCCAATAACCAATTTCAGTAAAACAAAAACTATATTTATCTGGGGAAGAAGAATTGGGCCAGTGGCACCAATTTTTGTAACCTAATTAGAGAAAGCTTCTAGGAAGTCACGCCATGAATGATATATTCATGTGCGTGTTATGTAGTATCCATTCTTTGCTCTGCTGATGAATGCACAAAGATAGCAAGGTTTACAATAATAGGTGAGAAAAAATGGACAACAAAAATCTACAAGATTATTTAAAATAATTCGCTTAATCATTTCAGTTCCTGGAAAGATATGAATTAGCTTGAGGCAGAATAGTATCAGGATCTATGAACAAAATTAACTAAATATCACACATCTAAATTGCTATAAAATTCTTACAAGCACAAACAGAAATCTAGAATTGACATTTATACCAAAATTTATAGTAAACTGCAAAATAATTTTGTCTATCCATTACAGGAGTATGTACAGGTCAAAAGTGTGTTAAACCTTCTGCAGTGAACAAAGAACATGTATTTCAAATCAAAAAGATGCACATAAGAAATTGTAATCACATTGTTTTACCGAAAATATGACTATCAACTAAAAGAACAAAAAAATGGAATAAAAGTCATATCAGCAACCAGGGTGGCCTATCTCAATCAGAAACTAAGGGCTTCACATGCCACTCTGATAGTTTTTAAAGAAGCAGTTTGATGGGATGGCACTGGCTGATGGGGAAAAAAAAATTAGTGATATATGAACTCATATGATATTTTAACCATCATGAACCCTATATACTTTAGTAGAATTTAGAAGGAGATTTCTGTGCACATTAGAGTGTTTGTGCAGTTATTTGGAAAAGAAAACCTAGATAGAAATTGAAAAACAAGACTGACAGAAAGGTGGTCAGATGCTATCTTCAACCCCATACTACCCTTGGAGATAACATTCAATTATAGAATTGTGTCTGGGTTTCAGGCTTGCTATTTTTGCAAAATTTCATAAAGTTCCCCACTAATCTGAATTTTGCAAATATGGTAATCATGTTCAGGCATCCTCATCTGCACAAGTACTTTATGGCAAAGGAAGGAGTTGAAACAACTATGCCCCATAGCTTAATTTAATCAATTATACCTTACAATGTTTCCATGCTGCATCTCTTTTAAGAGGGAAATTTCTCTAATTGCAGTG
Organism: Reutealis trisperma; assembly: GCA_947687605.1. NCBI lineage: Eukaryota > Viridiplantae > Streptophyta > Magnoliopsida > Malpighiales > Euphorbiaceae > Reutealis > Reutealis trisperma. The sequence continues at coordinate 366,031 of CANTUT010000580.1, forward strand.
CTTGGAACACCTTCATCTTCCTGTTCCAACCGTATTTTCTTCAAAGCTATAGTCTCATTGGTTACACGATCACGAGCCTTGTAAACCACTCCATACGTTCCTTCACCAATCTTTTCGACTTTCTCATACTACCATATTTAAACATTTTAACCCGTAAGCACATTATAACAAAAAATTGACAATGGAAACCACAATGTAAAAATCATTTATGCACACAAATGCAAAATTTCTGCTAACCTGTTCCATCCAGTCCAAGTTAACAGTCTCTGCAAAGTAAGCACCCATAAGAAATAACAAAAGATTTTAGAAAAATTAGCAAAGTTAAAAGATCCATGATAAGAAAAATGAAAATAAAAGCAAACAACTTAAGTATACAACTCTAAGGCCCTAATCTTCTGGGGAGAGAGTCATCATAAAACCAAACTTAAATCATTTTTCCCTATGATGAGCTAGAACCCAGTTGATAAGGTAGTTTAGTCAGTATATTTACATGTATATATATCCAGAACATAAACAAACAGAAAGTCCATTGGTAGATGTAGATGTGTACATATACATAAGTATAATATTGTAAGCAAGCCAATTACAATTAAAAGAACTTGTCCATTGCAGCGAATGTCAATAGTTAGGTCAAGAAAATCAAGCACACAATCAAATTTCTTCTTCTACTTGATTAAACGCTAATTATTAAAACCAAATTAGTCTTTTAATGAGATCAAACTCAATAGACACAGAAATCTATTAAGAAAATATCTGTGATATAGCTATGACCCAGTTATAAATGTGTTAAGGCTCATCAATGTAGATTAAGCAATGGTGTCGATAGAAAAAACTTAACAAACAAATAAACAAAGTTACAGTTCACAAAATCTCCAAATTGATAGCAATCACCCAAAAGAAATCTGATAGATGAACTTTTTATATAGGCATAATCAGAATACAAAAAACCCTAACAATAATCATCAAAATTCCGATATACATTACTCTGAGAGAGAGAGAGAGAGAGAGAGTTCAGTACCTGGTTGCAACTAAAAGCCGCCCAAATCAAGAATCCGGTCACCGGAACGTTTAATGACCGGAGACAAGAATTGGCATTGGAGGGAGGGTTATTGGATTAGATTGGTGGATAGGATGGGATGGGATGGGATGGGAGAGTTAGGTCAGTCCAATGGAGCTGCTTCTGCAATACTGAAATGTGCGCATCAATGGAATTGCCAAATACTTTTTCGTTCCCTAAGTTTCTCTCCTAATTAATTTTTTTCTTATTTCCTTTTTCTATTGCCTTCTATCTCAAGATATATATATATATATATATATATATATATATATATATATATAAAAGGTGTCGATTTAAAATGTATTTTTCAAAATTAACCAATCTAAAGTTCAAACTTAATGAATATTTTCATTCTTTTTAGTAAATCGGACTGGTACCCAAGCGAGATCACATAGTTGGCGATTTCACTAAAGACAAACTTTCATTATAATAAAAAAAAAAAAAATAAGAGGCCTAATAATTGATTAAAAAGTTTGATCTTTAACATAGTTGTGACTTTTTTGCATCACTTGCATAGGCTTTTTGTCTTTAAGTCTAGTTCTAGGAAAATAATGGATAACGAATAGCATTAAATAGGTAATCCTCCTTAGGTCTATTCACTGATAGTATCATGCAATGAATACTTTGATCCTTTAAAGGTTTAACGAACAATATTTACAGTTGGAATCACACAAGACTCCTTAACTTACATGTGGTTAAATATATTATTGTTCTAGTGTGATGGATACTAATTCCAAGACACCTTTACATTTTCATGTAATTAACCTAAAACCTGATCTTAGATTGTATGTACCATAAATGAAGCCCTTATACATCTGCATCCTCTCGAACTATTTTTAAGGACATAAGGGCTTCATTACTCTAAAAATACCCAAACTTCCAAAGCCCAACACTTTAGCTAAAGACATTATCCTAAATCCAAAGCCTCAACCCATCCTACCTTAGGATACTTTCAAAGCCAAAGACAGTTGGCCCATAACAAGGAATCTTTTTCCCTCAAAGTTAGCATGTCCATACCCTTATTCCCTTCTCCTACCTTTTCCTAAGAACTTACCTAATTCTTTGGTTTTCCCTCAAAGTACCAATGGCCAAGTTGATCGACATGAATACCGTGGACATCCTCCTCAAAAAGCAAGAAGAAAATTTTCAAGCCCTCCTCATCTTCATCCTCAATGCTAAACAAGCCAACTTTAATAAGGGTTTAAGCATCCAATAGGCCAGTTTCAATAAAGTATTGACTCATCTTACTACTGTCCTCAATACCTAACAAGCCAAATTCACCAAGGCTTTGAAATCTCAGTGCCAACTCATTGTGAAAAGGTAAAGGGAATGATAAAATAGGCTAAATCCCATGGTGCTACTTTTGGAACAATACTCAAAAACTCCATCTCAGACTCCAAGCACCAAAGCTATTTTAGCCTCTACTCTTAATCAAATTGACAATGAAAAAAGTCCAAAAACACCATCCCAAACACTACTTTCACCCCAACTTTTGTTATTGAACTAATCAATACCCCTCTGGTTCCTTGAACACCAATGCCATCCCAATTTCTATTATGGAAAAGCCTCGTGCCACTAGTCTCAAGCATAAATCCTTCCTCTTCTTTGAATCCTTTGCAACATAGAAAGAAATCTATCCCTTCAATTACTTCAAAGCGCAAGATGAGTGAGCTTGACCAAGTTCATAAGGTAGAGAAAAGATGCAAGAAGAGTCACATCTACACTCCCCTTACCTCAGCTGCATGGAAGGAGATGAACACCTATACTCCCATTACCTCTGTTGAATAGAAGGAGATGGAATGGAAGAATATGGATACATACACTCCCTTTACCAATATTGAGTGGGAGAGTTAGAGGCCTTGCCATTGCCAACTAAAAATCTTAGAAGTCAAAGAAGGGAAGTTCTCTGACTTGGACATGCCCTTAAATAGTGCTTATAAGAGACTTTGTGATAGAATCTAGTGACACATTTAAAACCAAAGGCGCCATCAAACCATTTATTTAAAAACTACAATGCAAGTGAATTCTGTGAATATCATTGAGGGGTTGGCCATTAGACAAATATGTGCAAAAGCCTAAAGTACAAGATCTAAGACCTCATTCATAATAGAGACCGTATCCTACATAGACCAAATACACCCCCCCCCCCAACCATTGATCTCTGAGCCATATTACCTCCCTAGGCTCTAAAGTAGGAAGATTGAAAGGAAAACTTATAAGTTGCTCTCTTTAAGCAAGTATTCATGATTGGGTGTGAAGTAAAGCCAAACCTTCCCCAGTATACCCAAAATCTATTAAATGAGTCGGTACTTTGAGGAGGACATAGTCTTAGATTTAAAATTTATTAGAGTCAAAATACGAGTCTAAAAGATTACAATCTGTCTGTCAAAGTCATGTTTTCATTCCTAATTTTGAGTTTGTAATCGTTTTTCATTGTCTATTTTTTCATTTTTTTGTAATCATAGATGATGGCTTTTTTTATTCATAATAAAATTTGAAATTCTCATATTCTTTCTCTTTTTTTCATTATATGTTTTCTCTTTTTGAATCCAATTTGAATGAAACAACAAGATCAATAAATTTTTACACAAAGAAAAAGTTACATGCATTGTAGAACAAGATTAGTTGAAAGAATCAAAAGTTTATGGATGAATACATAAAGCAGAAAGCCACAACAGTTGAAGGTTGAATCCAAACGGAGTTTGCCAAGTTGTTAGCTCACCAAACGAATTAGTTATTCATCATGATTAGTCAAGATAGTAGCTAGGAAGAATAAGAAGGTTCATGTGCAAAGGGTACTATCTATGATGATACAGTGTCATCTGTTGGTTGAACCACATGATTAGGTATTATAATTTTCTCTTTGACTAATCCACATCTAGATTATAATCAAACATAAGTCATTATGATAGAAAAGCTTCGGGAGTGAATGAGATTGCACTACCTCAAGATATTTTGGTGGACTAAGAGCAAGAACCATAACATATCTTCAAAAACCTCTAAAGATAACTTTCAGCATAGCTGTAACTCCTTGGAGACATGAACATTTGATTAATCTAAAATCTCATAAATGGACATAAATGCATCTTGGTAGTGACAAAATGGGTAGAAGCAGCCACATATCATCTTTTGTCTAAACTAACATCCTTTATTAAGTCTAGCGCATCTTTTAAAATAATCATAATAAGTAGATCTTGCTATCAAAAGGAAGCATTCAAGAATGGATTCTATCAAATCCTCTTTGCCCAAGAATCATCAATAGTTGCCAAATGGGACTATATCAAAGCTTTATACTTCAATTAGGGGCAACTCCTTACCTATTAATAGATGAAATAACACTAGCATAATAATCGAGATGAAGATGCTTTTAGCTAAGAAAAGACAAGTATTATGATTAGTTGAGTACTTCTAGTAAGGAAAAAGAATGGGTTGAACAACAAAATGTTAGAATTCCAACTCCTAATCTAAATCTTAGAAATATAGGATTGTCCTATAAATGTTCAAATGAATCTTATAAGGCAAAAGTGTCATCTTAATGGGTTTAAGCAAAATTAAGTATTCAGACCTCAACTGGGAAATAACTTGCTTTTTCAGTAGTGCATCATAACCAAGAACTATGTGAACCTAACCCTCTTAAGAAAGGATAAGTAAAGGGACAACAAAAGTAGAGGTATGTAGATAAACCAATTTTGGTGCAATCTAAATAATATAAAATCTCCTTTTGTGCTAATATCACTCTCCTCTTCATTAGAAATATTCATTAAAAAAGAGAAAAAAAAAAGGCAAAAAAATCACAGAGACAAAAAAAAGAGGAAAAGGTTTGTTAAATTGAAAACCTAAAAGGGTGGCTTAGCTAGAGGATAGAGCAAACTTGTTAAGTTGAAATGAGAACTCAAGTAGGAATCAAAGCTTTGTTTTGTTTAAATTGGATTTAACATCTAATTCATCTGTCATGTCTCCTTCAAAAATAAAAAGTCGAATGCTTAGTCTATCAACTTTTGTTTAGGAAAAGCTAACCAATTATACATGTCTCTAGAGTTATATTTCCTGAGTCCTCAAATTGTCAAGTTTAGTTTCTTACATCACTCATTAAGAGAGTGTGCATCAGAGTCTTCACCCTTTGACTATCAAGTTCATCTTAGTGGTTCTTACCTTTTGAATATTTTTTCTGCTGTCATCTTTCTTATCATACACTACTGTCATTAAGAGTTTAGTCTCATCTTTTAGTCCATATGTCTGACCTACTAAACCAGACTCATAAGGTGGCACCCTAGCTTTCTTACCATCCCATTAAAGCTGATCAATAAAGTATCGTTGATCTCAAACTCTTGCAAAAATTCTTAAAGGTAGAGTGCCTTAGTTAAAACCCTAATCAGATGTGCCTCCCATAGCTCATCATCTTAAGACAAATCATATCATCCTTTTAAGCTTAAGCCTCATTGGCAAATCATATCTAGCTTCAGCATCCTTGGCAAGTTATACCATTCTTCCGAACCTAGTTCTCCATGGCAAAATCTCATCATCCTCTGAGGACTAAGCCCATTGGAAAAATCCTAAATCTCCCAAGATCCATCATCCATGAAGATCGATTTCCTTGAAAAAATAAAAGGTCTATCATCATCAAGTTGATTAAAAATGCTCAAACTAGTCAAAGCCCATCCCATACCCCTCTACAAAAAAATCTCATTATCCTTGAAAACATCAAACCTCCTTGGCAAGTCATATGATCCTTATGGTCCAAGTCTTTCAAGGCTTATAAACCATTCATAGATTAATCCTCTTCAACTGATGTGCATATAAGTCTTGTGCATCTCTCAAAAGGCAAACTCTTACTCATAAGCCTGTGGACCTTTTATGACCAAAAGCCTTTAGTATCGTACCTGAGCTAAAGCCAAACATCTACCAAAAAAGTCCAAACCACCCTTATAGAAGTCTAAGCCAGTAAACTATTCTCAAAATCTGAAATTTTTTTAGCAAAAAACCTTCATTACGAACCTTGAACGAAAAAGCCTTTACCATAAAGCCTAGACCAAGAAATCTTTATCATAGATCCCAAACCCATAAACCTTCATTATGAAGCTCATACTAAGAAGCATTCATCTTTTAATCATGAGCATTCATCTTTTAATCATAACCAAACAAAGACCAAACCTAACTGAGCCTTTGAGGCTAAAACCCAATCAAGCTTGATCTCATCTAAGGCTAAAACCCGACCAAGCCTGATATTTTCCAAGGCTAAAATTCAATCAAGCCTTCCAACCAAACCTTCTCTAAAGCCAAACCTGACAAAGCCTTCCCAGCTTACCTTCTCTAAGGCTAAACCTAAACTAGCCTCCCAACTTGACCTCTTTTAAAGCTTAAACTTAGCATCCTAGCATAAAAACTGATCCAACTTTCTAGCCTGACCTCTTTCTAACCTCAGCTCATAAATGCCTTACCCTTTCAAAAATGACCTTTATTGACCTAAATTAGGTTCTCAATTTAGTCAATTTCAATTTTGATCTTAACAATAAAATTGAATAGTTTTAATAGTTGTATTAAGTATTTAGAAAAGACACACAAATCAAAAATCTTAAGGAATTTCCAAAGTTATAAAACTGATCTGTAAGTTACGCCCACAACCAAGGAATAGAGCCCGCAATGAACATATCATAACCGTAACCTAGGCAATTGCGATCGCGAATTAATTAAAAGCAAAATGGGCTAAGACACAGAAGAGTCTATAGCAAGAGTTTGTGACTATGATCAAAGACGCAAATGGAGAATCATGACTGTTATCAAGACATTGCGACTACGACATTCATAGCTCAAAAATCCCTCCTAACAAATATATGATCATCCAATAGAAATATGCCATGTGTCAACTAGGCATTTGACATATTTAAAGATCACGACCATAAAATATCAGTAGTGATCATGAAATGGTGATCGCAACACCGATTCTTATCTAACAACACATTAAATGCAAGATTTCTAATTGTTATAAAGATATTTGGCCATAGATCATTTTATAATAGGTCTTTGGTTGTGGAAAGTCATAAATACTCCCTCTAAAAGCCTTAAATGTAGTTCAACAACTTTTCTAAGTGGCAAACCTTATAATTTAGTTTCTCAAGCCTTAAAAACTTAAATTCATACCTTGTGTTAGTTAATGAGCTTTGAATGCTCAAACGGTCAAATGTTAGCGATGACACAATTGTATAGGATAGGGAGTGAGCTTTAGAAAAACTCTTATATAGGTTTAGAGTGAGCATTAGGAAACCTCTTATAAGGGTTAAGTGTGATCCTTAGGAAAAAACTAGTTAAGGTTTGAGTGTGAGTCTTAAGAAAAAACACTAGTTAAGGTTTGAGTGTGAGTCTTAAGAAAACACTTATAAAGTTTGGTATGAGACTAAATACTATATTGGGAGTGAAGTTGGTAAAACTCTATTGATAGTTAAAATATCCAATCAAGGTTGAGGAGTGGATATAGGGTTGGTTGAACTTAAGTTACTATAAATATTATATGCTATCTCTTATCTATCCTATCTCTTAAACTTTTAATTTTTAATCTAGCACTAATTTGACTCCCTTCTTAGTGCATAAGGGCCAACAAGTGGTATTAGAGTTTGGACTCATAGCCAAAAGCTTAAGTGAGTGAGAAAAGATTAATAATGGCCAATGAATGGACTAATTATCTCAAATCTCACTTTGACAGCACTGATTATGCTTATTGGTAGCATAAAATGGAGGTCTACCTTGATGGTAATCTCATTGATATATGGGATAGTGTTCTTGAAGAATGGAAGCCTCCATAAAAAACAATTGATGGTGTAGAAGAGATAATTTCAAGGAAAGAATGGGTTGAGGCATAAAGAAAAACAAATGGCAAAAATAAAAGAGCTATGACCATTCTTCTTAGTTCTTTGTTTAGAGAAGAATATGGGAGAGTTCAATATTGTACAAATGCTCATAGCATTTAGAAGACATTGAAGAACAACTATAAAGGCACCAAATAAGTAAAGTCTAAGAAGGTGCAAATGCTTATACATGAGTATGACATCTTCCTTATCAAGCCTAATGAGAATGTAACAGATATGACAAATCGACTTCTTACAATTATCATAAAACTTGAAAAAGTTTGGAAAGATTTACTCTTTAGAGGATGTCAACAACAAAATCCTTAGAGTTCTTCTAAAGACAAACCTTGAGGCTAGAGTGCCTTTCATCGATAAAGCTCATGATCTTGTTAAGTTTCCCACCAATTTCCTCATTAGAAAGCTACTTATGAGATGACAATTGAAAAAGAAAAAGTCTAAGGTAAGAAGAAGAAGGCCATTACACTCAAATGCTCCACCAAAGATCAACATGATAGTGAGAGCCAATCAAGTGACTCTGATAAGAGTGATGAAGAGGAGGAGTTGACAATGATATCAAGAAGAGTCAAAGAGATTATCAAAAATAGAAGCAGATGGAAGAGATCCTTTAGGGAGTCTTCTTCCAACTCTGACTCAAGCAAAGAGAAGAAAAAAGAAGTAGGACAAGGAGAAGAAGAAAGGCTTCAAGGTTACATAAAATGAAGATTCTTCCAATGATGAAGAAGAAGATGAAGTCGCAAATTTATTCTTCATGGATTTGAAAGACTCTTCAAATGAGGCATGCTCTACATCCCACTTTTGTGATAATGATGATGTTGGTAGTGTTGATCATGATGTGAATGAGGATGAACTCATGGAAGCCATGGCCTTAAATATGAAAAATATTTTCCTAAAATAAAATTTTACAAAGAAAAACATTCAAAACTTGAGGAGAGTTTTAAAAGTTTTGAAAACTTGCTTTCATTTTGAAAACTTTCAAAGTCAATCTCAAAAATTCATTAGAAGAAGTTTCTTCAAAAACCTCCTCATTTGAATCTTATACAATTCTTTAAAATTTGAAGTTAAAGAATTAAGAACTTCTATTTCTAAATTTTATAAAGGAAAGAAAGCTTTGGATACACTTATTATATCTCAAAGGCCAATTCTTATGAGACATGGTATTGGCTTTCATGGTTCATCAACTTCCACATCCTCCCCTCCATTATTCATCAAAGTCTCTACTCCTTAATCTTCTAGCATAGAGGTAGTTAACAAGGATGCTAAAGTACACACAAAACTTTTCAATCCTGAAAATAAATGTGAAAGGTATATAAGGCTCAAGAGCAAAGTCGCAAAGAGCAAATCATGTATACATGTATAATAAGATGCATGCTCAAAGGCACACATAATCAAAGCATCATATTTGTTCTTATATGTATTCATATGATAAGATTGTAAAGAGACACTCATTTCATGCTAATGTGGCAAAGAAGAAGAAGACTTATAAATCAAAGTTTCAATGTCATTTTTGTATGAAATTTGCACATGTTAATACATTTTGCTATATAAGGAAGGCTCATCTAGAACTTAAGGATCCTTATAAGACTAAACCTTAAGAACCTAAGTATGCTTGGGTACCAAAGTAAAGATAATTGACTTTTTCATATAGATGTATCTCAAAACCATTACAAAGGAGAACAAATGGCATGTAGATAGTGGATGCTTAAGACATATGATGCAAGTCTCTACATATTTGGAAGAATTCACCTAGGGAAGTTCTTTAACTTTTATAATTTGCATATTATTTTGATAATTAATTATTTGTATTTAATGCATTTTATATTATCTTGTTAATCATACACTCTTTCACCTTCAATCCATAGTTCCCTTATTCTCTCACCCTAGGAGTTTTCATGACCAATTACTTGAATTTAGAGATATTATGGTAAAATATGTACTTTTATGAAAATTCATGTGTTATGCGATTGATGAGTATGTGGCATATTAGTTAGTTCTAATATGCATAATATAAATTAATATGGTGAAATAAGTCATTTATATGAAGTACATAAGCATAAAACGATTTATTGCACATAAAGTGAATTTTCATGCACAAAACGATTTTTAAGCATAAAATAATTTTTGAGTATTTTAAAAATATTTTTAAATAAATATTTTGGGGGGAATTTTAATGAAAATAATAAAAAAATATTTTATTTTTAATTACATATAATTAGTCTATAAATAAAATTAAAATGCCCAACTCACCAAAACCCAACACACTAAAACACTCATAACCTAGCTCATTAATGGCAAATTTGTAATTTTGCCAAAACCTACATATTTAAAGCTAAAATTCAGCCAGCCCCTTGGTGACAGCCACCATTCTGTTATTCTTCATAATTTTTATAGAAAAACTCTCTCAAAAATATTTTGTCAATCAAAATTCACAAGATACTTTCAAACCTTGCCATTTCGTGATCGTTTTTATAAGTTTTTCTGTCCTTTCAATTTACTATTTGATTTCTATGAAACTAATCATGAGAAAACTATTTTGGGCTATCAATTTACTATTTTTATTATGATTAAATTAGGCCTAGGTGATATTTTGAAGGAGAAATAGATTTTTTTAATTGAAAACACAATTCCTTCTTCACACATCCACCAAAGGTGAATTCTAAAACTTAAAGTTGAAATTTTCATGCATAAATGTATGGGGGGCTGTCGATTTATGTATTGTTGTGTTCTAAATTGATTTTTATTGTGTTTAGATAAAAAGTATTGATTTAAATCATATTTTTATAAATTACTGTAAAGATCAAAAAAGTACCGAAAGCAAGAAAATTCATGGTTTTCACCCTAAAACCTAAAGTTGGAAAATTTTTCATGCATATATTTTAAGATGGGTGCCGATTGGTATATTAAAGCATTCTAAAATGATTTTTGACATGTTTACATGAAAAATGTTATTTTAAATCACATTTTTGCATATTACTATAATGAACAGAAAGTGTGAAAAGTAAGAAAAATCCATATTTACTTTGATTATATGATTCAACCCATAGAGGAATTTTGATTCCTATGTCCATAATTTTTGTATCACATATTTCAATGATTATTAGCATGTATACATGAATGATAAATGATTTAATTGCATATTGGTTGAAGGGATATCTTTAGACAAAGTCTAGAGAGGTTCGGCCTATATAGGGTTTACTAACCCTATTACTATGCTATCATTAATATGTGTATATGATTAAGTGATAAGTGAAATAGGTCTTATGATGTATTAATAGTGAATTAATGATTTTAAATTGACTATGAGATGGATAGTATGATTTGTTCAAAAGAGATAAGCACGACTCTTTAAGGTCACTTGTTAAGTTGATATATATGTAAAGTGTTAAGTGTACTAAGTTGAATGTTAAATGGAATTGATAATAAGATCATAATATATTGTGTTTTACTTTAGAAAAGTCATAGTATGAGTTATAATGTGATTTCATGTGAGCCTATGAAGGTTAAGTGTGCAAGACTTTAAAAGTCAACATATTATGTACAAGTGATGAATGCACTTCTAAGTGTAACTCCAAGTACATGTAAATATTATATGTGCATGGGATAGTTATAGGATAGGATAGCATGATGATTAAGTAAATGCTAAGTATTGAAGTATAATGTTAGGATAGGATAGCATGATGATTAAGTAAATGCTAAGTATTGAAGTATAATGTTATGTTATAGCTTGAGGAGCATTAGAAGTTCAAGGGTTACAGCATTTAGGAGCTAAAGAACCACAAGATGAGTAAACATTATGTTCATGTTATGAGCACAAGATATCATATTATGTGAACCTTTGAGATTCTTAAAACCAAAGTTCTTTTTTATTCTCTATTATAACTATATGATTTCTTTGTTAAACTTGGGTTGCCAAAGGACACTTGGTCTGAAACCATTTTGACTATTCTATGATAAGAAAAAACCTTTGTGATTGTTGCCTTACCTAATATTCTTTCTAGAACCACACTATTATTTATCTGTTGCTCAATAAGTTATACTGCTATTGCTATTGTGTTACATGTTATTGTTTTCTTAAGTGCTATTGTTATAAGTGATTACCATTAGCTCTAGCTATGGTACCCATGAACCTATTATGCAGAAATTCTCATGCGGATGTGGGTAATCATCAAAACCTATGCACATGGTCTTAACCCAATGGATAGGGGCATAGAACCCATCTCAGCTAGAAGGGGTGGTTCTAGCCGTGGAGCCTAATCAGTTTCATGCTTTTCTATAGGAGTTGGAATTTGGCTTAAGGCCACCTCTCTTCAATGTATACAAGTGAATTGAGCAAGGTCTTCACCCACGAGTGAATTGAGTAGGATCTTCACTCACAAGTAATAATTGTGATTTCTATGAACCTTATTAAATTGCAAACTATGAGTCATGAATTACAAATCATGATTTATGAGTTATAAGCTATGATTCCTTTTTAAGGGATATGTGTTATTATATAAGTTATATTGTTTACTTATTGAGATCATCTATCTCACCCCTTTTCTCCGTGTGGTTTCAGGTGAGCATTATGAAGAGCAAGGTGATGGCTCAAGCAATCTACTTCTCTTGGGAAATTTTCTTGTCCAAGTCTTTTACCATACTGTGATGTGAAGTGTTATTCTTAGATGCTTCAGGAGATTCATTTTTGGAATATCATTTATTTGATAATTTATTTAGAGTCTTAAATATTCTTTTCGTATGGATTATATTTAAAAGTATTTTTAAACTAGTTAAAGTTTTCCTTATTATTGGATAATTAAGTTAATGCATGAGGTTTTGGTATGATCCTAGGCAATATTATTGTATGCATGAATGGGTTCTATGGGTGTGGATGACCTTATGTCTTCCTATGTTTTAGGACCATCATATCTCCAAAGTTGGGATGTGACACACTCTAAGCTTACAAGTGTTTTTCCAAAGCTCATACTCAAATCTACATAAGAGTTTTCAAAGGCTCATTACCCAACCTAACAAGTTTTTTGTGGCTAACACCCAACCCTTTGAGCATTTAAAGCTCACTAATAAATAAAAAGTGAAGAAATTAAAAGTTTAAGGCTTTGGAAATTAAATTACAAGAGTTTGGCCATTTAGAGAAGTTGTTTGACCTAATTTATGTCCTTTGGAGGGAATATTTATAGCTTGCCTCTAACAAGTGACCATTATAAAAGGATTATGGCCAAATCTCTCTATAACAATTGGAAAATCTGCATTAAATGCATTGTCGGGTTGCATCACGGTCGCGATCTACATTTTGCAGTCACAATTGATGAATTGCAGTCGTGACCTTCAAATGGCTAGTGATACGTGGAAAGTTTTCATTAGTTGATCATGAATCATTGGAATGGTCATCTGCCTTTTGAAAATATTGTGGTTGCAATGCCTGAGTATCGACCATGATTTGCTTATCACGCTTAAGATTGTGGTTGCCATGGAGACTACGAATGTTACTTTGTCTCCATGATTTTTTTTCTTTAATTAATTCATGATCACAACTTTTTGGATGTGGTCATGACTTGTTGATTGTGGTAGCAACTTATAGGCCTGCAACACTTAGAGAATTTTCCAATTTCTTGATTTTTAATCTTTTCTAAGTATTTTTCTTCAAAATAAACACTTAAGTAGACATTAGTACTATTTAATTTGATTGAGAAAATTAAAATCAAGATTGACTAAATTAGATATCTAATTTAGATCGACATCATTGAATTCCATTCCTTTGCTGACCTCTTATATGTTTATTACTTTCATTAGTATTATGGTTACCGTCACCTTCAATGGGTAACATATTAATACATTCCCTGTAAGATTTATCAAAAAGTGAAATCAGGTGAAGCCATTCTTATGTCATTCAGACCGAAGCTATTGTTCGACTCGATTGTGATAAAAACTATCCTATTGTAAATAAGGCCTTTCACCAAACATAATCCTATTGTAATAGATGAAGGTCATTTGGACTGAAGTCATCTTATTGTAATCATAGCCATTTAGGCAAATCCTATGAATAAAATGTTACAGAAATTTCTTTAAGTGTTAAATTATAGAATGCGCAACTAATAAGGAAAGTCATTATACCTTGTGCACTGGTGACTCTACCTGAAGATCATGACGGTGCTCATCACTCCAAAGTGGAGAACTCCAAGTTTTTATGGAGCAGTATGAGGAATGCTAGTAGGTAGTTTTTTCAATTTTGACATTAGCTTGATTTGGTAATTTAGGGTTTTTGTTAAACCTTTTTTATTTGTATTATTTTGGCTATTACATGGTATGAATAAATATTTTGCTTTTATATGGTTTGCTAGTAAAAGATTTGATTTTAGCATTTACTCTTTTTTTGTGGAATTTGGATGAGATCAATTACTAGCATACTTGCCATGGGACTTGTTTGTTGTGAGAACTTATTTACAATGATATTATTGAAAACTTTGATTGGCTAAGATTCTATTATGCATTAAAGATGTATACTACATGGTGGCATTGCCATGTTTTGGCAATTTTGTAATAATGAGACAAACTTGATGATTATGAATACTGGTTTTGATTTTAACTTCTGGTGATTGGGTTTCCTCATAAAGATTATTAAAGATCAGACTGTGTTATTGGAATTTATATATGTCGTGCTTTTAGAATAGGTTTGTGGATTTTTTTTTTTTTTTTGTGATGGTAGAGATTTTTGTATGGCCAATGCCTTCATGTCCTCAATTTGTCAACCAAACACCTAATTTTAAATACTTAGTTGAGTCCAATGATCAACTCCTTGTTATACGTTGTAAGATTTTACAAATTATATATCAACATTTGTCCTCTTTATTTTTATTTTTATTTTTATTTTTATCAGCACCCTTAATCAATATTTTAGAGTATATGGTCTAACCTACCATTAACAATACCTTTAATGTGAGTGCTTTCCTTGCATAAGAAAATGGTTAAGATTGCAATGATTTTTATTTTATATAATTTGCTGCTTTGTCAACTTTTGAAAAAAGTGGAAAAGTTTCATTAGAACTTCTAAAAGCAAGATTATATCTATAGGTGGACTAAGGATTAGTTTATGAACATTCTCTATGCTTGACTAAAAAACAGCTTAACTTATGGAATAAATGGACTTGATCACAATCGAGAATGAATTTTTTTAAAAAAATTATATAACTTTGATGTGGATTATCTTATTTTGAAGTTGACTCTGCAGGCCAGTGAATTAGATCTCTGTTGTCCTTCGCTAGTGTCACCCCCATCTATTTTTTATTGAAAAGAGATGATTTCGTTATCTTTTTCCAACTCAAACTCCATCTTGGTATATTTCTTGGCTACTTGTTTACCTTTTCATATTCATGTTACAGGTTAGAGTAGTCTCTCTGCAGCTCTGCCATTTTCGCCTTTACATTTTTTATTTCTACTTTTAGGGTTATGATTTTTGTTTTTATTAATGTTTTGCTCACTTTTTGTTCCGAGTTATTGCTGTTTGTTGCCAACTCTTTTGCTCTTATTGATGTCCTCATCTTTAGTTACTCTAAGAACAACACCTATGTTATAGTTGTACTACTTGATAAAGGAATTGCAAATGTCATCCCAGATTCTTTTTTGATTCACACCTAAGTCCATGAACAATCTCATAGCAGCTCTAGTTAAAGATTATTGGAATAATTAAGTAAGGGGCTCATTGTGCACTCCTAAAGGGTTTATTGCCCCATATACATTTCAAGTGAATTTTAGGGCAAGTGTTCCATTGAGCTTGTCTAGGTTAGGCATTTTGAACTTAGGTGGAACTCTAGCCTTGGAAAAAAGGATTAAGGAGTTGAGATCAATCATACATCATACTTCTTGATAGTCTTAAGGGCCTTTTCCATTGCTTCAAACTTTTCCATGAAGGCTTCGAGACTATGATAGGAGAAAGTTTCCTTTCTTTAAAAAGGATTGAAAGGAGAGAAAGTAGCATAGTGGATGATGATGTTTGGGATCTCCATAGCTCGAGGGGCGCTAATTACAACTTTGCATATATCAATAAGGTCAACCACAGTCTTGAAGCCAAAAGCAATGTTAGGGTGGGTCTAGGCTAGATTAGATGTAGCTTGGTTTATGTTTGGATCAGTTTGGTTCGAAGGTGGGCTTAGGTTAGTTGGGTGGAGGCTAGCTCGACTAATCATGGCTTGAACTTCTTCCAGGATGAACTGTCTCTGTTCCTTGAACTCGGCTTGTTAAGCTCTCAATATGGCTTGGAAATTTTCCTTTTACTTGATGAGAAGTATCACTAAGAGTGTGTTCAATTGAGCTGCTTCATTTGGATTAGTTGCATTTGGATCATTTTGATTAGCAACATTTAAGTCATTCAGTATAACTGCATTTAGATTGACTATTTTCACCTTGAAACCAAAGAAGGTAGAGGGGTAAGTGTGGGATCACAACAAGTTAAAGTGGTGGAGAGATAATTTGTGAAAAAAATTGTATGGGCTTTGGTGGACTCTCCGCTTAGTTCAAAATTCTTAGTTTATGAATGTATGCATGGATGTATAAATGAAAAGTCAT